>CM008286.1:14477052-14781336 GCA_002319775.1 Fagopyrum tataricum
CTATAACCCATAAAACGTGTACAAAAAGTTTCACACTTTGCGGACCAATGGTTACGACGTTTTTTGAGTTTTATCGATTTTCGAAAAATTTAGTGTACAACTCCCTTTGAACTTTTTCAAAAAAATGCCAAAATTTTAAACTATTGATTTTTTTTTATCTTCGGTCACACTCTATAGACCATAAAACATGTACAAAAAAAGTTTCACGCTTTGTGGACCAAAGGATATAACGTTTTTTGAGTTTTATCGATTTTCGAAGAATTTCGTGTACTACCCTTTGAACTTTTTCAAAAAATGCCAAAATTTTCAACTATTGATTTTTTTTGATCGGACACACTCTATAGATCATAAAACATGTACAAAAAATGTTCACACTTTGGGGGCCAATGGTTACGACGTTTTTTGAGTTTTATCGGTTTTGAAGAATTTCGTGTACTAACACCCCCTTTGAACTTTTTCAAAAAATGCCAAAATTTTAAACTGTTGATTATTTTTTATCGAGCACACTCTATGGACCATAAAACGTGTACAAAAAAAGTTTCACGCTTTGGGGACCAATGGTTACGACTTTTTTTGAGTTTTATCGATTTTCGAAGAATTTCGTGTACTACCCCCTTTGAACTTTTTCAAAAAACGCCAAAATTTTAAACTATTGATTTTTTTTGATCGGACACACTTTATAGACCATAAAAAGTGTACAAGAAAAGTTTCACTCTTTGCGGACCAAAGGATACGATATTTTTTGAGTTTTATCGATTTTCGAAGAATTTCGTGTACTACCCCTTTGAACTTTTTTTAAAAAAGGCCAAATTTTAAACGATTGATTTTTTTTTATCAGACACACTCTAGAGCTTTGGGGCCTTTGCATGGGTCTCCACCTTGCTTGGAACGTAGGCATTCGGTTTCTCGAAGTAGAGGTGGATTCACTTATGGCATTCAATTTGGTGAATCAAGAGATTTCTAACACTCACCCCCTTTTTAGTCTGGTTTCTCGTTGCCAAGGCTTCATTCAAAGGAATTGAGTCATCCGATTCCGTCATATTTTTAGAGAGGCGAACGCTACCGCGGATCATCTCGCATCTCTCTCTCCTTTAACGTCCTCATTGGTTATCATGTGTTTCATGTTACACCCGTTAGTCTTATCTCTATTTTAAAGAATGATATTGTGGGAGTTGCTACTCCTAGACTTGTAACAGATTAACATTATCTTGTTTTCCGTCTAATAATACTCGAGTGAGAATTCGTTCTCCTCGTCACTTTTAACAAAAAAAAAAAAAACCCGGTGATATTTATATATATAAATATACACGTACGATGTCGGATCGTTAAATTTGTGAAATGCTGAAAATGGTCTAATAGTACCAGTGATAAACTGACAATTAGTCAAGTGTAACTTTAATCTCGTGTTATAATAATAGATTCTCCCAGAAAAGCGGTCAAGATCTTATGTATCCCTCCCCTTGTGTATCCTTGCATCCCTATCACGTGATTGGTTGAATTTATATAGTTTATTATTTTTCTCGTAAAGCAGTAAAATTTTAATTCCTATCCTCAGCCAATTACATGTTAGGGATACACGTAGAAAAGGGGTCAAATGTCAACGTGTCATGACGTCTCGAGAATTCGAGAGAATTTAGCGCGCAATCACGGGTATGCAAGGTGGGCCAAGTATCAAGATGGAATTTTGGGCCGACCAAATTACTCGGCATATTAAGCAGCCCATTGGGACCCAATATCTGTATTTTCGCGTGTGCCGGTCTGCTGCTAGTGCTACGCTAGCATCACTCTCAAAGTATCAAGCCATTCAAGCGAGATCCGATAGGTGGTGTACATGAAATCAGCAATTTCGTAATTAGTAAACCTAGAAAATCTGTTACGCGCGGTCCGCTCCTCCGTAGAACCACCGCCTATCTATCCCGCCCGAGTTTGCGTGATTCAGCAAAGAGGAAGAACTTACACTAACTGAAGATGCGCGTGACCTAATTTCCTTGGAGCAATCAGGATTCAGGTTTGAGAGATGGTCCAAACGAAACACCAGAAAGGCAAACACAAGAAACAACCACAAGTTAGTTCTCTTCAACTTCACTTTTTCACTTGTTTCGATTCTCTTTTCTGGACTTTCGTACATGTTATTGGAATGATTGTTTTACTTGGCTGTTTCTCCAATTTTTCTTCGACACTTTTCGTGTTCGTCTGACAAATGTTCGATTTGGATCATTGAAAAGAATAAATTCCGAGCAATTTAGACAAAAAATGAACATAGTGTTGTACTCGCACTTTCAATGAATTCCGAGAGAATTACATACAAGTGAACATAGTGCTGTACTCGGACGTTTATGCTTTGGATACCGAATGCATTAGGAGTTCTGTTGGTTACAAAAGATGATATGCTATCCATTACCATAAAAGTTTGATTGAAGGGTCCATTTTTCCCGAGGTCTTGCACAGTTTTAGTGGCAATTAGCTTTTTCGCGAAGGTTTTGAATGTAAGAGCTTAACATCATGAAATATATTCATTGGGTTTGCAATGACCAATCAATCATGACAAAAGAAAAAGGGAAGTGTCTACAACTACAATTAAACATGCTCGATTTGAATGTTCATAAAGGTCATAATATTTGGACAAGTAAGTTGCAACTTGAAGGATGGTGTTCTTTTCTTTTGGGGGCTGACAAGGAATAAGGGAAACGTCCTAATTTTGCTTGTCTTAGATCAAGAAACATGGAAAACAGACAGACATTTCTGAGTTACGTGGTCAGCTTGACGTTTTGGGCTTGAAGATTGTACAAGTCACTGCAGATGGTAATTGCTTTTTCAGGTCAGGACATCTCCATCCCTTTTATTCATTTTTAGTTTCATTAATTACCTTTTCAGGATTTTTATTAAAACTAAATAAATTGTCAGATGGAGAACCTTCCTCTATTTTATTGCATAGGTTCTACCACCAAATCTGACATATGAATTTATTTTCTTTATTTTAAATAGCTAAAAAAACTCATAATATGTAGGATAAAGATGCTCTCAACTTTCATTGGAGCACTCTAAACGATTTTGTCAATAGTTTGATCATCGTGGGCAGGGTTGATCTTCCCATTTTTCATCTAGCTTCAATTTCAAAGACCCTGAAATGTCTTGTTTTTTCCCTATTTGAATTGTGCTGTCCCCACCCCCATTTAAACAAGCACGATTTCCTCAAAGAAAGCTATTTGGCGGTCTATACACTTCATGAAACTACTGCATGCTTTATGCATGCCTCTCAGCTGGTTGTGATTGGTAATAATCATCCTTTAGCATGCAGGGCGTTAGCTGATCAGTTAGAAGGTGATCAAGAAGAGCATAAAAAATACCGTAGTATGGTTGTGAACTATATAAAGGTTTGTGTTTTTCTTATGTACTCTGTTTTAAAAACTCATGTTTGTGTTTTGTGTGCCTATCTGTACCAAATAGATGGACCCCATACCATGTTAGTATTCAATTTCCTTCAAAACTACTTACTTCTGGCTAGAGCAGGGCTTTTCTTCTGGAAGTCTGCATTTCTAAGTCTTTTTGTGATTTGGTTCAATTGCTGGAGAACTAAACTAAAATATTTATAAAATTTCACGCTCAATCATGCTATTATTTTGCATTTGGGGAGTGCTTAACATCAGTTTTTCTATGTTATATGCCACTATAATTGTAGTGTTCTTCTCATCTAGAATGAAGCATTGCTATAGGGTTATGGTAACTTATGGCTTAGTGGTATGAACATAGAAATATCTGCTGCAGAAATTCTGGGGTATCAGTCTATTGTCTGATGATGTATATTACTTCAACAGAAGAACCGGGACATGTTTGAGCCTTTTATTGAGGATGAAGTCCCATTTGATGAGTACTGTGAATCCATGGACAACGATGGGACATGGGCTGGACATATGGAACTCCAAGCAGCCTCACTACTCACTCACAACAATATATGCATTCATCGAGTACCACCTTTCTTTTGTCTCTCCATTTCCTTCTACCCCTAGGCTTAGTTGATTTTTATTAGTTTTCCACAAATCTCTCTTCTTCTTTTTTTCTAACAAGACACACAATTGCCTCTTACTATGATGGGATAACCTTGTTGCAGAGTTCGTCACCTCGCTGGTATATAAGGAATTTTGATGACAAAATTGGCCGTATGATACATTTGTAAGCTCCATCTTTTTTTCATTAGTCAAACGTTTTGGAACATTTACTTGCAGAAGTCAGTGAGGTATCTTTTATTAATACTTATGTACCTTAACACTAAACAGGTAGACTTTTCTTTTTTTTAGCTTGTTCCATCATATCATTGTTGCTACTTTAGAAAAAAAAAATGTTTTGAGTTTTTGAAGCAATTTACGAGAATATATGTATGAAGTAATTGTTTGTCACCTGTGACTTTAATAAGTTATAACTTAGAACAAAATGCGTTTTTGAATTATCTTTCCAATTTACTTTATGTTCTGATAATTACTGGAAGTAGACATCAAAGTTATAAAAAAATACGATTAGATCACTCTAGATATTTAGAAGCATTTCCAACAAAGTATGCTTCATATGCACTTTGAAGTTGACCAGTAGTTTTGCAAAGAAGTAATAAATAATGGTTTTGAGGGTATCAAGGATAGCATCTTGAATGCTCAGTTTTTTGTCTTCTTATTCTGTATAATTGAGAGTTTCTTGCACTAAAGTGTATGTCTTCACTGTTCTATTTTGCCTGACAGAATTCTCTTTTGTCCCTTTAGATGATCTTTGAAACAAATCTATTCATCTAAAGCTGGAATAAATGGTTAGAACATACAATGATTTATTGAAGGGTTTTCAATCTTCTGATTTGCCTGGCATAGAATAATAATAAACATCTCAATATTTGTTTCAAACTTAGGTCTTATCATGATGGTGAGCACTATAACAGTGTACGACCAAAGGAAGATCCTTGTGATGGAGCAGCAAGGCCAATATATATAAAGGTTTATTTTTTGTATTTTATTTCTTGTTTTACTGTCTTATGTGAGTGCAGGTTCGTAGCTGTTGTTTTGCTAAACAGGGCCTAATTTCATCCACTTATATAGGCTGATGCTAATCTTACAGCAAAATCAAATCAAGGGAAACCTACAGTGCCTCAATCACGAAGTAGAGGATCTGAAAATTTAGTTCATTCAGGATCAATGAAAATGGTAATGTCGGGTAGTGGCTGTGAAGATGCTGGAAAAGTTGAGCAGGTGACATAATAGTTCAACAGTATGCCTCTTATGATTATTTTTAATGTCCTAATCACTTTCTCTTGTTTCTTTCAGTTAACATTTCATAATTACTCCAACTAAGTTCATCGATATTTCCAATTTTTCTAGGAGTTTTAAGAGATCGGAATGTATAAAAACTGTTTGGTTTGTCATTTCAGGTGTTAAATCAGGTGGGTGGTGATGTTGATGCTGCAATTGAGTACTTGATAGCTGATATGGGATCTGAAGACAGCAAAGTTGATTTCGACTCCGATACCTATGGTAATGGATTGTTCTCCTCAATTAAATGAATAGATGCAGATCTTGTTGTACGTCAAAAGATATAAAAAAATTTCATCCCAGCATGACTGAACATACCTAGTATTGCTTTCATCCCAACATGTGTGAACGTACCTAGTATTTTCCTCAGTCGCAATTTATTTTCCCTTTTAGAGAGAAAATTATCTTAGCTTATTTGTAGCTTTTCTTTTGATACATATGTACAGATTTATAATTTCTTCTCCCATATACATCAATGAATTTCACTCTTTTCCACCTTCCTTACAGTCCCGGTGATTTGTATTATGGTTCAGCTATTAGTGGAAACTTTGAAAGATTAAGTGTAATTTATATTGTTTGTTGGCTCACTGGCTGTCTTGTTTGCAGTGCATTAGTCTAAAACAATGAGTAATTCAGGACAGAGGGAGTATATGTAGTGCTTAATGGAATGGAAGCTAATCTATTTGTTTTTCCAAATGTGGTACACACTATAGAGATAACTTGGATTTCTTTTGGGCATGAAAGGACAGTTGGGCCACTTTGTTTGTTTAATGTTTTTTTTTGAGTTGTTGAGTTGTCTTTTTGTACATCATTGCCCTTTTAACGGTCATCCCACATAAATGTTGCTGTGCTTGTGCTCAGAAGATTTAAAAAACGAAAACTCCATGCCTCATGAGAGTCTTCTGGATACAACTAACAAACGAGATCAGATTAGCAAAGCTGGGAAAAAAGATTCTGATGGTGCCAAATCATCCAAGAATGATAAGGTTTGCTCTCTTACATGGACACTCATGCATATCAATCCACGGGTGCTTCTCCTTTTGTCCTTGTCAGCAGCTAGGAAACCATTTTCTTTCTAATTCTTGCTGACTTCTACTCTACAAATTTTATTTCATGTTGCTGCAGAAAATACCAAGAAACAAGGGCTGTCCTTGTGGATCTAAGAAGAAGTACAAATCTTGTTGTGGTTCAGCTGCTGGGACGACCCCCTCCAGAACTGCAGTGTAAAAAGTTCTTCACTCTATTGCAGTTTCTAATATTTACAGGCCAAGAATAAATACAGAATATAGATTCATGGATCCAATAAAGTCTTGTCTAACGGTTTGCTTTATATCTTTGTTGTTACCTATTGAACCTGAATTACAGAAAGTTTGTTTATGACCCTTGAATAATACTCAAAAGTGTGTATAATTTTGAAAACTCAATTACCAGTATAAGAAACTCTGATTATATTCGGTGGCCATTTTTTAATTTTAGGGGTAATAGATGTCTGATTTGCTGATTTGGTGGAAGACCGAGGAATTAGCACTCTTCCAAGTTTTTGACGAGCAATTCAATCAAGATTTGACCTTATTTAAAAATAATTTAAAGTCGTATATTGCCATAACCAGTTGTGTATAATCCTGAAAGTCTGTGATATTAGAATTTTAAAAATACATTTTCATTTTTCACTAGTTTATTAAAGACTTTAAAGGTCACAATTTTCTAGTTGACTTTTTTTTATCTGAACTACTTGCTAGCCTCGTGCTGTTCACTTCTACCACCACCCTATGGCTGATTGGAAATGAATATTCAGATGTAGTAATGCACGATTCTGTGCTTACACTCCCATTTTGTTGCTTTGGTCTCATGCCTGTATTTTGTTGAGTTCTTGTTTTATGGCGTTGTCAGGGAAGAGATTGATGATTTGTGCAAGGGTAAAAAGTCGGGAAAGAAAGGTGCATCTGTTACAGCTTCATGCTCTGATGGATCATTGGTGGATCTCGGTGCTCTCTGTATTTGACTATTTGATAATCATTCTTAGGTACTTTCCATTACACTCCTTGATCAAATCTTCTTCTATGAAGGAATCATTCTTTACTTCTCTTGTTTAAGTCACAATTATGAATTTCGTAAGCAATTTCATGTGTTGTCCACAATGACACCTAATTCTTGCAGTTTCAGCCTGAAATGAACAAATTGACATGATAAGGAAGGTGGCATTTTCCCTGGTTTCTGATACAGATAATGGAAATCGGAAAATGCATAAGAAGATGAAGAGGGCTTTTTGGTTGAGAAGAATGCGAGGTTTTTTAGTGGTTCCATTAAGTTCTTGCGTGTGGGAAGCTTTTGAGTTTGACATTAAAAGGCATTATTCTTTACTGTTGGGTGAGAAGATTGTGGTTATTTCTCATCTCTTCAGAGTTCAGAGAAGTTAAAATGAGAATGAAATTGCGATTATGAAATGTGGCTATTTGACACGTTTTTGTCTTTAGACGTTACAAACTGTGGTCGTCAAAGTGTGATGGTCGTCCTCTTTTACTCACGTTCAAGGAGTTTGGCTGTGAAATATTTTGTTTACTATGAATGTACGGAACCCTCAACGCAAATTAAACTCGTTAAAAAGGTCTATTTAAGACAAGCTCTAACCTTTGTAGCTACATTCGGAAGGGTTGTGGGCCGGACTTTGTGGACCAGATTCTATCTTACATTTAGATTCGTGAATTAAAAAAAACAATACATTAATTCAGCGTAAAATTGTAATTTAATTATGGTTATATTAAAATCAAAATGTTTGTACGATCGAAAGTTTGAGAGAGAGTTTGCCATTTGTAACTGAGTTTGTGGCATGTGTGCAAAGTAGAGGGCACAAGACGGTAAGGAGGGGATATTGCTGTGGTTCTTGTACATTTATATGGACTGAGCTGGATCAACCCGTAAGCTAAAATAATGATACAAGCCTGACCCATTTAATCGAGGGATAGGGCGTCCACGTTGAAGATAAGGTGATATGCTCGGAAAAATGGACCAATCGGTCCGACAAGATGTACAAGTAGGACCGATCGATGGTTATGCTTCGAGCAATCTTCAATTCTTCATTCTTCGATCTCCAACAATTTAGTCTTGACTTCAACTTCTTTGACCGTAGAGGGAACCTTAGTGTATTTGTAAACATTCTTTCGATAATAGTTCTATTCTTTTTCACATCTATGAATTTACTTTTACCCCTTGAATACATCTATGTTAATGACTCATAAGCTCGTCTCAACGAATAAGATTAAACTCTCAAAATCAAAGTCAGCATCGCACATATCATAGTAATATAGACAAGTCAAAGCTCATAGATTTCACGGCCTCTCAATGGAATGTGTATAACTCACTCACTTGTGTTTTGGGCGTAAATAATAACTCTCAAACTCAACAAATATACAATGATTAATGACCATAATCTTATCATAGCGTTCTCGGTCTTCATCACTCGCTTCCTACAATTACAATATGAATCAAGAGGTCTATTATAGGGTTGCAATGTTACCGGGGGTTATGAGTACAAGGTGAGGAATATATTTGGCTTTGGTGCAATAAATATGGGAACTAAAAAATTATCCCGCTCTCAATCGGGTTGATCGAAGCACATTGTCAGGCCGATCAGTCCAACTATTGCTCGACCGGTCTTTTCCATCGTCTTCTTTATTGCAATAGACTTGTTTCATCACACTTGCACTTATTATCATACATTAATCTTCTTGATTTATACTTTTGTAAATCATCCCTTTTTGAAGCTTGTTCCATGTGGTACATAAAAATGTAAATAATATAGCCATTTTTCTTCTTTTCCTTGATGCACAATTACACAAGAAACATTATTACAATGATAGCGCTATTGTACCATTTGTATTTATGAACTCACAACCCTCTACTTGAATCTTACTTTTTTATCATTTGCATGGGGCCACCTCTTAATTCCCGTTTGGGTCAAATGAAGCCGAACATGACTAGGGACTTTTTTTTAGCTACAAATAAAGGTCAATCAAGCCATTATGGGCTAACAAGATGAAACAATGATATAGGTAGGAAGGAAATAATAAGCTTAACTAAGGCATGCGTCAATCACTTTCACATATGTAAAATCAAGAACAAACATGCAATCTCGAGAGAGAGTGTAGTAAGTTCTAGAAAATCAAAAGTAAAGTGGAGATCACTCACGAAAAAGAAAGACACGTGAATAATGTATATGGATATAAAGCGGAGTACCAACGGCTAGACGGTTAGACCCCGTGCACCTTGATTATAGCTTCACAGTGAATCTTCATCAGGTCATGCCATGAAGAATAATCACTCATCACTGTACATACAACTCAATGACATAAATAAGGTTGAAGAGTGAGATCTCAAGCATCGTCAACGATATAGAGTCATAGAGTAACATAATTATTTTCGAGGAATAAAATAACATCCAAATATAGAATATACATGTTGAAATAAGGTAGCCGATCAGGTATATTGATTTTTGATGTACCAATATAGATTTATTTTATCCTAGGTACATTGGGATTCTATTAACATGTATATTCTATATTTGGATGTTATTTTATTCCTCAGAAATAATTAGCTTGTTTAATTCATTTGGTAGATCTTATTTTATCCTAAGATGGATCTTATAGTTGGAGATAGACATTAGCTTGTTTAATTCTTCTATTTAAGGGGACTTTAGGATTAATTGTTGATCAACTTTTACCAATTCTGAATACACAAGTATTGTTTGCACATTATTTTGTGTGTCTTTCCGGGGAAGAGAGAACGAGTGGATTCTCGTTTGACCTTATATCTTGGATTGTTTTGTGTTGTGTCACATTGAATCGCCAAGTTGATACTCTCAATCATTCACAAGCCTCTTTCTTGTGCTCTAGAGACCATCGTTTTTTCTTTTGTGTAAGATTGTAGCGAACATGTTCTACAATCATTTTTGGTTATGCTAGAGCCTTAGTTTCCCTAGTGTGCTCCAAATTTTCTTACACGGTTCAACCTTGATCTATCCATCTACAAATCCATATCATTCTTCGGATCAATCACACATCCCTCTTTTCATAATCGTCATCCAACCATCCCTTTTTCACCATCATCCCTACATTTGACCGATTCCTATGTTGTAAGGTATTGGGCTTTTTAAGTTAGTTTTAAGCCTAGTTTTTTAATTAAGTTATGTTTCATTTTAGGCTCGATTAGAGAGGCTTTTTAGATAGATTTTCAACTTGTCCATTCGTCTATTTAAGATGAATTTTGGACCTCGTGTAATTAAGTTTTTCGATCAATATAAATTCCCTTTTGCACGTTTAGTGTTGTTTTCTTCCTTAAGAGAGAGAGAGAAGCCTCGTTTGTCTTTATAGCTTGGACTTTTTTTTGTGTTATGTAACTTGAATCGACAAGTTGGTGTTCTCAATCTTCACATGACCTCCTTCTTGTGCTATAGGGGCATTGTTTCCCTTTTGTGTAAGGTTCTAGTGGAAGGGTTCTACGATCATTCTTGATTGTGTATTAGGGCCTTAGTTTTCCTAGTGTGCTCCAAGTTGTTTCACAGGTTTCGACTTTGATCCATCCATCTACCGCTCTATCATCATGATCGGATCAAACTTTCATACCTTCATTACACCTAACATCGCCGCCCCTCCAATACATATTTTCGATTCCTATAATATGAATTGATATCCTGGACTTCCTAATGGCTTATCTCCGTATCAATAGGAGAGTGGCAACATGGATTTATGGCAAACCTTGTGATGTACCTATGGTTGAGTTGCATGGAACCTTACATGGACTCAAGGTTGCCTACTAGTGTCGCTGCAAGCGTGTGGTCCTGAAAATAAGTTCATGATGTGCAGTGACCCTACTGGGCAAACAAGTGTCACAACACCACCCGCTTGTCAAAAGAGACTGGATCATCCAAGTTCATCATGTGTTTCGCGGAGAGAATAATGTAGTAGACCATCTAGATGACTTAGTTTATTCTTATAACGTTGGATTTTGTATTGTATGACCCACCGAAGGGTGTTTTTCAATTATTACGAAGATGGAATGGATCGGGCTATCTTGCGAGTGACGATTTTTTTTTTGCCCTTTTGCATCTATATATACTACTATAATAGCTCACATTTCGCCCACGTATCGTCTCCTAAGACCATCCACCTCAGTTTTTTCAACTTAAATACGAATTTGCCGCAATATATTTATAATTTTGTCATTATTTCTTTACAAAAAATACAATTTAAAAGAAATTTACATGTCATACTTAGTTTGATTCAACTATTTAAAATTATTGATATCATATAGTAATTAATATCTTATAATTATTAATCTAATAACATATCTTTTTAAAATTACCTAATTACTTTGATAGTCATTTTTAAAGAAATCGCTCACGATTTAACTAATTATTTTTTAAATTATCTAATTACTTTTAAATTACCTAATTATTTAAAAAAAAATGCACCATAAGTTCATGTAACATTGTATAAGATTTTACATAATTAACTTATAGTGAGTTAAAAAAATGTTCAAATGATTAACCTAATTAATTCTTATAGTTTTTTAAATACAAATAAAATACTTTTTATTTTAAATAAAATTTACAAAAAGTGCGAGTACTAAACTAGTCACTAATAAAGCTCATAATAAACGCGAATGGTACCGTACCACCTTATACCAATAAATAAATCCTTTTTATAGCACTAATGACTAAGAATGTTCATGAAAATTGATCCGATAATTTGACGATCCAATCCAATAAGCTTCAGTCCTTTTATAGCACTATTGACTCGTGATGTCGAGGATAGTGTTCTATTTTTTATAATTGTGTTTCAACTCTATGCTCTATTATATATTTAGATTGAATTAATATCCAACAATCTCAATTGGTTAGCTTTCGGCTCTTAAGGCTGGATTACAAGAGACAATCAGATTGTAGATAAAAAAGATTGAAATCGAAGGTAACAATCTATGTGTTATAAGGGCACTCCAAGGTTTGTGGAGTTGTCCATGAAATGTCGAGATGATTATTTCCGACTCCAGACTGGATCTTTGTTTTTTTGACGAAATCCAGATAAATCAACTGTGTTGCTGACCGATTGACCCACATGGAAATCTCGACCCCCAACACCAATTTTTCTAATGATCCCGAACTTCGTGTTCTCATCCGTAAGGATGCTTTAGGTTGGACTACTTCTAGAAGGTAGCTTAACCTTACCGCTTTCCGTTATAAAAAAAAATATTAACAAAGAAAGAAAATAAAGTGTGTGGTGTTAGGATAGTTAAAAAAGATTAATGACTTGAATTAGAAGATATTATATAAGTAGTACTAGCAAAGAAAAATGTAGAATTGTTATGGTTAACTATAATTTATTCCTACGCAAACATGATGGAAAATTAACAAGTATAAGTAAATAATTAAGTAGAGAAATATAGGCTTAGAAGCAAAGTGGAGACAAAGATAAGTCAATTTCAATCAAAATCCCTCCGGGCTTTCGTGATTAATTGGAAAAGTGATGATGTCTCAATCAAAAAGGAATATCTACAACCTACCCAACAGCAGTAATGAAATTAATTAATAATAAGTATAGGCTTAAATAAATTGGTTACGGAAGATGCCAAGCGTAAAGCATGTGATTAATACTGCTTCAAAGCTTAATTATATGTATCTTAGATACTTGGTTCTTGAATGTACGTTATAAAACCTTCATTTTGATTGATTGATTAATGATAATCAATATTGGCTAGGTAGAAACTCACGGTTATCTAAGAGCATATAAATTGTT
Source organism: Fagopyrum tataricum (assembly GCA_002319775.1). Lineage (NCBI taxonomy): Eukaryota > Viridiplantae > Streptophyta > Magnoliopsida > Caryophyllales > Polygonaceae > Fagopyrum > Fagopyrum tataricum. Next base: position 14,490,125 of record CM008286.1, read on the forward strand.
ACGTAGGACGGTAGATTTCCGGTAAACTTATATTCTCGTTAAATAAATAATTATCGTTTTAACTTTATACTTTTTTTAAAATAATTATTGTCATTCTAATTATTTTAACATTTACTTTATACATCTAACATTTTAATCATTATTACTTGGTTATGATTTTCAATAAAGCAAAAGGTAAAGGAATGGTTAGGAGTATAATTAGAATTGTTATACGAGACAAACTACTCGGACTCGGCTCGTCAAAAACTCGGTTTGAATTTGGCTCATTTATAAATGAGCCGAGCTTGAATATGTCAAGACTCGGCTCGTTCGGCTAAAATTACACTATATGGGTTTTAGGCGAGCTACTTGTGTTCGTCTCGGGCTCGGCTCGTTCGGCTAAAATTGCACTATATGAGTTTTAGACGAGCTACTCGTGTTCGTCTCGAGCTTGACTCGCCAAAAGCTCGGCTCGGGTCGTTCGGCTCGTATAACATCCTAAGTATAATTTTATTCATAGGTATGATTAGGTTTCTTAATAACTACGTTCACAAATAATTATTATTTCAGTATTTTAAACACTTATTAAGAAATCTATTAAATATATCTACATACTCCTAATCATTCCTTAATCTTCTATTTTATTAAAATTACAAGTAAATTCATGTTAATGATTAGAAAGTAAATTTGTAAATTTCAGAATAACATGACAATTACTCTTTAATTACTTTTAAAGATTAAAACGGTAATTATTTGTGAAACTGAGATAATAGATATTACACCAACTAAAATCTTGAAATTCAGTAAAATTACAGAAAATGACAGTAAAAAACTAAAAATAGAGCAACGGAAGGAGGTGTTGAATTGAGAAAGGTGGATGTGAAAGGGCGCGACAGAAGAGGGGGTTAAAGTGTCAATCACCGGAGACCAACGTGTCAGTGTACGACTCGACATCTCACCCTCTCACCTCTCTCTTCTTCATTTCTATTGCCACTGTAAATTGTGAAATGATAAATCAAGTGCGTTCCAGGCAGCCCTCCACCAAATCATGAAATGCATTTTTTTTTTTACTTACCAAACACAGCTACTGAGCTACATCTTCATACTCGATAGCACAGCGTGCTTTAAGTGGGTCACACTCCTATTCATTCATACCCACCTCTATATTTTGTATTTGTCGGCAGTAGAGCATCGTCCCTTCTTTTGCTTTAACACCCTCTACACTTCCTCTCTTCTTTCCTCCTTGTTCACTTTCTGTTTTGTGAAATACTCTGCAAATTCTTATCCCCTTTCAGTTCTATCAATGCTTTTCCATTCTCACATGCACAATAAAGCTTCGAATTTGGTTCGCCTTTGATTCTAGATTGCAGGGTTTAGCCAGACAACCAACACAGTCAAATGACAGACCACAAAACATGGCTATGGAGGAAAAAGCCATCAGAAAAGACCCTTGTTGCTGCTGACAAACAAGATCTTTCTTCCAATACAGATCAACAAGTGGTAATTTTCTTATATCATTATATTTTGTGATAAAAATAGTCAAGAAAATCTCACCTCTTTACTCCTTTTCCTTTACTTTCACATAATAGAGAGCAACGATCTGCATAAAATCTAAGTCCAGTTAGAACAACACGTCCAACAGCAATAGTAGTAGTACACTATTGTGCCTTTTTTAAAATAGTTATAAGTTACAGAACAAGTCTCGAATCCGAGCCTTGTGAAGTGGGCTACCACTGTTTCGACCTACAAAAAATAGAGCTTTAAGTTGATGGAGAAATTAGGCACAAATAGATAGAGACAAAAATATATTTGGCCCCTACAGAGTACAGATATAAAGATCTTAATTCTCAAGGGTCCCCTGTAGGCCATAAGCTTTGGTTCTTGGTTTCATCAAATTCTTGTGTTATAGACTATAGTAAAGGAAAATCCAAGGTAGACAATTTGGCATCAAACGACTGTAGGACCAAATTGTACTTCAGTGGTAGGCAAGATCCTGTATTCCTATTTCAATCAGGATCACAGGGGTATATTATGCATAATTATCCCTCACTTCAATTTCTTCCTTTGCAAGTTTAAGGGTGTCATTTTTCCATAGCATTAGTTCAACTTAGCTGTGCAGTCATTTTGCTTCTCTAGATACAGATACTTGTTGCTGAAAAGGAGGAACTGGAGAAGGATCTTAAAGACTTGAATGATAAGCTTTCTTCTGCATTGTCCGACTGCAATTCCAGTGACGAGCTTGCCAAGAAGCATGAAAAAACATCACAGGAAGCTCTTGCAGGTTCATCTCTCTCTCTCTCTGTACTAAATTTAGATAGAAAATCTGAAATTGAGTTGATAAATGGGAAAACTGGCGTTTTTTGGTTTTTCAGGGTGGGAGAAAGCGGAGGCCAAGGCGCTAACTTTCAAGGAAGAGCTTGATCAAGTGTTAGGGCAGAGAGTAGCGTGTGAGGAGCGTATAAGTCAGTTAGAGGCAGCTCTCAAGGAGTGCATGCAGCAATTACGGTTTGTAAGGGAAGAGAAAGAACAGAGGATTCATGATGTTCTAGCCAAGGCAGCAAAGGATTACGAGGAGAAAAGGTTGCTCTTTGAAGAAGAGCGGGCAGAATCTGGTAAAAAGATAGTGAAGTTGGAAGCTGAGATTTCTGAACTCAGTGAGGTGCTGTTTCTCAAGGAAGGACATGTCGAGGAGCTGCAACGACAGAGAGCACAAACAGATGAGGCTTTGAAGGAGTTACTGATAAATATAGATGCTTTAGAGAAACATAATGCTTCCTTAAAATATGAAGTACAAGTTCTCGAGAAGGAGCTGCATATTAGGAATGAGGATAAGGAATTTAACCGCCGAACAGCTGATGCTGCCCATAAGCAGCACCTTGACAATGTCAAGAAGATAGCCAAATTAGAGTCTGAATGCCAAAGACTCCGGGTTCTGGTGCGAAAGCGGTTACCCGGTCCTGCAGCTCTTGCTAAGATGAGGAATGAGGTTCAAGTCCTCGAAAGAGGGACAATGGATGGAAAAAAGATCAACCTTTTGGTCGACAAGTTATGTCTTTTGGAAGACGAAAACAATGCTCTCAGAGAATCCCTTCAAAAGAAGTCAAAAGAGCTTCAGATTTCAAGGAGCATGTATGCTCGGGCATCTTTAAGACTTTCCCAGGCTGAATCCCATCTTCAAGAGTCATCCAAATCTCAAATGATTGTGGATCTGACAAAAAGTTCAATGTCGGATGTTGAAAGCGATGATAAGGTCAGCTGTGCCGGGTCTTGGACCTCCGCTTTGGTTTCAGACATTAATTTGATGGATGACTTTGTTGAGATGGAAAAACTGGCCCTTGTGTCCATAGATAAACCAATTGAGAGCTCTCCTGTCTCTCAAACCAAAAATAGTTCAACTGCAGGTGATGCTAATGTGATGGGGAGCCAGATAGTACCCGTATCAAGTTGTGAACCGAGTTTAAGCATAGCCATATCCAAGATAATTCAGATAATAGAAGGAATAAATCTGGCACCTCAAGAGTATGGTGGTAACTTAGAAGCTTCACCTGTTGTTCAGAGCTTTCTTAACGTCTGTTATGATTTGTTACATGGGAAGGCAGATTTTGAGAGGTTTGCTCAAGAAGTGGCTTACACACTTGAGTGGATAATTAACCACTCCTTATCACTTCAGTCTGTCTCGAGCATGAAGGATGCAGTAAAGAAGCATTTTGATCTGGATGAAACGAGATGTGAAATCGAATTAGAGCCACCACAGTTGTCCTTACCGCCTACTAATGGATATCAAGGTGCAATACCATTGCTGCAGATTCAAAGTGACCTGAAAGAAGAGATTCAGAAAATGAAAGATGAGATGAAAGAACTAGAATCAGCCAAGAATGAAGTAGAAAAGAAACTTGCAGCCATGGTTGATGATGGAAAGTCTTTAACTGCCCAACTCGATAATCAGAAGCGAGAAAATGAAGCTCTTGACACTCAGCTTTCTTCTGCTAGAGTTGAACTCGACGAAGCCCGGGATAAGCTTTCAGTTCTAGAAGAAAAACTTGCAAAGAAAACCATACGTTGTGAAGAATTACAAATCCAGCTTCAAAGGCACGTATCCTATCTTCTTGTTGGTTTGTCAAAATACTCAACTTTCTTCATTTCAAAAAATTCGAATGATATGTTCTTTTGTCGTTTGTCTCAGTGTGACAACAAATGATGTAGAAGCAGCACCTGATGTTGATGATCGTGAAGATAAGCAACTCCAAACTGTAAGTTGCCCTTACACATCTTACAGAGAAATAGTGGCAGCCTGAGAATGCAAATATTATCCGTATTATGTAGGGCTGGGAAATAGCAGCAGCTTCGGAAAAGCTTGCAAAGTGCCAGGAAACCATTTTCAATCTAGGGAAGCAGCTTAAGGCACTGGCACCATCACCAGGAGCAGCAAATATCACTGTGACCACCGCAACAGAGAAGGAGATGATGAGCCAAAGATCCTCCCTGCTAGACAAGATGCTTGCTGAAGACGACGAGCAGTCCCCAAAGACCAAGGAAATCATATGCACTTCTGAGCCTCTGAAACCACCCCCAGGTTTCCAAAAGGGAAGCATAAACCCAGCTTTTGGATCCGACCCAATGAGACGGAGCTTCAGGGAGTCTGGATTCGGGCCTTTGGCTATTGTCCCCAGTAAGAAGCAGAGCAGTGGAGGGCTGTTGAGGAAACTGCTATGGAGGAAAAAGAAAAATCATACCAAGAAGCTATTGGCCCTTCCATTTGCTGCTTGATAAAATCTAGAGGGTTTTGAGTGTATACTTTCACTTTATGGGGTGCAAGAATAGGGGATTTATATATTTGGGGCTTTTACACATCAAAGCGGAAATGAGTGATTGTGTGCATTTCATTGGTGTAGATAGTGTGACAAGTATTTGAAAAAGATTTTACAATAAATTGATACTGAAAAGAGTGTTGTATATCATCTTGTTTTTATGTTTCCATAAAAGGTGGAACTAACTTGCTATGTTCCAACATCTACGCACGGAAAAAAAACAGCTCCCTTGCTCAACAAGAACTAGAATCAAGAATGTATGATTATTACTTGAGAGTCAAAATTAGCACTATTCTTTGGATTTCTTTAACTTATCTGCAAGGTTTGTATGCTACAAATCTTGCAATATCTTTGAGACCAGCCTCCTCGAAGCAAACAGCAACATGGTTGATGCATTTGTCCCAGGTCCCTTCCATGGAAGCTAAGTTCAATAAGATTGAAGCTTTTTCCATTGCAATCTGCAGAAAAGAGGAGCACAAAATATTTCAAAGTCCATCCTACAATACTATCAGTTAATTGAATTGTTCATAAGTCATAACTTTACAAGGCTTTTAGAGTAAAAGGAATGCAAAATGAAAGTTGACCTGAGATGGATCTTTTCCCTTATTCAGGGCTTCCTCCTTCTCCTTGTCTGTCAGCTTTGCTTTAATGCATTTAACTTGTTTGTTCTCCCATTGCGCTATTTGAGCAACTTTCTATGAACAAAATATGGCATTATACAGCATTCGTTTGTAGAAGAAACGTATAGAGTTTATGTGAAAACTATGCAAATATATTAGGGCTCCATATACCTCATATCTCCGTCCCAAAGTCCACCATGGTGTTTTAAGGGCGCCCCTTGCAGCGTCTGTAGCTTCTGAGTTACGTCCGATTCTGTTTGGAGCACAAAAAGTAAGTCCATGTATGTGCACACATTAAAATTCATTTGAAGATCATAGCAATCACTTGAGAATGTGGAGGAACAAACTTCATCAAAACCTCTGCATTGAATGCAAATGGTCGTCCAAAACCTGGAAAGTGCTTCTTCTTTGAGTAGAACTCCCCAGTCACTAATGCTGAAACCTTAGATGGACAAGCATGATTATTTGACAATGTGATATACACTTATTTGACAATGTGATTTCCTATATCGCAAATTCAAATGATTGTCTTACAACATCTCCTCTATCCAAGTGTTGCAGAATTTTCCGCTCCAAAACATCTGGAAACACACCAACCTGAAAACAAGTCGTTTATATTCAGCTATACAATAAAAGCTATAACAATACGAGTAATTTTAGGTATTTCTGTTACATCTACCTTTCGTAACAGATAGGCATCTAGGTCGAATGTATCTAGATTTACAAAGTCACCCTTACTATAAAGCTTCTTCCCAGCTTCAGCGGAAGCATCATATAAGGCTGTTGTGCTTTCTTTGTAGTTTAAAGCATCCTCTTCAACCAAAAGTCTGTGTAGATACTGGTCTACCTGCATGAAATCAGACAGGTCATCGTAGGCCCCTGAGCCTTACTACAAGGCTCGGCCAACTTTAGCCATTTCACAGATAGTATGATCTCAACTCACATTCTTTGCTAAAAGTTGTACACCATGCTTATGGATTTCTACAACCGGCAGATCTACTCTGATCAAAGGAAATACGCTTATAAGGTACGAAACGAAAATGTATAGAAGAGATAAAATATCAGGGAATTGAATCATTACCCAGGTTGTATAGTTGGCCACCGTAACAGTGCTATCGTTACACCTGATAATCAGAAGATCTACTTCAAAAAAATTACCATAGACAGACCAAAGGATTTTAAGATGCTGACATTGTTTCCTTGTACCTGAACTGCTACTTCTTGACAGAGGGATAGTGAGGGGAAAGAGCCCTTGCTTTTCTCCAGGCGGAAGAATGACATCACCTGTCACAATACAACAACATCAACAAAAGCGCTCGGGCTAGGGAAACTAAAGGACACTGCATTTTCCGCAGAGAAAGAACTTTCATATTCACGAGCAGGAACTATTCTACATGTTTATGGACAATTCGGCATCATCACGAACATTTGCAAATTTGCAGTGAACAAAAGAATTCTCACAATCCTTGGGGTGCCCTCTAATCTCTAGTTCTCTGCCATACACCCATCCCTTGAACAAAATGCAATCAAATATTTGATGTTATATTTGTAGTCTTTTTTAGTAATTGGATTTGACAATAAAATGATGTCCAATGGGTGTAATACTCGATCATAAACAAAAAGCTGTATAAATGTGAGATGTACAGTGTATCAAAGTTGGTGTTTGTTTACATTTTAGAAAGTTTGTGTCATTATCACTCACTAACTGAAAAGGTGATTTATTTTTGCCAGTTTCCCTTATTATTGACCAACAAATTAGTTAGGTTAAAACCAACACATTACCTACTCTGTTGGTAGTCAATCCCTACCCTGCGAATTTGCTTGTTTCATTTGTTCTTTAAATTACACACTTTTGCTCATTTATGTCACAAAAGCTGCTACAGATATCTAAAGTGCCAAACAATTTAAAACCCTGTCCTTTTCATATTGTAGGCACATGTAATGAATGAGGAGAAAAGATAACACATAGGGCTTTAAAACAGAATAGAAATTAATACATCCACACCAGAACAAGCATACATACAAAGACTCTTATTTTATCAATGTTTTGTCCAATGTTACTGCACCAAAAAAGATCAAGGTTTCAACTTAAAAGAAACCTTTTACAACCAAATAGATGAAAAAATATACAGTGACAGAGGAAATCTTAAAGGGAAATACAGTTTCATAGAAATAGAGTTCATTTTCAATTGTAGGCCATTAATCTCATCCGTACATGTATCTTAATCTATGATTTCAAGTTTTTCCATGTTTTAGTAGTATATTAGTATTGTTTCATAGAGTTAAGGGTTCGAAATATGAGTGGGAAAGAAAATTAGTGACTCTGACACCTAAGATATGCTAAATTGTTAATGTTCCAAGGGAAATCTATCATATGTTACATGAATGGAGTTTTTAGTTCATTTGGGAAAAAGCCATCTTTTTCTAAACAATATATTTCTCATCTGATCTATTCAAGACCTATCAGCAAGGGTGGTTACTAATAAGTGTAAGAACAGTAGAAGTGTATCATGTGATAGTATTGACTACAAAAAAAGGGAAAGTATACACCAGAAGATATATTTTGAAAAGAATGGGTAGAAAAGCCTTTTTTTGTTTAGCATATACAAACTAGGCCCCTAATTATCTGGTAAAATTTTAATTCAAAAATTAATTAATAACAGGGATAAAAATGGAATTTACTATTTTCTTAAAATAAAAGGCCTATAAATAAAAACCCTAACCCATTTTGAAACCCTAGCCTATTCTTTTCATTCCCAAAACCTGAGAGCTTCTTCCTCTTGCAGCCGTCAAAATCTAAAGCAGCCGTTCCCCATTGTCGAAGCCGAAGCCGAAGCAATTCCACGCAAGACCGTCGCCGAATCCCGCCGCCGTCGCCGAATCCCGCCGCCGCTTGCATCTTGATCGAGGGGAAACTGCTCTGAACCGTCTCCTAACCGTCTTCAACCATCTCCATTCTATGTCAATTTCCCTCCCCGTCCGTCTAGACATCGGGCACGACGACGTCGACGAAGGCCGCTCGTGCAGACGAGGCAACAAGGCCGGATTTGTGGTGAGGAAGTTCGTGCAGGCTGTTCTTCGTTGGCTTGTAGTGCTCTGCTGTCGTGATTGTCGGGCTGCTCCGCTTCCGATATCGCCGAGATATCTACACAAAATTGTGTATGCTTCATTGTTGATTTATTCCTCCCTTTGTAGATCTGTTCCTCCCTATTTTTTAGATTTGTTCCTCCCTATTTTTTAGATTTGTTCCTCCCTATTTTTGTAGATCTGTTCTATTTGTGTAGATTTGTTCTATTTGTGTAGATATATTCTTCCCTATTTGTGTAGATCTGTTCTATTTGTGTTGTTCTATTTGTGTAGATATATTCTTCCCTATTTGTGTAGATATGTTCTATTTGTGTAGATCTGTTTATCTTTTTTAATTTACATCAAAATTGTGAATGGTTCATTTTCATATTAATTGATTTTCATATCTGTTTATCTTTTTTAATTTACATCAAAAGTGTGAATGGTTCATTTTCATATTAATTGATTTTCATATTAATTTTGTTTTATTCTGACCTGTGTAAACGACGGACAAATATTGTGGAACTAGACCTTGTGTAAACGACGGACAAAAGTTGTGTAACTCGACCTTGTGTAAACGACGAACAAAAATTGTTTAACTCGACCTTGTGTAACTCGATTTGGACTTGTGTAACTCGATTTGGACTTGTGTAACTCGATTTGGACTTGTGTAACTCGATTTGGACCTGTGTAACTCGATTGGGCTTGTGTAGATCTTGTGTAAATTGGTAGGGCCTGTGTAAATTGGTAGGGCCTGTGTAAATCGGTTATTACATAAACAACAAATACATAAAATCGATGACCTTGTGTAAGTCGATGGCTTTTGTGTAAGTCGATGGTCTTGTGTAAGTCGATGGTCTTGTGTAAGTCGATTTTTTGTGTAAGTAGGAAATAAGTATAACTTTAAAAAAAAAAAAATAGACTACCAAGTTTATTTAGTCTAGCTGGTTAAAGGGTGGGAGAGCTATCATACAGAGTTCGAAACCCACTGGCTACAAAGTTTATAATTGGGCTTAGACTTTGTGATGCAGAAGAATGAGGCAGATCTCGGAAATGCAATACAAATAGCCAATAGGGTCGGAAATGTTGCAGAAGACTGCAACTTCCAACCATAAACTTGAACAGATCTCGGAAAGTACCTCTGATCTGAAGCATTTTCAACAAATGAGGCAGATGTTCAGGAGGAATTGTTGCAGCAACATCTTTGATAAATGTAGAATGTCCTGTGCATGGTAATAAAATTAAGTATGTCCCCAATAGAGGATTACATTATTATTCTAGGAGAATGTACGACTATGCAACATGAAGAGATATATCATGGCAAAAATCAGCTCCAAATATCAATATGCTTCGAACTAAAGCTTGTAAGAAAATGAAGGCATTTGAAGTACTCTTATTTAGCTTGTTGCTCAGAGAAAGGAAGCAGATCGAAGGAGAAGAGTCGTAATAAGTAGTGAGAAAGACAAATGCAACGTACCGTGAGGTGTGGATGAGTAGAAGCGCCGGAAAAGAGCGCCGACGCATAAAACCCTAGCCATCGATCTTTGGACTCTGCGAACCATATCAACGCTCCCGCCGGTGTTTGTGCTCCAACCCTGGTTTTTTCACTCGCGGCGCCCACCTGCGTCGTAACTCGTACCTCTGTTGTTTCCGAGGGTTCGAAACGCACCGTTTTCGAATATGATTTTGTGCGAATGTAGAACCCATATTGGATTCAAATTTTTAATTATTTATACTCACCTTGAGCCTAATTTTGAATGAATTTAATAATCATGCTCATATTTGGTGTCTTCAGTTTAATCGACGAGTTCAAGACGCAGAAATCGAGATTTGGTATGATCAAGTCTTTTTTTAGATTTTTTTAAAAAAAAAATTATATTCCACCAGTAAAATTTTTTGTTAAATTGTAGAAAATAACTTTTTTTTTTAGGGTAACTTTTGGACGACTCCCAACCAAATCGAACCCCCTTATAATAAATTCAAGACTTCATTTTATACACAAAACCTAGCTAAAAGACATTGGGCCAAAAAGAAAAAACCCGTAAACGAAATAAGACGTCCAGGGAAGAATCTCGGTTGGAATCTCGGGCCGAGAGATAGACCGAGATTGGTGAACAGTAGCCTCCATCACGGACCGAGATAAGTGGATCTCGGCCGAGATGGATCCTTGGTCGTTCCTTCATGCCTTTAGCTTGATTCCTAGCCCTTTCTTGTGCACGTATGCTCGCTCCAATGCATCCACTTCGAGGCTTGATCCTCAAATACGTCGTTTTAGCTCCATAATGTGTCAAATCACCTACAAAGCCACAAATAGTGTGTGTAGACATCTATTTTTGTAAAGTAGAACTAAACAAGCATAAATGACACAAACTAAGGCTAAAACATGAATGCGGAAAGGGAAAATATACCTAAATGCATGACTAAAACAGGTCGATAAATCATGTTATCGATACCCAAACCCCAAGCATCTTGATCAACCCTTTTCCATTTCATTTTACACATTCTATGCTTTACTAGTTTAATTCGAGATGAAGTCGGGATATACATAGTCTCTTGGGATTTGACCTTGATGTGCAACATCATATACTTACATTGACACAGCTGTGCACTTGCGGTTTTATGTGATTTGTGTTCTACTCCCACGCCACATCAATAGTCCTAGGAATCCTTAAGCAATATCAGAGTTTCACTCTCAACATAACCAAATTGAGTAATTGTTGTATAAATACAAGTTCATATTGTACCTTAGACTTGCAAGAATCTATTTTTTTTAGTACGAGCAATAGTTCCTTATGATAGACTACCAAACTTCGGTCAAACAATCCAATTTTTCTTTTTATAGATATATGTTCCAGGTTACAATCTTGAAAGAATGAAGGATGTGTTAGTTGAAAATAGTGTTATTTTGTTTACAATACACGTTCTTTTATTCGAGACGAGAAATATGAAGACAATAAGGGAGAATTCCAAATTACAAACGTGAAGAGTGTTACCTTTGATCGATGTTCCAGATTACAAACTTCCCCCCTCTCCTAATGGGAAATTGAGCACTCCCGGCGAGTGGAGGACTTTTTATACTAAGATCGAACTCATTATATTTAGTTCGTCTTGACTCTCTTTTTCTCTATTTGCTCCAAGTATACTCTTGTGCCTTACCTTTCACCTAGTGAGTTCCGTCACTACTGAGAGGGTACCTATGGTACACGAGATTCTCCTAACCCTACACACTTTATTGTTCGGAGAGGATAAAGAGTCGTTTTGTCTTTGACTCATTAGCATGAAAGAGTTTGTTCCCGCATAGTTTCAAAAAGTTGCATTCTAATTCAAAGACCTTCTTCGCTTGGCTACTCCCCGAGGTATAAAAAAAATCTATATTGTATTATATATTTCTCGAACTCTTATTGATCAAGATTAATTTCTTATTATTACATTTTTGTGTTTTTGTTATCTTTTTCGCAATGCTAGAAGATTTGAATTGAATACTGTAGTCGACGTGAATCTCTATTGTGATTATTATAACTCAGAACTGCCAAATCTTTTGTTTTAATAAAACTAACTAACTCATTTATTTTGTTTGTTTCATGCATGAACCAAACCGCTAATAATATCAATTTTATTTCGAAAAAAAAATCACGTGGACGAATGAGAAGCTTGTGATAGAGGCTGACACATATATACTATACAACATATATAAAAATTTGAATTTAATATCAAGGATACATGACAATAATTTGATATTTTATTTAGGAATGAACCAAAAAGATATGGAGATATTACCTTTTTCACCTCTCCCTTTTCTTCTCTAGTGTTTTTAGAAACTCTCGTTTTTAACTTGAACGGCTGACCTGTAACACTCCAAATCCGTAGGACTCGGAGTGCTACTGGGCTAGGATCTCACAATGGATCCTGACCCTAGCTTGACAACAACTTCACTGAATCTTACAACAAGGCACCAATAGATTAAAACAAAACATAAAAACTGATATATATATATATATATATATATATATATATATATATATATATATATATATATATATATATATACACATGTCAAAAGGATGATACAGAGTACTGCTGAGTACAAAGTCAAACTGAAATCCGTACAATAATGATAAACCCAAAATCCCACGAATACGCCCAGTGTACGGAACCCTCAGCAGATCACCCCTCTGGATCACTCTGTAGCTCTCCTAACCTGCAAAGGATCTACAACACGGTATAAAACCGTTAGCTAACTATACACATATATAAGAAGATGCTAGAGCACAAACACACATCAATAATATTAACACATCATCATGATATCACACATGTACCCGGTTTATTATCTTTAATAAGTTAAATCACTCAATCGTATAAATAGATGTATATGAAGATATGTGACACGAGGAATATAATCCCCGCCTCTGAGTGCTCTAGCCAGCTGGAGTAGTATCAGCACACCTCCCGTGTACCCTATGGGAGTGGTGAGGGTCCTTCCCGTATACCAGATCTGGCCTGACTACAGAGAACCTCCCAGACTCCACTACGGGATGAAAGGGAAAGGTTATCACGGCCACTACAATGGGCGGTCAATATAACATAGGTCGGTGACCATAATAACACATGCTATAAAGCATATAACACACACACCACTCAAGTATACATCCAATATAAGGATAGTAGCTAAGTAAGCCCTATGGACTTACCTCGATCTCAGAAGTATCTCGCTACAAACCACTCTCAGAAACGTCCACTCCAAACTGGAGGACAACACAGCCTATACAAGACACACATATATATATCACAATCCTATCACACAAAGGGTCACACCTAGACCCAAGGGATCCATAAGGGAGCATATCCAACTCATAACCTCAAGGCCGAAACCGGCATATCTATATCATACTCGTCATAAACCGACACCTAGCATGATACTATACTAGAAAGGAAAGGAACTACCTAACTATAGGTAGCCCGGGACAAAACGCACCTGCGTGATCTAAGGACGAAGGGGCGGAATGCAGGCAACCGCAGGCGCGGTGACGCTCAACCGCGGGGGCGGTGACAAGGATTGCTGGCAACACAGGCACGACGCAGGCGCTGCGGCACGTCTTCTACAGGGGCGGTGACTTCTGGCCGCGGGGGCGGCGACAGTGCAGAATGAAACCTCGCGGCTTCTCTTTGGCTCTTCACGTGATCAACTCACGTCTACCCTCTTCCATAGTCACATACATACACACACATACATATTCCAACATTACTCTATGATTCATTCATCTAATCCTAAGCTAAGAAAGGAAGAACAAGAAAGAAAGAAAGGAAGGAGAAGCAAGATGCTCACCTCAACTGCTGGAATCACTCAAGGGAAGCACAACACACTCTCAGCTGGCATCACAAGCTCAGCAACATACATAAGAACAATCTCAACAAAGCCACACCACAACTCCTTTGCAAACTCTAAGAGAACTCACACATAAGATCAAGGAGATGAAGGAGAAACAAGGAGGACGTGAAGACTGGATGGAAAATGAATAAGGAAACCCTTGCTCAGCAAGGAGAAGGAAGAAGTAAAGCTAAGGGTAAAGCACGGGTCAAAGGAGTCAACAAAACCGGCTGCAGCCGCCGAAAACCGCAGGGGCGGTCCCATGAGCCGCAGGGGCGGGAACCCGCAGGGGCGGCGGTCAAGCCCGCGGGTGCAAAAAAGCCAATCTTGGGCCAAAGCCAATCTCGGCTATGGTCCGATCTCGGTCCGAAAGGAAAGGGCTCTCACATGACCGCCGTTGGATAATCCCCACCACCGACATTATCCAAGCCATCAACACACAATCAAAGATTCCTCCTCCCTACCAACACTTCACCAAAGCTCCCTCTTCGCCTCTCTATTTTCGCAATCGGAGCAAGAACACCCATAAAGAACTAGCTTACAAGTCACCATTCTCCGATTTCCCGGCCACCTCGCTTCGGCTCACCAACAATAAGCCATTAATGTAGCACTCCGTAAAATAAGGTATACGAACAATAATGAACGGTGCGAGTTGTTATGAAATGTTAAAATAAATAAATATTATTCTAGTGACGTATACGCGATAATTTCACCTTAAGTAAACAAGTAAGGTAGATAGGGATAATTTAAACAATTTATAAATAAGTATAAACTTATTTATGATTTATGCTTAAGTTTGGTTATAAAAATATAATTAAATTACAAGAAAAAGAATGTTTATAAAGGCAATTTAAATAAGTAAGATAGATTAGGACAAGTTAATCTTATATCCATAACTATATAGATAAGATAGTAAATAAATAAGGAAACTTAGGTAATTATATTTTGTTTTAGGGTTAGTTCATAGTTAAATTTGAAAAATGGGTCTAAAGTCAAATTTTAGCTTAATTAGACTTATAGCCTTGTGGAGTAAGTGGAATAGGATGCTGAGTAGGTAGGTGTATCTTTTGACACGTTTGGTATGCAAATTACTACACTTACACGTAAAAGAATGAACAATTGTAACTCTTCCTCCTGCAGTAGTATAAAAGGGGAGGTCTTGGATCACAATTTTAAAACACAAACACAATACGTTCAACGTAGTAAAAAAAAAGAAAGATATACTAACTCGGTAATATATCAGGTGAATACCGGATAAAGTCAGCGTCTACGTGAAGGCAAGTGGGGTATAGTTATTTTAAATAATTATCGTGCTTATTCGATCGATGATATATATATATAGTTAAATATGTATATGTAATCTTATATCGTATTAATGTGTATTTTGTTGATTTTAGCGGTTACTTGAAAAATTCTTATATCGTATTAATGTGTATTTTGTTGATTTTAGCGGTTACTTGGAAAATGGACGAACCGTGGAAAATGTGAAATACGGGTACGGACATTATGGGTAAATAATAATGTCGGCTCGATAACATTATTAGAAATGTCCGTTGGGGCTTAGTGGGACCCGAGAATTAGGTCGTCTAATTCCAATCTCGCTACCGGTAGGCGAATTTAGGGAGTCAGGGACTTACCAAGGGGTTCTCCAAGACTTGCCCTTCGGTTGATTAACGGTTAAAATCAAACCTGGTATCCATGGTAAAATTGCTAGCGTAACGCTAACGCAATTAGGAGTGTTATTAGATCGATTAAACGTTGAAAAGCTAGTACGGTAACATTATGAATACTATATGTTGTTCTAAATTAATAAGTATATTTTTTTTATTAGGCTAATCCAGCTTGCCAGTCTGCCAGATAGACTAACCTATTTTATTTTATTTGTTTGGTTGGTTTATCAACCTTTTGACAGGTTAAGGTGAGTAGTAGCAGATGGCGTTGTGGAAGCGTACAGGAGTTACACTTGATCACCTCTCACTCTAGCTCGGAAGCGAATAACTTTAAAAAAATTCAGTTAACGTTTTTTTTCCTGTAAATTATAATCTTTATCAAGGCATGTGATATAAAATATGTTTTTATAATAACTCGTTGAAGTCTAAATTTTAGCCTGAGGCGGATTTCAAAAGTAGTAGAGAAACCGCTGGCGTTGTAGCATACCTAGATAATTAATAAAATTGGGGTATTACAATGGTTGGTATCAGAGCCAAGGTTGATATATATATATATATATATATATATATATATATATATATATATATATATATATATATAATATAATAATAAGTAGTATATACATAATAAGATAAGGTGTGATCAGGTGAACTCCAGGTACCATCTCTATACCTTAACTGTCTTTTGATATTTTTGTCTCATTGTACAATTGTAACAATTGTTATGGTGTTGCAAAATTTTTTATGGCTAGATGTCAACTTCTAGTGATCAGCGAAGAATCGCAAGGGGAAAGGCAATAAAATTGAACCAGAATCTCCAACTCCAATCCAGTGGAATGAAACAGGAGATATAAACCCAATATCTGCATTTTGGGAATTGCCATGTCCAACCCCTGTTTGGCCTTTAAACACTTACACCCCAAAAAATGGATTTCAGTATGACCCGACAGGAAACCCCTATAACATATACCTTGGGAGACTCAATATCAACCACAAGAGGTGAACTATCTTGAACCACCAGTGCCCATGTACGCTCCCCAAGAGCTCAGATACGACTATTTAGACTATTGGGGTCCCCTTAGGGATGAAGGATCGGTACAAGGATCGACTCATGGAAGGACAATCTCGACAGAGGAAGTCACCTCTAAACCAAAGTCAACAACTAAGAGACTCCGAGAGTTACAAGAGGAAAGGAGGGAGCTGAGAGCCCGTCTACAAGAGTGGAAGCTGAACTATCAGAGTTAGCAGAAATCCAACCAGAGAGAAACCCCTTGTCCAGAGCCAAACATAGGGGTGATTACCAACAAAAAGGGCAACCGCGTCCTTAGGATTAAAAATCCTAAGAAAGAGTAGGTCCAAGGAAATGAGACTAAGTTTGTATAATACTAAGAGGATAATTGTGTGAAGTTAGTATGAACCTAGCTCTAAAGGAAGTAGAACTAGACCCCAAATTTTCCAAATTGTGTAGAATAGACGGAGAAACGGATATATACTATTTTGCATAAGGAAGTAGAACAAAACCCCAAATTTTCCAGATTGTGTAAAATAGACGGGGAAAGAGATATATACTGTTTTGAATAAAGAGATGAATGTAAAATGAAATCTTGAATGTATGAAGTAAGTATATGTTATAAAGTGTTATTTTTAAGAATACCACTGAGAAAGAATTAAATGTTAACATTAAGATGAGTGACTTACGTCAACATTCACCACGGCGGAAAACAACCCAGGAATGGATATTCCTGAACAATCCGCGAAGAAATTGACAGGAATATAAATGCACCGCAACAATCAGTGTACAGTCTCAACCCCATCGAGATCCCCCTATTAACGTCCAGGAAAACACAGTGGGACAAGAAGCCTTGTATAATATGATTCAAGCTGCGGTGGATAGAGCAATGCACCGCGCCCCTCTGGCTTGGCCAGGGTAGCCGAATCATCACCTCCACCAGTAATGCAACCTTGGTACGAAATGAAGAATGGAGCTATGACCGTGCATATCAGGTGGTAAGAGCTATGAAACCTGATAAGTATGACGGAACTGGTGAACCAATGAGGCTTCAACATTGGTTTAGTCACATAGAACAAAGGTTCAGAGGAGTTAACTGTTCAGAGGCAAACAAGGTTCGCATTGCTGCGTTGTATCTTCGAGACAGTGCTCATTTTTGGTGGGAGACAACCAAACCCGCAGACGATAATTCCATAAGTTGGGAGTTATTCAAGACAAAGTTGATGGATCGGTTCTTTCCATCAGCTAGACGGGAAGAAAAGCGACGGGAGTTCTTATTTCCACAAATGAAGGGCTTAAAATACCCAAATGGCAGAGAAATTTCAACAGTTACTACCTTATGCTGGATCAATAATTAGGGATGAAGAAGATAAGATCCGACAATTCTATGAATGGTTACCCCCTGAGATAGCACCGTCCATGATACGACATAATTGTGTGACCTTGGAACAATTTATGGATGAAGCTCTACGTATGGAAGCGGCCATAGACAATGCAAAAAAGCGGATGGAAAACGAGAACCGGAGAAAGGGGGACAATTGAGTGTAGGATTCAAAAGACCGGCACCACCATTGCAGTCGGAAAGGAGAGGACCGGCTCATTTCAGCCGACAAACAACCATCCAAAACCCCAAGGTCTCAGGAGAAGAACGTCGATGCTTTAACTGTGGAAGTCCAAATCACCTCCGACGAAGTTGTGACAAGGAAGCTCGGGAATGTAGAGGATGTGGGAAGATTGGACACATGGTAAGATTCTGCCGGAGCACTATGCAAAAGCCCACGATGTTATCAAGCATCTACGAATGGTCCAAGAACTAAGTCATTTCAGCAAGTTCGATCTGTTGCACCTTCAATGTCACACCAGACAGTACAAGACAAGGAGAAGCATGCCACCGGAACTTCCAAGTCTGGCCCCGTCTGTACGAGATGAGACAGATAGGAGAGACTAATACAACCGTTACTCAAGGTACCCTTCATAGTTA
This sequence comes from Fagopyrum tataricum, assembly GCA_002319775.1. Classification (NCBI taxonomy): domain Eukaryota; kingdom Viridiplantae; phylum Streptophyta; class Magnoliopsida; order Caryophyllales; family Polygonaceae; genus Fagopyrum; species Fagopyrum tataricum. The sequence continues at coordinate 14,508,626 of CM008286.1, forward strand.
TTCTAAACCAGTAGAAATTTTGTTTGACTCTGGAGCAACACACTCTTTTATTTCGAAGAAATGTGTTAGCCAACTCGGGGTAGAAAATGAGAACTCGTGTGAACCTTATGTCGTTATTTTACCCAACGGAGATAGAATTGATAGGTACTACGGAATTGGTTGATTTTCCAATTCTGATTGAGGGACGGAAATTTTCCGCCAACCTAATAGTTATCCAAATGAGCCCTCATGATATTATATTAGGTGTCGATTGGTTAGTCCAACACGGTGCTATAATTGACTTTGAAGTTGGTACAGTTACAATAAAGGGGAACGGAGACTTTAGGTGTAAATTCAAGGGTAGGAACCCATCTGAAGAAGGTAGTATAATAAACGCAATGACGGAAATAAGGTTACTCAAACAAGGATGCATGGGGTATCTGTGTCATATGGTGGAGGGAGAAAAAAATGAGGTAGATATAACGAAGATACCGTGGTACAAGAGTTCCTAGACGTGTTTCCAGAGGAAATTACAGGAATGCCACCTAAACGGGAGGTCGAATTCACCATTGATCTAGAACCAGGAACCTCCCCAATTTCCAAACCACCATATAGAATGACCCCACGAGAGATGCAAGAATTGAAAAGCAATTGACAGAGCTTTTAGATAAAGATACATTCGACTAGTGTATCGCCCTGGGAGCGCCTGTGTTGTTCGTTAAAAAGAAGGATGGTTCATTGCGGCTTTGCATCGATTACCGAGAACTGAATAAGTCACAATTAAGAATAAATACCCGATTCATCGGATTGACGATTTACTAGATCAGCTTCAGGTGCGAAGGTATTCACAAAGATCGATCTTAGATCTGGATATCATCAACTTCGAGTTTGCGAAAGGGACGTTCCTAAGACAACATTCAGAAGTAGATATGGACACTACGAGTTTATAGTGTTGCCTTTTGGATTAACTAATGCCCGTCTGTATTCATGGATTTTATGAATCGGTGCTTCCAAGAGTATCTAGATGAATTCATAATCGTTTTCATCGATGATATATTAGTTTATTCGCCAAGCCATGAAGCCCATGCTCAATTTGCGGACCACTTTGAGTGTGCTAAGGCAAACATCGTCTATATGCCAAACTTTCCAAATGCGATTTTTGGATGACCAAGGTTGCCTTTCTTGGGCACGTGATCTCAGAAGAAGGAGTTATGGTGGATCCCCAAAAAGTAGAAGCTGTCGCGGATTGGCCACAACCTCACACAGTTAAAGAAATTCGCAGTTTTCTAGGACTTGTTGGATACTATAGGCGATTCGTAGAAGGATTTTCCAAGTTAGCAGACCTCTTACTTGTCTTTTGCGCAAGTCACATAAGTTCGAGTGGAGTCAACAATGTGAAACAAGCTTTCAAGAGCTAAAGAGACGGTTGACCAACGCCCCCGGTCTTAACCCTACCCACAGAAAGAAAGGAATATGTGATATACAGTGATGCCTCAAAACAGAGTCTGCAACATAATAAGGTTATTGCTTATGCATCCCGACAATTGAAATCATATGAGGAAAATTACCCAACACATGACCTGGAACTAGCTGCGGTAGTTTTTGCTCTTAAAATATGGCGACATTATCTATATGGAGTGCACTGTCAACTTTTCACTGATCACAAGAGCCTGAAGTATGTATTCACTCAAAAAGATTTAAACATGAGACAAAGAAGATGGTTAGATCTTTTAAAAGATTATGACCTTGAGATTAGGTATCACCCCGGAAAGGCTAACGTGGTAGCTGATGCTCTAAGTCGAAAGAAGACTCAGGAAGGGCACCTGGGTGCCTAATAAACGAGAGTCAGTTTCAAGATTCAGCCGAGACAGAGGTTTTGTATCCTCAACAAGGGCAGTTAAGTATGATGAAAATCAGGGTAACCTTGGAAGAAGAGATCAAACAGAAACAAATTGATGACCTCTATTTGATAAAGATATGCAATGATGCAAGTTCGGGCAAAGCTCCGGGTTTCATAATACATGACGACGGGTCTTTGGTTCCAAGATCGAATATGTGTGTCAACTAATGAGAGACTCAAGGAAACAATTCTTCGAGAAGCACACAACTCTGCCTACTCTGTGCATCCAGGTTCTAGTAAGATGTACACTTAAGAAGAAATTTTTGGTGGGCCAACATGAAAAATGAGATTGCTGAATATGTGCGAAGTGTTTAACTTGTCAACAAGTTAAAATTGAACACAGAAAACCTGGCGGGGAACTCAACCTCTCCGATACCGGAATGGAAATGGGAAGATATTGCCATGGATTTTGTGATGGGTCTACCCAAGACCGTTGGAGGAAAGGATTCTATATGGGTGATAGTTGATCGGTTGACAAAGACAGCTCACTTCCTGGCTATCCGGTCAACATGGGGACCAACAGAATTGGCAGATATGTATTTACGTGAGATAGTCCGTCTCCATGGGATTCCACGATCAATAATTTCAGATCGAGATGGTCGTTTCATGTCCATATTTTGGCAAGGTCTTCATAAAGGATTGGGAACGAATCTAAATTTTTAGTACGGTTATCATCCCCAAACAGATGGACAATCAGAAAGAACCATCCAGACTCTAGAAGATCTACTAAGGGCATGTGTACTTGATAGACCTCAAGGATGCTTCAATGCCTACCTCTCATAGAATTTACATACAACAACAGCTGGCATAACTCGATAAAGATGGCCCCATTTGAAGCACTTTATGGAAGGGGTGTAGATCTCCGATATGTTGGAATGACCGAGCTGATGCAGTATTAGTAGGACCAGAATTATTAGCAGAGACAACCCAACAAGTAGCCATGATCAGAAAACGACTACTTGCAGCGCAAAGTCGATAGAAGTCCTATGCAGATCCCAAGCGCAGAGAAGTAAGTTTTGAAGTAGGAGACAAGGTCTTTGTGAAAGTTTCACCTTGGAAGGGAGTGTTCAGATTTGGACAACGGGGAAGCTTAAACCCAGATATATCGGACCATTTGAAATCTTGGATAGAATAGGGCCGGTAGCATACCATTTGGCCTTACCACCTACCTACCAAGTGCACAATGTTTTCCATGTATCGCTACTCAGAAAATACCTTCCTGATCCATCACATGTAATTAACTATGCTGATATGGAGATACAAGTGGATGCCACAAGTTCCGAGGAACCCGTTCGAGTTATGGAACGTCGAGAAAAGTATTTGCAGAATAAGATCATTTCATTAGTGAAAATTTTGTGGTCAAAACAAGGAACTGAGGTAATGACGTGGGAAACCGAAGACGATATGAAAAGTCGATATCCCCACCTCTTTGAAATATGATACTTCGGGGACGAAGTATATTTTTAGAAGGGGAGGATGTAGCACTCCGTAAAATAAGGTATACGAACAATAATGAACGGTGCGAGTTGTTATGAAATGTTAAAATAAATAAATATTATTCTAGTGACGTATACGCGAAATTTCACCTTAAGTAAACAAGTAAGGTAATAGGGATAATTTAAACAATTTATAAATAAGTATAAACTTATTTATGATTTATGCTTAAGTTTGGTTATAAAAATATAATTAAATTACAAGAAAAAATGTTTATAAAGGCAATTTAAATAAGTAAGATAGATTAGGACAAGTTAATCTTATATCCATAACTATATAGATAAGATAGTAAATAAATAAGGAAACTTAGGTAATTATATTTTGTTTAGGGTTAGTTCATATAGTTAAATTTGAAAAATGGGTCTAAAGTCAAATTTTAGCTTAATTCGACTTATAGCCTTGCGGAGTAAGTGGAATAGGATGCTGAGTAGGTAGGTGTATCTTTGACACGTTTGGTATGCAAATTACTACACTTACACGTAAAAGAGTGAACAACTGTAACTCTTCCTCTGCAGTAGTATAAAAGGGAGGTCTTGGATCACAATTTTAAAACACAAACACAATACGTTCAACGTAGTAAAAAAAAAAAGATATACTAACTCGGTAATATATCAGGTGAATACCGGATAAAGTCAGCGTCTACAAGAAGGCAAGTGGGTATAGTTATTTTAAATAATTATCGTGCTTATTCGATCGATGATATATATATATATAGTTAAATACGTATATGTAAATCTTATATCGTATTAATGTGTATTTTTGTTGATTTTAGCGGTTACTTGGAAAATGGACGAACCGTGGAAAATGTGAAATACGGGTACGAACATTATGGGTAAATAATAATGTCGGCTCGATAACCTTATTAGAAATGTCCGTTGGGGCTTAGTGGACCCCGAGAATTAGGTCGTCTAATTCCAATCTCGCTACCGGTAGGCGAAATTTAGGGAGTCAGGACTTACCAAGGGTTCTCCAAGACTTGCCCTTCGGTTGATTAACGGTTAAAATCAAACCTGGTATCCATGGTAAAATTGCTAGCGTAACGCTAACGCAATTAGGAGTGTTATTAGATCGATTAAACGTTGAAAAGCTAGTACGGTAACATTATGAATACTATATGTTGTTCTAAATTAATAAGTATATATTTTTTATTAGGCTAATCCAGCTTGCCAGTCTGCCAGATAGACTGACCCATTTTATTTGATTTGTTTTGTTGGTTATCAACCTTTTGACAGGTTAAGGTGAGTAGCAGATGACGTTATGGAAGCGTACCAGGAGTTACACTTGATCACCTCTCACTCTAGCTCGGAAGCGAATAACTTTTAAAAAAATTCAGTTAACGTTTTTTTTCCTTTAAATTATAATCTTTATCAAGGCATGTGATATAAATATGTTTTTTATATAACTCGTTGAAGTCTAAATTTTAGCCTGAGGCGAATTTCAAAAGTAGTAGAGAAACCGCTGGTGTTGTAGCATACCTAGATAATTAATAAAATTGGAGTGTTACAATTAAGGCCTCTATTCTCCGACTCACGACCCTTGTAATGGATAGAATATGGTGATATCAACTCTTATACTAACCATGTGATTGTAGGGAACAACATCCCGTGAAAATTTGAGCTTATTTTCACAAAATGACATTTTACAAATACTATTAAAATAATTAAAAATTAAAAAAAATACATATGTGTATCTTGAAGCCTATCTCATTTGTTTGAGATTGAATTTAGGCCCTAGTGATCCTTCCAATCATGTAAACAAAACATGATGAAACAAATGATTGTTTAAGTTTTCAATTGACAATTGCTTTTAAAAAAATATTATTATAAAATAAATTAATTTTTTTTAACAATCAAAAAGTTAACACCTCCGGCTATTTTTGCTCTTGTATCTTTTTTCTCTCTTGAAAAAAATACAAGATAAAACAAAAACAATTCATATTACAATTGTTTATAATCAACAATTTTATGAACAATTTCATACTCATAAACCTAATTCCTTTTATGTCAAGATCCCGTATTTTGCAATGTCGTCTCATTAGTTGAATGTTTTTTTAGGTGACATCTTGAGTGGTTTGTCTAGGAGGGGGCGTGAATTTGTGATCGACTCTGAAGGCTTCCTACTTGTGTACTCTCTTCGAAGACGAACTTTGCTCACCGCTTCGTTGGACTATATCATCCTACTGTCCTCGAAGACTTCTTTGTTGTTGGGATTTCTTGATGTATTTTTTGTGTCTTTTTCTTTTGATGTTGTTCCTCATGACGGTTAGTCCGTATGCCGATCTTTTTCGGCCTTTCGACTCACTCGACTGCGTGCCGTCTAGTGCTTCGAATCACCCTCCTTTATAAAAATAAATAAATAACTATTTGATATTTATTTAAAACTAATATTTAAAATATAGTCTTTTTTTAGTTATCCTCCGCTATATATAGAATTTTTTTTAATGTAATTTGTTATATCCAAAAAAGATATTTGTTTTTCTTAAATATAAATATTTTACGCAATCTTATGTTCTAGAGAATATTAAATATTATTTTTGTATGTTTTAAGTCAATTTAATCTATACTTAAATTTTCATAATAGATTAATACCAGATAATACATCAAAATATATATTTTTTTCCTCAAATAAAAATCACCGGACTAGTTTTTTTTTTTTTTTTAAAAAAATCGGCTGTATATGTATACGGGTGTCAGAACGTGACATCGTCTGCCTTCTAATTCCAAGCTTCCTGAACTTTCAGATAACCCAGTAACCCACCGACCGAAATTCCCCAAATTCCTAGAATGGCGAAGAAGAGGAAATCGGATGCAGCCGGCCTCGAAGAGGTCGATCGTAGTCTATACTCCGCCTTCAGTACAGCCGCTAACTCCCTGTCCCAGCTCTACACTCATGCCACCAACCACCAAAAGCTCTCGTTCCAAGCCGGCGAACGCCACGCTCTGGTTCTTTCTCAGTTTCTCTCGATCGTTTTTTCAATTTTTTTTATCTTTTATATATATCTCCCTGACAGTTGGCGTGTATCGGATTACTTTTGTTTTTCTTTTTGGTTATGGTGGCGGTGACCTCCAAATCAATTGAAAATCCAATTGACGAGTTACTTCCAAGTTTTTTTTTATTTGCTGCTAGTTTTGGATTTCTATTTGTGGAATTTGTTTTACTTTCACACTTATGATGTTGTTAAAAACAGCTTGTTTTTGTGGGGTTCAATACGTGAAGAACCGCAGAAAGTTTTTTTTTTTTTTTTTGGGCAAAAGGGTATAAGCCATTTATGATTCTAATGAATTTAGATACCAGAAGTTGGGAACTGTGAAGAATCTGCAATTGAGCCGATGAAATCTTCTTGGAGCTAATAAGAGACGAATCTCCATTTAAGTAAAATCTTCTTAGAATTTTTATAGGTTTAAAGTTTTCTTTCTTACCTTGGAATTTTTTGAATTGATGAAAGTTTGTTAGTGGGGTTTCGATGATAATCAAAACAAAACAGAGGCCTGAAGGATTAGCCAATGGACTAATGGAGTTGTGTGATATAATGTGTGCATGAAAGTAACTCTAAAGTCACTTTGTCTAACTTAGGGAGACAAAATTATTTGAATCACCACTGAATAGTGTTAGTAAGTTGAAGGTTGTATCATAATTGATGAATGGTCCTTTAGACAATGGTATATTGGTTTTGATGGAAATTTGTAATAGCTTCTTTAGTTATTCAACCTTCAAACCTGTATGAGCTAGTAATTGACTTTCGTCAGTCAGTAACTACCAAAAGTACACTTAAATACAGCAGTTCGATACATGTATACATAGTAGACTATAGGTTTTTGTTCATTATGTGACTTAACAACTGTTTTATTGCTTCAACTGAAAAAGATCCCTCACAGCCAATCACTCAACAACACTTTCTCAATCTCATTCATCGTTCTCTCGTTATCTTGCAGGAAAACTCTATCAGTGGATTTTGAAACATCAAGAAGAAGAGTCAAGTTTGACCAATATTGATATTGTGGCATATCTTCAGGTTTGTGGCAACATTCTTAGTCTTTATTTGTTTATTGGAGTGCAAACTGACAATAGGAATGCAGTATGTGGGAGGAAAAAACCCTGCCTGATTCTCATTAGAAAAAGAGTATCTACATGTAAATTTACTTGGGCCCAAAACTATTAATACACTAATTTACATAAAAAGAGATTAATTTTATACATATTTACACTCTAATACTCCCCTAATGAGGATCATGAATGACGACCCATGACCTTGGTCAGGAGATCAGTCCACACTTAAGACCCAAGGTAGTGAAGCAAAGCACGCAACTAGAGCAACTCATAGAAACACATAAACCTGTTATGGCCCCGGACAGAAATAGGATCGAATATCAAGTATAGACATGGAAACGGGATAGATTAATGTGGATGAGTGGAAAATGAAAGTAGACTCATCCTTAACGGAGACTCTTTCTAGGTTTAATGCTAGAACAATATAAACTGTATAATAGTAAAAGTATATATAATAAGTCAAGGAGGATAATTAAATTACTTCCTAAAATGTATCAAGCTATAAACTAGAAGATATAAATCATCCAAGTCTAATCAATATAATATCTTTAACATTGAGGATTATTTTCCACATCCGTTTAGAAAGGAATAGCGTTGAATCTTGAGAATGAGAATGTAGGTATTGTTCGTCAACCAAGTTTGTTCAGTGGTCGTAACGTAATTGTTTAGTGGGGGCCGGAATTCGTTGATTGCTCCGTACGAATTTACAAGGGAAAAACTCCTGCTCGTTGTAAGATCACTGAAGGAAAGGTTGGTCATAAATTTGGATAGTTTTCTACTAAAGATAAAAGCCAGGAGCGAGTTTCGGTAAAGCCTAAGTTGAAGCTTTAACCAGGGGATTACACTCCTTCTCTTGGCCCCTATTCTTTCTCCTCCAGCTGATCCAACCAATAGGGAGTGGAGCTTCTTCCACAGCTGTGACCCCTACTAGAACGCCAACTAAATCTGTTAATTTGGAAAGTGCAGGGTTGCTCCAAACAGAAGCTATAGTCAGTCCATCCCGCGCGACCACTCAATTGAAGTCTTCTGTTTTGCAACGAAATGAAGTTGATGGAGTAGCCAGTGCCCTTGAGCATCTGCTTGTACAAGATAGAAGCATTAAGCGACACGTTATTAGTGCCCTCGTGGCCGATTTGAGGACTGCAATGCCTCGCGTCTAGAAAAGAGCATTCCGTGCGACTCGCTTCTAACTTTTTTTAGGCATTAGGGAGCAGACAAAGAAGGAATGTCAGTTCCTAGTGCTCATTATCATGACATCCCCTCTTGACTTTGTGATTGTCCTCAAGCTCAAACTCTTGATCAACTCATTGCATGCGTGCATCTGGTTTCCAAGTCGTATCCTCATGCATTTGCATGTAACTAAGCCTGGTTTTCCCCCACAAGACTGTTTTTCTTATTTAGGATGGATGTTTATCATTATCATGACATCCCCTCTTGACTTTGTGTTTGTCCTCAAGCTCAAACTCTTGATCAACTCATTGCAAGCGTGCATCTGGTTTCCAAGTCGTATCCTCATGCATTTGCATGTAACTAAGCCTGGTTTTCCCCCACAAGACTGTTTTTCTTATTTAGGGTGGATTCATTAATGTTTGAATCGAAATCCCACAAATTTGGTCTAAGAGTAAACCCCTCTGACAATTGAGAAGGCAGAATTCTTTTACCAGCAAGAAGGGGTAATGCCTTGCAAATACCCATGCTCAGCAGGCTGCACAATAGGGACATTTTGGTTTTATTGAGCGAAATTTATAGGCATTTAGAATTTTAGAGTGCTGCCTTGGTCATAGCTCACTATCTTTTTCAAGATGCCCTTTATTCCTTACAATTGATCTTTTGTTAGTTGACAGGAATTCCTTCATTCCCTTACCAAACGAGATTAACGGAATTATTTCACCCCTCTTAATCCCCACAATCTTCATTCCCTTAATTTTACTACCAACCAAATGCAGCCTAGATCCTAAAATATCAACTAAATAACATAAAAAACACTGTATTTTAGATCCCTAAACCTATGATTTAGATATTCTAAATAAATGTACTATCTTATCTTTTAACTATGCGTTTTAACTCTTCTTGCATCTACATCTTAAATGCATCCATTTCAACATGACTTGCCTGAAATGTTGTATCATGTAGCTACAATAGCATTCAGATAAACAATGGCTCAAATTAACATCATAATGGACATACTCTTGCAAATAATATCCCATTTTTTGTCTAAAGAGAGGCAGCTGCAGGTTTATTCATGATATAAAAATGACAGAGCAGTTTGGCAAAAAATTGAGACAAATCATATGGTAATTTGATTGTATTGACCCTTGATTTTTTGTTTGATGAAAACATTGCAGCATGAACTTGATTATGGAATTGAAGAACCTTCCATGTCTCCTAGAGCCTCTCACCAACATCAATCAGCCCAACAACCTCCAAACATCCATGTTCATGGAGCACGCTCTGCAGTTAATGAACTCCAAACAAGAAATATGTTCACCAATGCTTTTTCTAATCCCACACGAAGTAGCCTTCAACACTATCATCACTTGGAGGCTTGCAGCGGGCCAAAACCCAATGAGAGCGGCGGAAACAGGGAAACAGAGTCGCCGCCGGTGATTAATGATTCATCCATGGATATGAATGCAGACAGTCCAAGTTATGATTCTTTCTGGAGGTAAGCAAAGGGATAAGTGCCTCAACCTTTTGAGTTCAAAGCTTCTCCGCGTGTCTTAAACTGAGAATGATGACAACATTGACTCCAGTAGAGTTATTTACCCTTGTGAGAGATCGCCCTTAATTGCTGTAAATAGTACAAAAAATTTCTTTCTTTTTTGCATTTGGGTTCTGTGTGGTATTTTCATGGTCGAGGAATCAGTTGATTAATTATTTATGTTTCAAGCAGTTGCCTAACGAGGCATTGAGGCATTGTTTTTCATTATTATTGAATTTGTATTGTTTCGAAATAAAAATTGTCATGTATGTTCCCTTTGCTGCTGGTACCATGACGAAATTATTATATTGATATATTCCATGGGAAAAAAAATAAGAGATAAACTATCATGGGAAATTTCGGGTGTTTATATACCCCAGACTTAATCAATAATTCAAGAGTTTTTCAGATTTTGGACGTTCTTGAATATCGTAAATTTTCAGATTACAATTAAAGAAATTTATTGTTTAATAGATGTTTTGAATTTCTAGACAACTTTTTATGTGAATAATCTTTTCTCTCTTAAAATGTCAACTTTTTATATGAATAACTTTTTCTCTCTCTTAAAATATCAGATGAAGAAATAATATATATAAAAAATGATAAATTTCTTTATGTTAAAGTGTCTTGCAGCCGGTGGAGTATATGGTTCTTCAGAAACAAAATTATCTTTAGTAATGAACATATGGATTCTGATAACAAGCTTATTACTTTCATCAAAAACCAAATACATAACTGAAAAACTAACATAACTGATGAGAACGATCACAACATAAAACAACAACTAAAAAGTTATATTTCAAACAAACGGAAAAAACACAATATTAAATGGGAAAAACCAAAACCTGGCTTCCTTAAACTTAACTTTGATGGATCAAAACTCGATTCGAGAATCACATCTATTGGATATGTTATTCGGAACCACAATGGTGATATTGTTAGCCTCGACGCTAAAAAAATAATTTCAATTCTCAATTTGAAAAAGCCGAAGCATTTGCCCTCAAAATTGGGTTACAAGAGGTAATCAGACTACAAATTAAAAAGATTGAAATCGAAGGTGATAACCTGTGAGTAATCAAGGCACTCCAAGGTTTGGGGAGTTGTCCCTGAGAGGTTATGATGATTATATCCAACTCCAGACTGGATATTCGTTTCTTTGACGAGATCTGTGTTAGGCATATTTTCAGAGAGATAAACTGTGTTGCTGACCGATTGACCCATCTGGGAATCTCGACCCCCAACACCAATTTTTCTTAAGATCCCGAACTTCGTGTTCTCATCTGCAAGGATGCTTTAGGTTGAACTACCTCTAGAAGACAAACCAATCTAACCGCTTTCCATTTTTAAAAAAATAAAAAAATAAATTTAAAGTACATGCTACTATTTCAAAATTTCCATCATTTTAAATTTTTCAATCATCAAGTAATGATAACCGAAAGTAGTTAAGATGAATCATTTTCTAAAAATAGGACAACCTAAAACATTTTAACTGATGAACTAGCAAGTATAAGATCATCAATATAATTATTTGAGTTGTTGACTATTCCATGTTGGAGATTTGTGTTAAGATTCAATGGAACCATTGAGCTTGTCGTCGACAAGGTATAATGAGCTTCTCACATGTATGTGTATCACGATGGTTTAGGTTGCGGAAGGCAAGCCAACTCGCTGTATTTATAATACGTAACTAGTGATTACGGGGTAAAAGTATGGAAGCTAATTAAATTGAACTAAACCAATAGACTTGGCTATCACAAATTTGTCATAAAGTGATTTTGTTGAGCCTCATTAATGTCATGAGACATTTTCTTGACTCATTCATGACAATGTCATGACTTGACAAGAGTGCCGATGCGTATGCCTTGTTACAGTAGAAAAATCAAGAGTCCGACACTTATATAAGGTTGTTTGTCTACTCACATGAGAGCTTACAACTCTAAGTTGTTAGTCTATTCTTTGTCGGAGATTACAACAACTTGTAAGTCGCTTGTCTACTCACTTGTGAGTAGAGCTGATACACTCCGGGTTGTCCCGGCCGGCCCGATCAGTCCTTCCGCAAAAACGAGCGGGCATGGACAAGGTGATAAGCCCGACCGGGCCGAAAACCCGGCCTGGTCAGACACCTGGACCGGATCCGGACATAGTACAAAGCCCGGTCGGGCTTCTTGCCCTTCCCGGATTTTTTTTTAAAAAAAGAAAGTATATATATAGTCTATGTTAACAAACCCTAACTCCCTAAGAGCCTCCCTTCATCCGTTCTTCATTCCTCTCCTCACTCACACTCACGCAGCGGATTCACACTCTCTGACTTCTCCTCCTCTCCTCCCTTTGCTCGGATGCATATTTCACTCAAGATCCAAACCTCTCTGAGTTCTCCTTGTCTCCTCGGCCTTTAGATCCTCACTCTCAGCGTCTCCTCGGCCCTCAGTCTCCCTGTTGATGGCGTTGAGCAACCACAACTCCTATCTCCTCGGCTCCCACTCTCGGCGTCTCCTCATCCCTCAATCTCCCCGCTCACTTCGCCTCGATATCTGATTCGGCAAGTGTTGGAATCTCATCTTCCCTCTCTTGCAGTTTTGAACACTAAACAAGTGAACCCATATCTCCTCGTCTCCTTCAGCGCTTACAAATTTACAATGGTATTGACATACTGTGGTAAACGTCAGATTTGGGAACATTATTATAGATAAGTTTGTGTTGTAGATTAATAGATTTGTAGGAAGTTGGGAACCTATATATTCAGATTGAATGAAACTTTGATTTTTGAACAGGTGCAGGTTTTAGAACAAAATGAATGCATATTTTTAGACTGGAAAAATTGCAGGTTTTTTTTGGAAGAAGCCCGGTCTGGATCCGGCCCGAACCCGGATAGTGCCTCTACTTGTGAGATTACATCTTTGTCAAATCAAGTTGGTTGTCTACTCCTTATTGTAAATTACAACAACTTTAAGTTCTTATTCTATTATTTTTTGAAGATTACAACAACTTTGACACAAAACCGGACATCGAAAACCAACATTCCAATCGTGTCAAATAGTCAACAAACAAACTAATTAATTTCTATGTTGACATGCTTAAGGTGTATTTTGTGGCAAAAATCGTAGTCTATGTGTACATTGTTAAGATGGATTTTGTTAAGGAAATTTTAGATCCAACATAGAGTTATATATAATCATCTTGATTTCTATGAACAACTCCCTTTGCAACTAGACGAGCCTTATATATTTCGATATTGCCTTTTGCATCCCTTTTGGTGTTAAATATCCATTTACAACCAATGGATTTTGCACCTTTTGGCAACTCGACAAGATCTCATACGTTATTGTTCGTCATGGATTTCATCTCCTCTTGCATGTCTCAATTAGAACTTTGAAGGGCCTCAAGAAGATTTATTGGATCATCCTCTGCTATGCTTGCAAAATCTTCTTGCTCCATAAGATACGCGATGTAATCATCAAGTATCTCTCCCACATGATCTTCTTGTTCCACCAGATATCCAATGTAGTCGTCCAGAATTGCATATTTTTCTTTCACTACCGGATCTCTTTAAAGGCACTTCTCGAGGCTATTGAATTTGCTTTATGGAAGGAACTTCATTCTTGTCTAAAATCGGAGTTGTTTCTTGAAGAGTGTCAAGAGTTGTATCTTGATCCCTTTCAATAACAATATTAGGAATAGAAATAAGGTTCTCTTCCTTAGAGACAACTTCGTAAAGGTTGACGTTCCTTAATCCTTCCCCTCCAAATTTTACATCTTGAAGAAATCTGGCATTTTCCGACTAAAAAAATGATCAGGTAGTGGGATCATAAAATTTAAACCCACGGGAGCGTTCAACATACCCAACAAAGTAGCAACTAGTTGTCTTAGAGTCCAATATCTTTCGTTAGGCTTGTAAGGCCTTGCTTTAGCTAGGCATCCGCAAATGTGTAAGTGCCTTATGTTGGGCTTTTTTTCCATTCCACATTTCATATGGGGTTTTAGCTGCCGATTTGCTAGGTACTCTATTAAGGATATACAATGCAGTTTTTAACGTCTCTCCCCAAAGTGATTCAGGTAAAGAACAGTATTAATCATATTTCTTACCATATCCAATAATGTTCTATTACGCCTCTCAGCAACACTATTCATGTTGGGTTTGACGAACATAGTATATTGAGGGACGATTCCACACTCCTTTAGGAAGTTAGCAAAGGGTCTTGGGCGTTGTTCCCCTAATCCATCATATATGCCATAATATTCTCCACCACAATCAAATTTAACGGCTTTAATCTTCTTACCAAGTTGAAGTTGAACTTCAACTTTGTAAGCCTTGAAAACATCAACGGAATGTGACTTCTCATGTATCAAGTAAAGGTACCTATATCTAGAGTAGTCGTCTATGAACGTAATAGAGTATTGTTGACCATTCCACGCAGTTGTAGAGAATGAACCACAAATATCCGTATGTATTAGTTCTAAGACTTATTTACTTCTGTTGGCACCTAACTTCCTCATGTTTGTAAATTTCCCTTAACACACTCAACACAAACTTGAAAGTTTGTCAAATCAAGGGAATCAAGAATTCCGTCTGACACAAGCCTTTGAATTCTCTGTTTAAAGATGTGACCTAAACACTTATGCCATAAGAATCCAAAATCTTCATCCAAATTTTGCTTTGTACCTTTAGAACCTATGTGCAAAATTTCATTATAGGAAGCAACCGTTTCTAGCATATAAAGACGATTAATCAAGATACCGGTACCAACAAGATTTGCATTTAAGGAAATACTAAAATTTTCATTCCCAAAACTACAAAGGTATCCACCTTTGTCCAAACAAGAAGTAGAAATCAAATTCCGTCGAAATAACGGATAAACAAAAGTATCCTTCAAATCCAAATAACACCCGGTACTTAAATTTAATCTAAAATGTCCTATTACTTCCGCAAGAACTTTATTGCCATTGCCAATATAGATGAATATTTCAGCCTCACTTGGCAGTCGACTCCAAAGGCATCCCTGCATTGACACACAAATGTGAGTAGTAGAACCAGAATCTACCCACCACGTTTCAATAGGTACAGAAGCTAAATTAGCCTCCAAACACACTAGAGTGAGAACTTTACCCTTCTGTTCACGCCAAGCAACGTACTTAGGACATGCTTTCTTCATATTCCTTTTGTAAAAAACAAACAAACAAGTGAGTTCATCACTTTGCTTCTTCGCCTTTTTCTGCAAGTCTTTACCAGTAGCAGTATCCTTAGTCCTTTTCTTTGATTTGTTTTGAGAGCTTGATTTAAATGAGCACTTTTTGTCTTATCTTTTTTTTTAAAAATCTTGTCCTCTTCTTGCACACATTGTGAAATGAGCTCATTAAGAGTCCATTTATTCTTCTGATTATAACTACTCACCTTAAATTGGCTGAATTGTGTGGGAATAGACAAGAGAACTAAATGCACGAGTAAATAATCATTTATCTCTAACTTTAGTGTCTTTAGTTATCTAGCAAGATTTGACATTTTTATAATGTACTCCCTTATGTTTCTTTTTCCTTTGTACCTCATAGAAAAAAGAGAAGTCAAATGGTTGCTTGTTTATGCTTTCTCATTTTTGAAAAAATATTTCTGAACTGTCTCAAAGTCCTTAGCATCTTTGCTCTCATAAATAGAGCACCGAAACGCTTTCAGAATGGAGTGTTTCATGATCATAAGACACATGTGATTAGAGCGATCCCCCTTCTCTCATTCACTTCATTGGAGTTATCCTCACCCAAAGTGGGTCGTTTAGTCCTTAGCGCAAGGTCTAGATCAATACATCCGAGAACGATTTCTACATTGAGCATTGGAATGAAACTGACTTGAGCAAAATAATTAGTAGTAGTTGATGAAACTAAACAAAGAAGCAAATAAATAGCACAATCAATCAATAAATTTTAAAACAAGATACTCATCACAACTTGACATCCAATGTTTGCACAAAAATATCAATTGTAAATAGTACTCTCAATGCAACAATAAAATATTGATAATAAATCCGGTCAAACAATAGCCTTTCTTTAGACCGATTATCATTCACATGGATAACCTTTACATTATCACTATTTATTGTTGCATGCACTTTCACTATTTGGCAAAACATTAACCTTCCTTTGGGCCGATCAATATCCTCATAATTAATGGAAGCACAATTAATTAATCAAAATATATTATCTTGAGTCTGATTTCGTTTGGCCAAATATTAAACTTCCTTTGGGCCGGTCAATATTCTCATAAACGAGTATAATCATTAGTATATATAATGTTTGGACAAATATCGACCTTCCTTTGGGCCGATCGATATTCGCATAACCGAACAATATACATAACCTTATACTTTAAATTAAATTAATTTACAGAATAGAGACTACTTTGGAAACATATTGTTTCAATTAACTTAATTTAAATTAAACCTTAAATATATCAATCCTTAATATATCTTGTGTAAATAAAATCCAAATATTATACTCGATAACCTTTACAAGTCGATTAAGGCATGTAAAACAAACCCAAACAAATGGGTCCAAATAATACAACACGATTATGTCCTTGCTCAGTCAAATGGGTCCAAATAATATAACGCAATATGCCTCCGTAACAAACTAGATTCAATTTAAAGGTATAGAATTTATCAGAGAAAAAAAAAACTAATAAAAACCCAAATCCGATATTCCAAATAATACAACACGATTATGACTCTGATACCACTTGTTGGAATAATTAAAATTCTTAAACCATAAACCCAAGGATCAATCATGTCAGATTATCAAGAATCTAAAATTACGTGTCTAGTTCCATAGTAGCAATCTAAAATCAAACCTTAGTGTGAAATCTACGATCCGAATGACCTTGCTCAATTAAACCTCATTATGATTTCTTTTAATTTTGTCTCTAATGGATAGCGAATAGAATTGCTTATTATAATATGTAAACATACAAATAATTATAAGATTTAATAAATAAGCTTACAAAGCCTTGTGGTTCATCTGTAGGGATTTGACAATTTTTCATACGTCTCATGATCTTTTAACAAATGAAAGTAACCCACTTATTTTTATTTCTTTTTTCTTAACCGATTTCATTCTATTTTTATTCTGCCATCCCAACCAAACGGATACTTTATCATTATAAATTTGACCATACCACGAGAGAAGCGAAATCCTGAGCTAAAATAAAGTCTACCATACAACAAACATGAGCTCATCAAATTTCTTCTGGTTACAAAATAGCTACATAGATCTTTCATTTCAGTAACTAACCGTACAAGTATAGTTTGAAAAGGGAAGGTTATTAATTAATTTGTTCCTGATTACTGATTTAGATCTCATCAATCCAATCACTAAGATCAGTATCGAAGAACAATCCATCAATAACGTTGTCGATCAAGGTGTCAATGAAGGTGTTGCAGCGGGTGATTAAGATGCCACCAACCCTGGTTCGAGCGCTCGACAGCCAGGCAAAAAGAGCAGAACACGCAACTGCCCCCAAGCATGCCCCGGTTGCTTCTTCAATGCCTTGCAAATCCATCTTCGTAAATACCGAGTTTCCTGTGGCAAACTCCATCCCCACTGTGGCTGCAAAGACTATCTGCACATACGCATCATGTGCAAAATAATGGACATGATAGTCAGCTTTTGTATGTCACTGAAAAGACTATATGTACTTGAACTGCACGTATTTTACTGCTCGAGGAATCAAGTTGGTGATATCAGATATGTGTGTCTCGGTTTGATTTTTCTAGAGAACGAATGTGAAATTGAACTGTCACTCTTCTTTGTTCATGCTAATTGAACAGAACATTCTATACGTGTTTAGCTTCTAATTCATTCCACTAAAACAATCAGTTCAAAATTAGAAAAGCCTCAATTGAACAGAACAGTTCAAAATTGGAAGGAAGATGAATTACCATAGCGAGACGACCAGAGATTGTCTCAAATTCCTGACTCCTCTTGGTGCTCTCGATGTACTCGTATAGATTTGCCAGAAACGGCGAAATCTCCTCCGGTCGGCCGATTTTCGTCCTGAAGAATCCGCCTCTATCGAATCCGTACGACCGAAGCGTGCAGAGGCGAGGTTGGAGTACGATCTTCACTTGATCCGGCGGTGGAGAAGGCGTAATAGGTGGTTGCGATGACGAGTCCCTCACCACAACCGGCCGCTTCTTTGACCGTAGTTGGCAGATGATCCCGCGTGGTGCGAACACCGCCATGAGAAAGAAGGAGGTAGAATCAGTTGGGCGGAGAAGGGGTAGGGATTTGAATCGTTATTTGGTTGGCTCTGGTATTTCTTTGGAATTTTGTGAAGAGGGTAGAGTGTACACGTCAATCTAGAGAGAGTGTGGGGTTCGTTTGGTAACGTGTTCTCTATTTCCTTGTTTCACTTACTTTTCCCACCGGTCCCTTTCAATTTCCGTTTACTCATTTTTATTTTTTCAAATAAATAAACTAACAATTATAAGGCATGAACACAAATATAATACAAATTTTAGGAAATTAAATAATACAAATTCACGTTAAATCGGTTTTTATATGGGGTGGAATTGATTATATTTTAAAAAAAACCGTCTCATAAATTTTAAATTATATAAAATGACTTTTTTTTTTTTTTGAATTACTCATATTTTTATTTGTACATTTTATATATTAAAGCAATGTTTGGAAAGACACTTGACATAAATTGTGCAATCATGTCATTTAAATTTTACGTATCGCTTGTTCATAAAATCACTTCATCATATCACCATGTGTGTCACATATTTACCAATCCACCTCTAATCTAGTTGTAGTTTAAATTGTTGATTACATGTAATTTAACCGGCTCAGATTTTAGTTAGGAGACAAGTAAAATTAATTTACTAAAAACTTATAGACTTCGAACAAAATTTAGATCTCGCATGTTTTCTTCTTCCAATATTTCACTGAGAGACATTCATAATATATTTATAGGATATTATCAACCTAGTTGTTTTATTTTGTCGTGTGATGAATCGGTTGACTTGCTTGAGTAAATCGGGCGATTTGTGTGTTCTCTTCCTTACATGTTTTTTGTTATTCGCTTACATCAATTATCCCGTCTTCTATCTTGATCGGTCTATTTCCCTACATTTTGTTGGTCGATCTCATGTCTTATATATTTTATTCTTGTGTGTGTTTGTTATTTGGTTTTACGATTAATTTGACAAATCATTACCCCCATTTTCCAGTTTGATCATAACCCTTTTAATACAAACTAGTCTTGTACGTATTATTTGCGAGATATGAGGCTTACGTTTCAACCCTCATCGCTACGTGGATTTGACCAAAGTTTATAATAGTTTGTTTGGCACCTTGTTGATAGTGATTTGTCTCGATCTAAGGAGACTGATGCATCCTTGGAATCGTTGAAGAACGAACGCTGGATCTAGATCAAGCTAGAGCTTCAACTACTCCTTGTTTATGTGCAAATGAGAACTTGAAAGAAGTTTGGTAAGGCGGAAGCGATTTGGGAATGGATGCGGAAGCGAGGGTTTGATACGATCTAGAGAGATCGAGCAAACGTAGTAGTGGATTGGAGAGTCGATTCTTAAGAAGAATCCTCGAAGGTGAGTTCTTGGATCTAAGACTTGATCCAAGGAAGAACTTTGAGGGGATTGAAGAGGAAGTGATGCCTATCAGAGCAAGGGGTCGACGCTAAGCTTCTTTACTCCATCATCTTAAGAGACTACAAGTTCAAGCCTTCGGACTCTTATGGATTGCCCCGGTGCCCAAGTCAAGGGTCTTGTTCTCAACGCTTCTCCCTTCTTTCCGGACCGTGCAAACGAGGACGTTTCACAGCCAAGAGGAGGAAAATGATACGCCCCTGGATGGCGATGCAATCCGTGGGCCGGGCTAAGACGACCCGGCAAGCGGCATGCCTATCCACGACATTAAACTAGCATATATTATTATATTTTATAATTTTGCAATTTAATAATAGACTTTTAATTTTCGGAACTTTAACTCCGGAATTTAAATTCCGACCATTGATGGTCTTGTCCTTTCAATTCTAGAGTTAGCCCCGACTTTATTTCCCGCCATTTATTTCCCGCCATTTACTTTTCGACTTTGGGTGTGGCTTTCATTCACTATATAAGGATGCTTGACCTCACTTGTAAATCATGTTCAAATCAATTAAGTATTGAGAAGGTAAATTCCTCCTACTTAGTTTGGACATCACTTCCCCTTCCGTCCTCTTGAAATTCTATCTTGGATCTAGTCTTTGATCCAAACATTCGCATTCGAGGATCCTTTTGAAGGATCAACTGTCCTATCCACTTCAACGGATTACCCGATCTACCTTGATCGGATTGATCATACGTTTCCGCATCCATTTCTACGCTTCCGCCACCCACATTCTTTAGATCCGTCACATCCGCAATCAACAATGGAGTAGTTGAACGCTTACTTCGATCTAGATCCACGTTATTTCTATCAGAGACTGACTTTGGCTTGTTAGACATTCAAATGCATATCCTCTTTTGATTCAGTCAAACTGGCAACGATCTTTCATGACAAGGAGAAGAGGCTACATTTGGAGACGAGTGAAGCCTTTGTTGGGAGAATGCATAAGGAAGAAGACACGAATCTCTAGGGAAGAGCATTGTTCCAACTAATATCGTTCATGATTCTCCTCTTGAGAGGCTATCAAGAGAAAACAAAACAATTTCCTCCAATTTCGGGTTTTAGTGTTTCACTTGGACGAGAGAACTAGAGGGAGTTTTTTGGACTCATGAGTCGCCTAAATCGGTTTCTCACAAGATTACCGGGAAAAAAGCCATATATAAAAATTAGTACTTTTTCAAGGAAGGAAGTAAGCATCGAGGGTGGTGGCAGTCTGACAGATCAGTCATAGATTCGGCTGTTAGATGGTATGTTTTTCGCTATGTCTTTTTGTAACTTTGTTCCTAAGAAAATGAAGGGAGCAATGTGTAAAGACACGTTCATTATTGCTTAGTTAGTTGTGAAAACGCATTAATTTCATAGTCTTCTTAATAAGTATGTAAAATGCTAAAACGACAATTATTTATAAGCAGTCTTTACCGTGTATCAAAAGAATCCAGATCCTCTCCTAATAACTATCTCCTAATATTTTCCTAATGATTCAATATTGGCCATTGGATTAGATCAATGGTCATGATTTACTCAATTAAAATTGTATAACATTATTAAAAAGATAAAATCTAAAAATTACCCTAAGGAAAATACGTTAACAGAGATCTAAAAAAAACTACCTCCATCAACAAGAACGTGCTTGCAAATCTGAAATTTACCTTGCAGAGAGAAATTTATTCTCTACAGAGAACACATTTTTTGCAACTGTATCTTCGTTACCTTCAGCAGAGAAGACTTTTGCGAAATCGCAGTTCCTTCTCAACAGAGTACCCTTTCTTTGCAAAAATACCTTCAGCAGATAAGTGATTACAGAGTCTGAAAATTACCTTGCAAAGAGGAATTCCTTCTCATCAAAGAACCCGCTTGTTTACGGAGACAACTTCGTTCCCCTGTGGGCATATAACTAACATCGATCATCATCAACATTCAACTCTTCTGAGGCCATCCTCGTATTTTCCGGGTATGCTCAGTTTTCTTCCCTGTTCTGACGTTAATTTAAGTATATAATCAGTGTGTGGTCGAGTTATTTAACTTATAGTTTTATCCTTTTTTATTGTTTAATCTAGATTTTGACAATGGAACAAACAAGAGAAGAAAATATCAATGATTGGGAGCATTCAAATGAAAACTTAAAACCTGAAATTGATATGATGTTTGATTCCGAGATTGATGCATATAACTTCTATAACGCGTATGGATGTAGTGAAGGATTTAGGATTAGAAGAGAAGCTGGTCCCAAGGATAAACAAGACATCCTCACTTCAAGGACTTTTGTATGTTATAAGGAAGGATTTCGTGGACATGATAAGAGAGATGACTTGACAAAAAATCCAAGAGCACAGAAAAGGACAAGATGTGGAGCACACATGGGAATTAAACTGATCAGAAGTACCGGTAAGTATCATGTTTATTGTTTCTCCAAAGAGCATAATCATCCTCTTGTCAGTGGACACATTGTGCATATGATGCCATCTCAACGAAATATGACAACAACAGATAGTGCCTTTATAGACTTGACAACAAATTCCGGTCTGCCGCCAAAATGTGCATTTGAGTTAATGGGTCAATAGGCTAGGGGAAGGGAGTTATTGGGATTTTCAAAGCAAGATCATAAAAATTACCTTCGAACGGTCCGACAATCAAAACTGAAGTTTGGAGAAGCCGGTTATCTAATGGAATACTTCTCAAAGCAAATGTTGGAAAATCCATCGTTTTTCTATGAAATGCAGTTGGACACCGAGGAACAGATCACCAACATTTTTTGGGCTGATGCAAAAATGATAATGGATTATTGTTTATTTGGAGATGTGGTAAGTTTTGATACTACATACAAACTTAATGAAGCCAATCGGCCATTTGCGGTGTTTGTTGGACTTAATCACCACAGGGAGACAATTCTATTTGGAGGCTCTTTGATGTATGATGAGACTGCTGCATCCTTTATATGGTTGTTTGAAACCTTTTTAAAGGCCATGAGTGGAAGCCTCCCCAAACTATTTTTACTGATCAAGATGCAGCGATTGCCAAGGCTGTGTTACATGTGATGCCTGATACATAACACCGGCTTTGTATATGGCATTTGATGCAAAATGCTCTAAAGAAAGCTGGGTATTTGTTTCGAGACCGCCATGAAGAAGTTTATGTCTTTAGTAGATTTATCTATGAGATTGAGGAAGAGGAAGATTTCTTAAGTGCTTGGCAACTAATGCTTGATGAGTACAATGTACATGATGATTCTTGGTTGGTGGGAACATTTACAATAAGAAAGAAATGGGCGTATGCATATGTAAAGTGGATATGGTCAGCGGGAATGCAAACTACACAGATTAGTGAAAGTCTCAATGCTGCTTTGAAGGGGTATTTAAAATCAGACCTCCAGTTGCCTGAGTTTTTTACTCACTTTGAAAGAATGGTATATGATAAGAGGTATAAGGAATTGGAAGCTGAGTATGATCTAGTTTTCCGTATAGTTCACTGCAAAATGGAGGTAAGTATGTTGATACATGCACGAGAAATTTACACAAAAGCGATTTTTAAAGTATTTCAAGCTCAATTCGAACATTCCTTAAAGTCTTCCATTACAAAGTGTGTCTACTAGTGAGGAATTTATCTTCACCGTGGTAAGAGATGGTTTCACCAAGGAGCGGGTGGTAAAGAGAGAAGGTGAGTTTACCGTATCTTGCAGTTGCAGAATGTTTGAGACTGTAGGCGTATCGTGTAGGCATTGTATCAAGGTCATGACGGAAGGTAGATAAACTAAACTGATAAAAACCATATCTGAGCAATATGTTTTGAAAAGGTGGACGAAAAATGCAAGGGTTGACAATGTTGTGGAAGATATGCATGGACATGAGATTGTAGAAAATTCACGATTAAAGCAAACATCGCGATATAGAAGTTTATGTTCTAAACTTGTTAGAGTAGCATCAAGAGCGTCTGAGAGTGAGAAGGTATACGAAGTTGCAAATACTGAAGTTGATAAGTTAGCAAAGATGGTTGAGGATTTGTTACGTGTGGAAATAAACGGTGATAAAGTTGTGAATGATCTAGACCAAAATGTATTGATTGGTTGTGCTAATGATTCTACGAGTTTTAGTGCAAAAGGATTCGAGAAGAGAGAAGTTACTCATCGTACAAAACGCCGATCAAAGGGGGAGTTTGAAGCTCGGTTAAATAAAAGCAAGAAGAAGCGCGTATTGGTAAATCAAAAACATTTTCTGTTTTGCTTGAATAAATAATTTTGTTGGGTCATTTCTCTTATTTTATACAATAATAGGTAAATGGAGTTTCAAAAAATAATTCTGCAGTGGAGCAATCTCCTTTGCCTCCTACAATTCAAGCCCAAGTTCCTAATGGTGGATATATGTCAATGCTCATGGATCCTTATAACGTGCGTATTTGTATCCTTAAAATATATATATGTTTTTTTTATTGATCATTTGTTAATATTCTTCAACTTTGGCAGATAAATGCACATGAGTTGAACATGCCATCACAAATGTGTGTGATGCCTTATCAAGAATTTTTTGGACAAATTTCACAAGCACCTGCTCAACCAAATATTATGGATCTTTCTGTTACAACACAAGACAAAGGAGCTTCAAAATGTGAGAAAAATAATGGAGCTTTAAATTGTGATGAAAATGTAGATCCTAAGTGATTGCTTGATGGTTGTAGACATCACATTTTGGATCTTTCTTTTACAATGCATCATTGGATATTAAATGATTTGGTCCATCCTATTTTTGTTTTAGGAACATCACATTTTCCTTTTATATTTGACTTGAGAGTAATCTAGTCCCCCAAATGACTGCTCATAATGAAGTATTGTTTTTTAGTATTTTTGAAATTTTTTCTACTTTCTTGGAAAACAGAAAAATAAATAAATAAATAGATAGACTGTTAATATCATTATTATAGAAAAAGTGAGATTATTCACTTCTTGAATAACAATAGAGTGCTCACAACGAAGTATTGTCTGTTAAAATAATCAGAAGGTGACGTTGCTGAAAGTTGCTAAGGTGACGTTGCTCCGAGACAACTGCTGAAAGTTGTGAATATTTTTTTTTGTCTAATTTGTCATCAATCCTCTCTTTGAAGACATTGCTGAAAGTTATGAGGGTGTCGTTGAGAGTTCATTTTCATTAGAATTTAGAATATCAATTTGTTCAAGAGAATAGATTAGCCTATGTGGGAGTCGAACCCACATCTTTGTGCGCAAACACAATGCTTTACCAATTGAGCTAATAGGCTTGTCAATAAAAATAAAAAAAAACAGATCATTATTTCATCAATGACTACGTACATTGTACATGACCACATGTCTGCAATCAGCAAACCCACACCAGTGAGATGGATGTGAGATTTATGCCTCCAATCAGAAAGATTGATGCCATTGGTATATGCTGCAGTCAACAACACAATGCAAATGAAGTTGAAAATCAGTATTATTTAAAAAATAGGATGACAAATGATTCATTGATAATGCGTGGCTGACAGTGACAATGACAGCTTTCCCATATCTCAAAGACATGATCAAGAGGGCATAGAAAAGATTGTGGTGATATAGAGCCTTCTAGATTTCTTAGATATGGAAACCAAAGTCTATCCAGCCTGCACCATGTTGGAGGCATGACCTATATAGCACACAAGGGGAGATTTGGAGATACCATAGGGTGATCTGACAAACCGTTAGGATAATTTGCAGATCCATATTAAAATATGCTTTCATGGAACTTTATGCATGTACAAGTACATTTTGATTTTAAAGTATCTAAGGTGCGAGATATGACAATAGCAACATATCAGTTTGATCAAACAGTATTGAAAGAGACAAACACATGTTTGTTTGGAGAAAGATTTAGAGATTACAAATATGAATCATGGATGACCAAATAATATAATTAATATTTAGTGATTGTGCTTACAAAAAATGATCAGATATTTAAAATGTAAGAAATAAATGTAGACATTCTATAAGATTTCTCAATTAATAATGGTAATAATTCCTCAGGTAAATAGAAGAAACATGATGTTGGTCATTGAAATGCAGCATAAAATCGATCATAAGTAAACCATCAGGAATTGAAATGTACAATAAGTTCTCATAAAAATCAGTTTTTACTTATTGACAATTTATCAAACAGGTAGTGGGCATGCTCATTTTATAGCACCTAACAGACATGTATGGTGTTCAAATTATACCTTTAACAAGGACACAAATTGACAACAAAGAGGTAGGCACAAATTGCCATTTTATCCAATTGATGAGCAATACATACACGGAAATTGCAAGGATAGAACAAACCTTTGTCACAACCATGAATCGATCAAGAATAGAACTAAAAAGTGATGTGGGCACAAATTGATTGACATCCGAGAACGAGTGAAGATAATTAGGCAAGAAAAGATATGTTGGCGGCACATATCGGAGCTTGAAGAATGAACGACATATATGGTGCTCTACTCCTCCTCTGCAAACGTCCCTGGAAGCATTCTATTTTGACGAATATATCGTTCTTGAGGATAATTTTTAGTTTTATCTATTTAATAATCTTATTTAATTTTAATTGAGTAAATCATGACCATTGATCTAATCCAATAACTAATATTGAATCATTAGAAAAATATTAGGAGAGCATCTGAATTCGTATCAAAATTACTAATTCACTCGCAATAAGGCGTTACAGAAAAAATGGAAAACAAAAAATTGACGCTGGTTTTTATTAATCCCGACGGCTTTACTGTGACCCTTTTCTAATTTGATATTCTCCTTTGGCCACCATCTATTATCGCAGAAGTTAAATTTCGTCCACCAAAATTACACATCAAATCGGACCCTCTTTCTCTCCCCGTCTCCAGAACAACAACAATGGCGTCCTCCGCGAGCCTCCGGTGTTCTTCTTCCGCTATCGTTTCTCAACCGCCAAAATATGCTCGGAGCCCCTACAGGAGTCCAATTCCCACGGTTTCTCTTAGAAATTTACCCTCAAAGAACCTCAAGCGCTTCCCTCGTCTCACTGTTCGATCCTCTTCCATTTCAGGTGAGTTTCCATATCAATTTCGTGAAACCCTAGCCTACTAGCGTTTTCATGTTTCCTGTATACAATTTCAGCTGCATGCGTTACTTTCTTCGCGGATTAATTGAGAAACCTGTACCATCATGTGCTGTGTTCGTGGATAGGTTTGGTTTGGGGGAGAAATCACCGATGTCTCTGTTAGATCAATTTTTCGTCTGTTTTCTGTCAAATCACCCTTATTGATTTCCAGAAATGATTTAGATTAGTTGTTGCTTGATTGTCCATGGGTATGTTAGTTTAGGGCTCGTTTGGTATCATTATCAAATATATCAGGTATGAGTATTACTATCGATATGAAATATCAAGATATGAGTGATATTTTTGATATAATGTTATTATCATCGAGTTGATATCTTTTGAACATTACAAACCTCATATATCAACTAGATATCAGCTTAATATTCATATATGAATATACCATATACTGATATGCTGATATGAATACCAAACAGACCCTTAGAGTTCTTACACACTTTGCTGTCCATGCTTCCTTCTGATTGGAACATAACCCTAGAATCTGTACTTCTCTTGGTGGGGATAGGGAGATCGAGGCTCCTTCTTAGTTTATCTTCAAGAGTGATTGAGTATTTACTATTGGATTAGGTGTATGGACTGTGGATATTCAAGAAAATTGAGAAGCAAACGTTCAAAATAGTGTATGATATTATCATCAGCTTGATTAACTGTTGCCTTACCTCGCCAATTATTTGAACCTTGGTTCCTGTTTCTATCTGTATTTGCTGGAAATAAGCTGTGGTTCTTAACGGTGGCAAAATTCTGCTAAATGCAGCAGTAGCTGAGGGTCTTGCGCCTGCAATTGGACTGACTGAGAATGCTCTGAAGCACTTAAGCAAGATGAAATCTGAGCGTAATGAGGACTTGTGTTTGAGGATTGGTGTCAAACAAGGAGGATGCTCAGGCTTGTCTTATACTATGGAGTTTGAGAGCAGAGCAAATGCAAAACCCGATGACTCTATAATCGAATATGATGGCTTTGCTATTGGTATGCCTTTCTGTGTTTATTTCACTATTTTGAGACATTGGTACAAAATATGACAATTATTTACCCTGAGAAATCTTTAAACCGGAATCAATGGTGTTTCTATTCCTTGCCTTTTTATTTACAAAATCAGCTTGGTCATATATCCAGGCTCAAATTTGGAGCTTCTGCTCAAGGCAGTTCCAAACTTATCTCAACTTCTTTTCCAAATATACTTTGTTATTATAAACTTTCATGGAAATGCTTCTTCAGTCAAGATCAAGGCAACTGTTTTGATTTTGAGGTTTGACCATTCTTCTAATCAAATAAGCTAAGTTTGCATTTTTAATTGATCGAATTGCTTAAATTTTGTGTTCCCTTGCCAGTTTGTGATCCAAAGAGCCTACTCTTCTTATTTGGGATGCAATTAGACTACAGTGACGCCCTTATTGGTGGTGGCTTTAACTTCAAAAACCCAAATGCAACTCAAACCTGTGGATGTGGGAAATCTTTTGCTGCTGAGATGTGAAGTTATGTATAGACACATAGCTAAGATATTACAGATGAACACGTCAAGGAAGAAGATAGAAATATGCAATATTTAGTGGTATCATCATGTGGATGTCTCCTCATACCTTGGAGTTGAGGAAATGCTTGTTAATGGAAGTCTATCTGTTGTGCTTTGAAATATGCTTGCAAATTGGTGTGTTAACTGTTAAGCAATCCCATTCTACTACACACGTTCCTTTTTGTGA
The DNA here is from genome assembly GCA_002319775.1 of Fagopyrum tataricum. Classification (NCBI taxonomy): domain Eukaryota; kingdom Viridiplantae; phylum Streptophyta; class Magnoliopsida; order Caryophyllales; family Polygonaceae; genus Fagopyrum; species Fagopyrum tataricum. The sequence continues at coordinate 14,537,202 of CM008286.1, forward strand.
AAAACAAAACACACCAGTATTGGGTATGCCTTTAAAATGATATCTATTGTTTGGCAGACAGCCTTGTGATTTTGGCCCTTGATTCAACAACAAAAAGAGGTAACTTGGGCTTGCTAGTATGTTTGACAACCAAAAGGAGGTCTTATAAGTCAAGTTACAACCTTACAAGTTACAATAGCTCTTTTTTTAGCTTAAATCTATATATATGAAAGCATAAGCAATTTTAGCCACGTGTCGCCGTCAGGTTTAACGCAGCCCCCAAAATATTTTTTAAAAAGTGGTTTTTAAATCCAATTATCAAAAAAAATTAATCTAAAAACTTCTAAAAAATAGGATAATGTATTAGATATTTTATTAATATTTTTAAAAATTATATAATTAAAAAAATATAAATGAAATTTATTTTTTTGTTATTTAAATTTTTATATTTATTTTATTATCTTATTACACATTTACAAATATATAAGAATTATTTTTATTAGGAATATATAAAAAAAATACTACACGGGTAATTGGGTAATATACTAGTATTGTGTGTTTCCTTCTTGCTTGGTGTTCACCAATATCAATGGAAGAGGAACATAATGCTATGCTATCAAAGAGGCAAACACCGTCAACAGACCAATTTTACATGTAAGATGTTAGCAGTTTGAAAAGTAACCTAAAGTAATAGTGTAATCTATTTTACTTTTTTTTAATCAAGAAAAGGAAAGCTAAATGCGTTTCAATTAAAATTCCTTTGTAAAACATTGGCAGAAAGTAATCATAGAGAAAAATATATATAAAAAAACAATTTTAGATTTTTAAGATACGTGACAATGTACAAAATTGACAAGTCTCATTGAGATGTTTTTAAAAAGTTTCAAATGACAAATAGGGATGATAAAATTGTAAAGTCTCAAATGACAAATAGGGGATGATAAAATTGTAAACTTTTGAAAGACAGGCGGTGAATAACTAACATTTCGATAGAAAAAAAAATAAATTTTAATGACTAATGAAGATATCTCAAAGACTAAAAGTGCAACATTTCATATTTACCAACAAAGAAAAATAAAAAAAGCCCATATTAAAGACACCTTGATAGAAAAAGTAGCTTTAATGACTAATGAAGATCTCTCAAAACTAAAAGTGCAACACTTCATATCCACCAACAAGGAGTGGGAAAAGAAGAGATTAAAAACCCATATTAAAGACACCTGACTGTTTAGAGGCGATTGATGACTCGTAAAACGACATAGTAAATATCACATGTAGGGAATCACAATTGTACGACCATTTTCAATGTAGTATATGATCAAACGTCAAGGTCGAATTTAGACCTGAACAAATCCGGGCCAGCCCGCCCGGCCCGCCCCGCCCGCCCGCCAAAAAACACGGGCATGGGCTAGCATATTGGACCGTTCGGGCCGGGCCGGGCCAGGCCCGCTTGTTCACGGGACGGGCCTGGGTGTTAGATTTAGCCCGCGGGCTGGCCCGTATATATATCTATATATCTATATATATATTTATATATCTATATATACTTATTTATATATATCTATATTTATATATATATATATATATATATATATATCTATATTTATATATTTATATATTTATATGTATACTATTAAAATAAAATTAAAAGTGAATAAGTGTAAACACGGACGGGCCGGCCCGTCAGCCCGCACGTGTTTACACGCGGGCGGGCACGGGCCTTACTGGAGGCCCGTTCAAGGCGGGCCGGCCCGGCTTGGCTCGGGCATTTCGGGCAAGATTTTGGATTTGGCCCGGCCCGAGCCCGGCTTTGTTAAGGTCTAGTCAAATTCCACATAGATTTGAGTATCACTCATTAGCTATCATTCAAAACAGTTTGAAATATCGAATAAGTAACAAATGTGTGATCTAAGATCATCAAAACTTAAGGGAAATCAAGTAATCAAAGGTAAGTAATAAAGCAAGATGCAAATGGTAATAAGAAAACTAGGTTAGGGGTTTAATCCTCCAAAACCGATACTTGCAAACAATGTCAAGTGCACGAATCAATCAATGAAGGGGAAGCAATCAATGCAAAGCATGTGTCATCTTAGGATACTACTTGAGTTCAATAATATTGTCACCATATAAATTGAATCAAGTCTAAGCACAAATGAGAACATACAAAATAACACATAACATCACTAACTATAACTCATTTTGGATGAATTTACACAACCAAGCAATCAAGGTAAGACATCTATCATGATAACATTCTACTTGAATATGATAATATTGTCACCATATGAATCAATTCTAGTCTAAGCACAAATGAAATCAAGCAAAGCAACACAAGGCATCACATGGTGTTTGCTATTTGTCAAATACCCCTAAACATGTCTCATTTTGGATAATAACACACAACTAGAGTTACTAGAGCAAGATTTGATGCCGGTCCTTAAATCTACTCTAGTCAAACAACATGAGGGTCTAAAATCATGCATTAATAACCTTATTATCTCCTTTAGTCTCAAATAGGATGCTTAATCTAGCAAACATACATTCGATCACAAAGAAACTCATTGTTTACGCAATAAGATCTAGCTTTGTCAAATCCAAACTACCACACAATGAAACATAAAACCAACATGGACATATATCATCTAGAATTCAAAATCTCTCACGAGTTTCTCTAACATGCTCAAAAATTCCCGAAATTCATGATTCAACACTCAATAAAGCAAGACAAACATGGTTTGAGGCTTTTACCCCCAAACCTAGATGGAAAATTAGCTATTCATCACAAATTCAAAGAAAAACCAACGTGAAAGAAGAATTGAGAAATTTGGAGTTACATAGCAAAAAATTATGGCAAAAATAATAAGGAACATGAAGAACTTGGGAAGCAAGGAAAACTTTCTCTCTAATTTCTAATTTATTTGAAATTTAATTATGAAATATTCAAACATATCTATAATAAACTACCCATAATCCTATATATAAGTGTTCAAAAGTGGGTCCCATCACTTGGAATGATAATGGACCGTTACAAAATCTAATATTAGTCAAACAAGCTCAAAAATCGGTCAAGGCACAAAATACTTACGGACCGAGGTGTTGGAAACTCGGCCGAGTTTCTAGTGCAGAGTGTGAACTTGGTCTATTCAATGTTGAAATCGGCCTATGCACATGTAACACTAGGTCCAAGGAAATATGAACCTCGGCATGGACCACTTAGAGCTCTTTTTTGCTTCTTCTTTCTTTGTTTCTTCTTGGTTGATCCTTGTGTTTATCATACTCTGTCCTAGGCTCGTAAGGGAGGTGTGCTCGACCTTAAGAGACTCAATACTTCTTAAGGTCTTTTCTTTGGATCACCAATGCTAATCTTTGTGGCATTTCCTTCCATTGATCAAGGACGAGAGGTGGATGGTGATGTCCTTTCTTGCTAGCCATGTAAGATTGGCTTGGATGATTCTTTAAGCTCGGTTTTGGGCCAAAATATCCTATAACACACAAACACAAGGAGATAGACGTATATTTGGTATTTTAAACTCAAACTCAAGCATAAATGTCTAATCCATGCAAAAATAAGACAAAATAACATAAAAAGACATCTAAAAACATAATACGAAATCGTACTATCAACATACCCCATACTTAGCTCGTGCATGTCCCCAAGTAAGAACAAACACAAAAACATTAAGAAAGTGCAAAAGGAAAACTAAGAAAGTCTTTTTGATACATGCTAAGATGATTTGATCACTTTTGTGATGTTATTTCCATGACAAGGCTAGAGATAATGTGAATAGTAAAGCTTATGAATAAACATGAAAGAAGATAGTCCAACTTCACACATGAAACATATACTCAAGTTTCTCCAGTTATAACAATCCAAAACTTATTACTTAAAGGTCTTAAGATGCATGCATTTGGTTTGTATTGATTTACCATATGAGTATATATTTGTAATCCGTAAACCAAAGTAAAATCAGGTGTGATTGGATTTTTACAATGTTTTTCTAATCATACTTGACCTAACAAATAAAAATTTACAATGCTAATTGACATGATTACATTCACTTGTATTCATTCATTGAAACACATACATTAATCATTGAGGCAATTGACAAAGAAAAGAAAACAACATTTGAGCACTAGCCATTTTAACGTTTTTGAACTTAAAGCACATTTATTTTCATGGTTTTTTTCTAATCTTTTTTTTATACTTGCCCTTCTGTCATATAGGTTGGTATTTGTCACTCAAATGTGTCAACTAATGTAAGATTCTCTAAGTCAAAAAATTTAGATTACAGAACCAATAACACACGAGAAATCACCAAAGTATAGGGCTAGTTAAGGATCTACATAGGTTCATCTAAACAAAACATGAATCAATAGAGAGTGTTAAGATGCATAACATTAATCTACTATCCCGTACATTTCAAGGTGATTCATCAACACACTTAATATATGTCATTCATGATCTTTATAATCAATGAGTCCTTGTTTCCATGACATGATGACAAGAACATAATTATATAATTATCATCATTAAGATCATTTCATACATTATGAAAAACATGCAAATTTTTTATATATATTTTTTTTTGTTTTAGGGATTTTCACATAAGTAAAAAATTAATAAATTAAGTTACACTAAAAAAAATGAAAATCACTAAAAGCGAGAAACAAAGAAAAATGAAACATGTTGACACATATGATCATGACTTTAGCAAAATTCGTTTGATTGAAATTGATTTTAATTGAATATAAATATTGACCGGTCCGTTCATTCCGGATATCATACTAATCCATTTGATTTAGATCCTTTTAATATGGATAATACAATTATATTTTTCCTAATTATCATAAAAAAGACTTATATTAGTTTGCAATATAGTTTCATTTATAAACGAGGCTTATATCAGTTTGTAATATTGCATTTTTTGTTAAATAACTAATTTTAAACGAGACTTATATTAATTTACAATATCGTTTCATTTATAACAAGACTTATATTATTTAGCAATATCGGGTCATATTGGATCGGGTTACTTCGGGATATCGGGACATATCGGATCGGGTTACTTGGGGGAGTTCAGGCTATCAGGGCCTATAGAGTAGGGTTTACTTCATACAATCATTTCAGTCAGGTCGGGTTACTTTAAGTCATTTATTACTTCGAGTTAAATCGATTTCAAACATTATTTGTATATGTTCTATTGTTTTTCAAAATTTTTGAGACGAAATCGGATTCGAGTTTGTCAAATCGGTTTCACTAATCCGATCAACTTTTAACACCTGCATCCATAAAGAAAGACAGGTAATTATGAGGAATACAAAATGTAATGGTATTTCTCTAGTAGAGAAACCTCTTCTAAAACCTCAACTACAGTGGTTGATGCTTCTCGTAGTAGGAGCGAACTCTGGTAGAAATGGAAGCATTGGCCTCCTTAAACCCTCTGCTTTTGCCACGCCCGCTTATTCATCCACAAAACTCAAAATCATTCCAACCCTTCAACCCTGCTGCGATTTCTCGCACACCCAGAGTGTCAGTTTCACCAATCTACCCCCGAATTTCCCCCAAATTCATTTCTCATCACCTAAAACCGTTCCTTTCAAACAAGCAATACCCATCTAGCTTCGCATCTTCTTCCTTGCACATTACAAAGCGTTTGAACGAGCTAGCCGTTAAATTGATAGTTGGGTCGGTCTTCTTGGTGGGTTTTCTGATTGTCAGGCCCGCGATTGCGTGCCCTCCTCCAAACACCGCGGCTGTGGAGCAGAAATCGGAGGATGAACCGACGTTTGAGAAGATATTGGAACATGAACCCGAAAACGTCGACGTTTTGAAGGTGATTATAAATAGCAAGATGAGAGAGGGGAAGATGAAAGAGGCTTTGAATTACGTAGAGAGGCTGATTGAAATCCAACCTAATGAGGTGGAGTGGTACCTCTTGAGGGCTCTTTGTTATGAGATAATGGGTCAGCTTACTAAGGCTCAGAAGCTTTTCAAGGAAATTCTCAAGGATAGGCCCCTCTTGGTCAGAGCTTTACATGTAAGGGTTTGGGATATCTTCATTTTGTTTTTTGATATTAAGGTTTATGTTTATCATGAGAAATTGCTTGTGCTTATTGAATTGTCATGATAAGCACTTTGGAGTACCTTGAAGCAGTACCACATGTGAAAGTTCTTATTGATTGAAATTGAATTATCAGGAGATTATGCTTCTGCACTGATAGAATTCACTAGCCTGTGGCATATTAGTAAATAGCATGTACCTGAGTAATTTTGTTCTTAGATTGCAGTTGGCAGAATGATAAACATGTAGGATTCAGTTATAGTGCAGATTAATGTTTTTTCTTGATCGTAATGGCATGTTGATGATATCCTCAAACTACATGTCATATCTAAATTACGGGTTTTGTCTGTGTCATTGTGCTTCATTTTTGTGATATAGTGTATGGTGTTTGAGTCAGGGTTTGGCAATGGTGATGCATAAGAAGGGTGAGGATGCTGCTTTGTTTGAAATGCTTCACAAAGCTCTACGGCTTGCTTCTTCTGAAAAAAGAGTCACTGAGGAAAGAAACATAATGATTTTAATTGCACAAATGCATGTTGTAAAGGTGAGGTCCATTTAATCAACTTTTTCCCCTCATTTTGTATCTTTGTCTTTCCTTTATATTGCATCTTGTTGATTTGCTCCTAGCCTCCTATAAATAAGGCTTTGCTGAATTAAACTACATATTTTTTGAAATATCATGCATTTTGCTGCCTTCCTCTGTGATTTGCAGGGACATTTGGACGAAGCTCTAAAGAGGTTCCAGGAGCTGATTAATGATAACCCTCGGGATTTCCGTCCTTACTTGTGCCAGGTTCTTAAAGCTTGTTAATGATAGTAGTCAAACTTATAAATATGATGGATTTACTTTCGTTTTTACTTCTCCCTGTCTGATTTTCCTATCCTGCACGTTAAAGCAAGTAGGTTGTAGTTTATAACAATATGTTATAAGAGTATCCACATTGGTTGATCTTGTGGGTGTTCTTAGCTTCTACATAAGTAGATTGTAGTTCATATGTTATAAAATAATTTTGTCTATCGATAGACATCCATTTTATATATATTTATTTTATTTAAAAATTTATACATTTTGACATATAGATTTATTGAATGGATAAATATTGGGTTGTGCTTTTAGATGATATGGATGAAAGAGAAATATGAAAAAAGTAACAGAAAAAATGAGTTAAAATTAATCTTTGCGTGTTCTCTAGTGTGGATCCTCTAACGTTCTAATTGAAGTTTCATCAATGAAATAAACAACGTTTGGGCATGAAGCATGAGTTGCATTTTCCTATCCAACCACTCAGTGCAATGCTACTGGATCTTTCAGGGGATAATCTACAGCTTACAGGAGAAAAAGAAAGAAGCCGAAGAACAATTTCAGATATACAGAAGTCTTGTCCCTGAAGAGTTTCCACAAAGAGGGTTCCTCGAGGATGTGGTTATGGCTGCCAAGAAGGAAACGAGTGCACATCTGATCAAGGAGATGAACGCCCAGTTCACTTACAAGAAGTAATCTTCTGAATTTCTAAGTTTTGCTTAGGTGGTGTTCCAATGTTTTGTCTGCAAATGAGCTTATTATATGTACAAGCTTTGTTTCCAGGATCTCTTCGAACTGAAACTGCAAAATCCAAGTACATACCATTGCTGTTGCTACTGAATTTACTATAGTAAGTCGACTAGCCCAGTCCAAATGTCAGACAGGGAGTTAGGGTGTTTGAGTAAAACTGAATTTGCAAAAAGGACTTGTGTCTGAAGCTTAACTTAGCAAACGTCGCTCTATATATTTGTCATCTATATTATATATTTAACTATAGGAATTTGTAATTTTAAATTAATTTGCTACTAATTTTTTATTATTTATTTTATAGGTTTTTGATCGGTTACAGTTGGGATTAACCGAAACATAAAACACTTATATAACGAGATCAGTTTTGGTTGCCGGTGGATTAATGTAAATTAACATAATAACGATACCTTTAATACACATTGTAAACAGTTAAAAAAAAACGCTCTGAATGGCCTTCCTTGCCCCGCCTCAAACGCCAGCCTCTCAAACACCCACACCAACGATACCACCAGATAAATTGCCAGACCAACAATGTTCTTATGCGGCTGCTGTGGGTGTTTGGCCTCCCCGTCTGTTGCGATTTTCTCATCGAGTCATAACACATGCGAATGTCTTACCCTAATGGAGTTCGAGGTCTAGCCATCTCTGAAATCGACCGAGACGTGATGAGTCACTGGAAGCTAAGTCGAAAACTGCAGTCATCACTATGGTTCTTGAAAGGAATGTGACTTTTCGTCTTCTCGAACATTGACTATACCAACTTTGGCACCCTAAGGGACTGATGACCATCTATGGTCTACCAAATTGTTTTTATGCTGCCCGTTTTGATCAGGAAGAGGAAATGTGGCAATTCGAAGGCATGGTTCCAAGAGAAGATAGTTAGGTATGTTTAAATCAAATCTAGATGTTTCATGGTTCGATGATAGTTAGGTATGTTTAAATCAAATCTAGATGTTTCATGGTTCGATGTAGTTTTTTGAGGGTGTTGTTCTCCCCTTATTTTTGTTTTCGCCACGTGAAATCGTTACATTTTATTTGAATATCTACCAACTTGCATTATTGCATAAGTTGTTGTGGTCTTTTGAAATGTTGTCCGGTGGTGGAGCACCACCATTGTTTTTATTTGATGGGCCGAGGTTCATTAAAATCTCCTATAAGTAAGGCCGGGAGATTGTTTGTATTTATTTGGTCTGTCGTACTACTCTATAATTCATCTTTGTGTTGTTCACTTAGAGATGCGTACATAGAACAAATTGAAATAAAAATATTCGTTAATTGGTTGGTGTGTTTAAGATTTCTCATCTTTTTTCAATATTTTGTAGTTCAATCCTATCGTTTTGTAGTTGGTATTTTTATAAAAAGAAGACATAATCCCTTGAGAGGCCGTGTTCAGGAACCAAGCAAATACTATCAAAACCTGATCCTTTCTAGCATTTCTTATCCAATTCAATGCTTGTTATTAGTTCCGCAAGCATGGTCATATGAATGTGATCATTTTTACATGTTAGATTTAAATTTGTCATAAAATTTATCTTTCTTATTCCACAACAATTCCTATAAACGATCTTCGCATCATCATATTTTTATATTTGGGTGTTGTAATACCCGGGGTCTTATCAACATTTAGTTCATAATTTTGATCACACATTAGCATGAATGGATTCAACGTTTCAACGTGTTTCGTGAATTGGAATCATCAATCCTTATCTTCCATTGGTTTTTGAACGCTTGATCAACCTAAGATAAGTTGTTCAGTTTCCTAAATTATATGCAAAAAGTTAAATGTATGGGTTTATAAATCACGAGGAACTCGTGCGTGATATTCCTATTCAGACTTATATCATATCTTTCACACCCATACTCATAGTTTATTGGTTGTACTTCTCTAGCCATGATTTTCAATCGTTGCAAAAGCGTTGGACACACTAGCTTGTAATCATCACTTGAATTCTAGTAGCTTGGTTCAAAGTTTTTGCTTCTATTGTTTGTGTTTGCTCCATATATGTTATTATGTATTCAAATGAGTGAATCATGACAGTTATGGTAGGTGATAAAGCGATACACACAAATTTTCACACCACTGCATAAAGTAGAAAATCGCATCAACAATAATAAAGATGTGCATTGAATCATTAGTACACACAAAATCGGTTTAGTTACGGTGGAAAAAAAAATCGCCTACAATCTCGATCATGGAATAAAAATCAAATAGTTAGATTAAGTTTATCCCCTCTCGGCAAATCTTTTTTATTTATAATTATCTTTTTAGATTTAAATATTTTCATTTGATTTTATGAACCTCACCTATACTAATTCTAGAAAAACAAGAGCTATACAAAATCCATTCAAATAAATAAAGATCTGGCTAGAGTCTGTAATAACTGAAATTTTATTCCGATAACCGATCAAATACCGGTTTTAATCGAATTAAAACCTGTACCCCCCGTTTGGTTGTAACTCCGGAAACGGAAACGGAATGGAAATGAATCTAGTCCACATATGTACCTTGTTCATGGAATCATTCCGGTTGGTTTCATGCAAAATGCACTTGCTTTCCCCTATTTTGTTACCCTATAGGGTATTTAAACTAATCAAATTCTACTACAATTAGTTCAAACCACAAGGAATGATTCCCAACAACTTCATGAACAAGGATGTACGTATGAACTATATTCGTTTCCATTCCGTTTCCGTTTTCGGAGTTTAAACCAAACGGGCCCTTAGTTTCTATCACTTGCTTTGTCAAGCCCTCTCTTCTTTCTCCAAACCGGCCCAGGACTCCGCCGGCCTTGTTTGCTTGTTTTTTCCAGGCGGGCAAATCTCTACCTAGCAGCCCAACATCTTTTCTTCTTCTCCAGATGTGCAGCGGCCCACTTCCTTGCTTCGTTCCCTCTTCTGGCTACGAGCAAGACGAATATCCGATTTTCGCTCCACGATTTTGCCGATTATCTTGACAGTCTATTACAACCAACTCTCTCTGCACTTCATCTCCCCACGATCGCCATATCCGGAGCCACGCCAATCTTCATCGCCTAGAAACACCGGTAGTCTCTTCCTCTCCTTCTTCCTTCCAAGGCCATCTTCCTTGTCTTCTTCGAGTGACGCAACAGATCAGAGAGCCGGCCTGTGAGTCCTTCTCCTCCTCCTCCTCCTCCTCCTCCTTCTTCTTCTTCTTCTTCTTCTTCTTCTTCTTCTTCTTCTTCTTCTTCTTCTTCTTCTTCTTCCGCTTCTTCCTTTTCGTTTGTTGTACATGCTTCCTTCCTCTTGTTGTCACTCTGTTGTGCTTAACGTTCCTTGTTTTAATCCGGTGGAGCAGCGAATACCGGAAGAAATGTCAAGATCGAGGCTTGATACTTCTCTCTTTCTCCCTTGTCGAGCAAGCAGTGCCATCTCCGTTCAGACCATGATCGAGCCACCACCTTGGGAGTCAGCACTGGCGGCAGGAGTTCTTTCCCTTGTAGCGGAGGCTTGAGAAGGTGAGTGGTACCTTCTTCTTGTCGGTTTTCTCATCTTCCAACATGAAATAATAGGCTTAGAGAGTTTGTTTTTCACGGGATTCGCACTCAGGACTCGTAAGATGTGCCTTTTATTTCCAGAAAAATCTAGTTAGAACATCCAATTTTGGGAGCATGTTTCAATATCTTAAACACATCTTTTACCGTTGTTGAATTTACAATATGTTTTAGATGGTATTACGTATGTTATTGTATCAAAAGTAGAGAAATCCAATGGTTGGATTTAATGTTATAGGCTTATAAAGTTGGCACGAAACACAATTTTAGAAGAATAAGAGGAATTTGACTAATTATAGATTTTAGTGTTCTTGGAAACAACTTCGGAATTTAGTGTGGATCTTATAGATGTAGATTTATGGATTTTGATCATTCTAGTTAGAAGTAGACATGGTATAGCACGTTCAAGAATTTTTGAAATTTGATAAGAAATAGTTTTGATAGGCCAAAGTAGAGCGTTCGAAGAATTTTGAGAAAAAGCTTTATTAGGATTTTGGGTATAAATTGTAAGACCCCACAATGGGAGTTTCTAACCAATATTAAATATTAAATCTCTAGTAAATAGTTGTCAAAATGGTTAGAAACTTTTCTGAGATATGGAAGTAAGATACGATGAGAGAGAAATTTCTAATCAATTTGATTGGTCCATGTGCCAAAGGAAAAATGTCCCCACATTTGTTTATTTTTAAAAGGTGTTGGATTACATTTAGTTGAATATTATGATTAATATAGATATATTTTGATAATTTTTTTTTTATTATTATTTATAATTTATTTTTCTCTATCCATGCATAGAGTATAATATCGGATATCTTTAGTATGATTTTTTTTATATAGAAAATAAGTAATATAAGTAATGAATTAATTTAAAGATGATATTTTTATAGATTATATAAATTATTAATCAAACACATAAAACTAATACACTAAAGTCATTATACATGAAAAATAATATTAATTATTTTTAAAAGGTGTTGCTGACCGATTGACCCATTTGGGAATCTCGACCCCCAACACCAATTTTTTTGAAGATCCCGAACTTCGTGTTCTCATCCGCAAGGATGCTTTAGGTTGGACTACCTCGAGGAGGTAGACTAATCTAACCGCTTTCTATTTTTAAAAAATAAATAAATATTAATTATGTCTAAAATATATAGTTATTTTGATAAAAAATAAGAGTTAAAAATAAAAGTTAAGATACCATCAATGTGGAGAAAAAGTAGTTAGAGTTTTATAAACGGATGTGGCGGAGAGAGAATATTTAGAAATAAGGGTTTAAAAACTTACCATTGTGGGTTGTCTAAGCTTGAGCAAACCCTCAAACCCAACATGGATATTTTAGGATTACAATATATTATTGGGTTATAGTGGAAGACTTAGAACTGCTTTGGGCACTTTTTGAAATTTAAGAAAAGTTAGGGGCATTTGGTAATTTCCGCAAAATTTAGGTTTTTCAATCTTTCGTTCCGAAAACTTACTCGCCAGTCTAGAAACCCACTAGAAGTGTTGTAAATGGTAGAAGTGTGGTTCTAAGACGTTCTCTTTGATCAAGTAGTTGATAATGATTGCATGAGCAGACGATAACGAGTAATGGCCGGTTGTCGATTAGTTCAGGCAAGTCTTGCGGGCTTTCTGAGCTAATTATTCTTGTATGAGTGCGTGTTGCTGTAGTGGTGCATGTTGGGTACTTTATAATTATAACTTGAGTAGGATGACATTACGATATAAGTGGACCAAAGTGTAGGTTACTTGGGGCTCTCTACGACCAGTCCATACCAGTATAAGTTGATATGCATCCGATCCAATCCGGTTGGTTTACGGGGACAAAGACGAAGGTCGGGAGACCTTTGTGTCATACGATAAGTTGAACTAATAGAAATGAATCACCTAATTGAATATAATAATACGGTTGAGTGTGAGCATGTTGATTGTTTAATTTCCGCATTGTGTGTGTTTATGCTATATAATACCAACTGATACCTAAAATTGTTAGCTAACGGTTTTTACCGTCATGTTGTAGATACCTTGTAGGGTAAAACCGTTGTGGAGTGATCTTGAGTGAGTGGTCAGTCAGCTGTTTTTTTTTCCCCTTCTTTTAGCATGACTATTTAATGCATAAAAACTTATTTCGTTTTCCTTTTCTTTGCCTTCTTAAAAGATCCGGTAAAATTGTTGTTAAATTAGGGTCGAGATCCACTGTGATGTCCTAACTCGTAACATCCGAGTTCCTACAATTCGGGATGTTACAGAGTCAAAGAGAACTAAAGTTAAATATGTACGGATCCAACTAAAATGGATATTAACTATTAACCAAGATTCCAAATAAATATAGATCCGATTAAACCTTGTAAATTTAATAAAGTTTTAGGAATACTAGCTCCACATAATTGACGATTCTATAAACTATAAAGGGACGCTCGAGGATATCATCATTTTTATATTCTACAAATTCATATTTTATAACTACATAACCAATATATATATATATATATATATATATATATAGGATGATGGCGTCAGCAGTGACGAAAACAGCACGGGGTGAAAAAATTTTTTATTGTAGAATAATTTAGGTCCAAATTATTTAATATTCTGATTAATTAGGCATATATAATCATCATGAGTGTACGTACCAACGCCACTATCTTTATACCCCTTTCTCAACAAAATCATTTGTTGCAACTGTACGTAGTGACAAAATTTGTAAATTCTTTTACAAAAATAAAATTAAAAAAGTAATAATAATAATAATAATAATAATAATAATAATAATATTAATGTTCGGAATCAAACGGATTAAAATATAGGAGATTCTGATAAAATTTTGAGGTCTTTCCTTTCCACACATCCTTTATATATCACGTACGGAATATGAATTCCAAATTAGTACTTGAACTAGTTTTAATATTTATGTTCTACTGGTTATATGGTAATTGTGTTTATAAAAAATGTTTGACAGTTTATTATGTCATGAATTGTTTTACCTGTTATTAGATATGTTTCTAATCTCCTATAGGTCCCCAGGTAAATAATTAGAGGCCTTGACATTAAGAGAAATTTTTTTTAAATGATATTATTTTATATTCGGACAATACTGATCAAACCTTAAAAAATTGAAAACTAAATTATTAACTCCTTAAAAAGAAGTATATAAGATAGTGTTACCCCTCAGCAATAATAACTGTGTTGCTGACCGATTGACCCATCTGGGATACTCGACCCCCAACACCAATTTTTTCTGAAGACCCCGAACTTTGTGTTATCATCCGCAAGGATGCTTTAAGTTGGACTACCTCGAGGAGATAGTCCAATCTAACCGCTTTCCATTTTCAAATAAAAAATAAAAAATAAAAACACATACAATATATCCTCTCTAGAAAACTCCATCTAGAAGAGGTAACCCCTTACTAAGAACAAATTTTCTTCCGATAACCTCGGATCTGTCCGGTAACTCCAAATTTTTATCAAGCTATTTCCGTTCTCTACTAAAAAAGCAGTGGGTCTAGCATAGAAACCTCAATCAAGGAAGTTTTCTTGTATCTTTACAATGAAGCAAGCTTGTTTTCATACCTTGCAATGAGTAACCACCTCTATTACTCTACAACAATGGTTGACATTCTTTATTCATAAAGGATGGTCTTCCAACATATTATATCAAGAACCAAGAGCCTTCAAACTTATTTCTTTGAAGGAAGGAAAATATGGTTCTAGTCTCTATCGAGGTCAACCAGATTTGGAGCCTTGAAGGTCAACCGAATCTGGATCTCTGTCGGCCGCTTCTTGGCCTTACAACAGTATATCTTCAAAATCTTTCAACCATATCAATTTTTACTTTTTGGAACCTTGAAAGAGTATCAAGTTATCTAAGGACGGTGGTTATCCCATCTGAAAATCTTGTTGTGTTTTTTGCCTATCGTCGGGATTGTTGTTTCTCAAACCATCTACGGCCTCCGACCACCGTTCCTCTTGATCCTTCGTCGTGGACTACATCTTTGTTTTGTGCCCTAAATTCACCTCTCGTCTATTGAAGTTCCATTCAGAAACCTCGTCCATGAACTTGTATAGAGAAGGATTTCCCATTGAGCAACAATTCTTCCTTACCAACTTAGCTGTCCGGCGTTGTTATTGGCATAACAACCGGTACATTATAGGTTGGCCCAACCCAGTCCTCTCGTACTAGGGTTGGCTCCTCGTAGTTTTCTCTTTAACGCTAACGGTTGATAAGAACCGAATTGTCACATGACATTCTAAACCCAACTCACGTACCACATATATCGGTGAACAACCGAACCCTTGGGACCTTCTTCAACCCTAGGGTTTGATGAGTCGACATCGAGGTGCCAAACGACTTCGTCTATAAGAACTCTTGGGAGTCATCAGTCTGTTATCCACGACGTACCTTTTTTTCTGTTGAGTGAGAGTCCTTCCACACGACCACACGGGGCTCCCAAATCATTATGGCCGAATTTCGTCTTTGTTCGACCATCCAGTCTCACAGTCAAGCAGACTTATACCATTACACTCACGAGCAGAATAAACACTTGATCCTACCTTCACACACCTCTGTTACTCTTTAGGAGGGATCTACACCATATAAAGTACCCATCTCGTAGTGTCCCGCCTTCTCCCGAATGATCGGTGCAGAGGTTAGGCATCCTTAGACGAAAGAGTGATCTTTCAGGATCGGTCATTATGTGTCACTACCTCCCACCTATCCTACACATTCGATCAAGTTTGTCATTACAAAGCTATAGTCAAGGTGCAGTGGGTCTTGCCATCTAACCGTTGGTACTCCACATCTTCACGGAGAATTCAATTTCACCGGGTTCATGTCAGAGACAACGGGGCAATAGTTACACCATTCGTGTAGGTCGCTACTTGTGCCACAAGGAATTTCGCTAGCTTAGGACACTTAGAGTTATTGCCGCCATTTATTGGGGCTTCCATTCAAAGCTTATAAACACTTTTTCTTCCGACCTTCCAACACCGGACATGCGTTAGACTCTATACATCGTGTTACCACTTAGTAGAGTCATGTGTTTTTAATAAACAGTCGCTACCCCTTGGTATGTGCCGCTTTCCTAATCAAAATATTGGAGAGCACCCTTTCTCCCGAAGTTACGGGGTCATTTTTCCGAGTTCCTTCGGCATGGTTCTCTCAAGAGCCTTAGTATACTCTACTTGACATAAGAAACCTAGATTCATACCCTTACTTTGTGTTGAATTAGGACATATGCCAAGTACTTCTACATGCAAGTCCGTTAATGACATTTTTACGACCGTGTTGTTTTATAAACCCTGAAAAATCAACTCGTAGTTATACCTTTTTTATTTTATAAAAACTCAATGAAATATTGCGCTTGAAAACTTTCTAAATAACACCATTTTTTTAGATATTTTTTTATATTTTTTCTTTTAAAAAATTTGAACCTCATTTTACATTTTACATTATGAAAACTAAAATGGAAGTAGTGTAACATCATTTCTTCAAAGATGAATGATTTTTGTTTTCGATTTAGACATAGTCTACATCGATATATAGATCATCCTAAACCATCTTAACATATGAAATTCAATAAGCCACCACCCTACCATAGAGATAGGTCCGGTTATAGACGGCATGTGCAACAACAAAATCCATCACCCCGTTAATCTTCCTAACACATGACAAACACACAAATGATCAAAACAAAACAAAGAACGAGGGATATCCAAAATAGTAACATCAATCTTCCATGGAGCAACCCAAAATTGATCGACCGTGTGATAATGTAACGATTATCACCCTCAATAAAAGGTTATAAACCCTCAACCGAAGAGATTTAGAAATCCCTCCACACAAGATGAAGATTCTTCACATTGTAGGATTAACTGACACACAATTAATCATCCCATTACGCATTGCAACAACCTGGTTATTAAGCTTTGAATAATCAAAGTATAGTTTGAAAAACTCCTTTTTGATATATTTTAAATCTTTCCTCCTCCGCATATATACCATGGTTCTATTCATTTTGTCAGTAGTGCAATTCTCTTAGTTTATTGAGTTTGGCTTCCTCCCCATAAATATAGGTTTAAAACAAAAATAATTTCCCTACCAATACTCAGTTGGTTTAGTGGGATGTGGTGCTAGACTCCTTAAGTGGTTAGTATAGAGATTCGAGTTCGAATCCCCCTGGCAAAAACTGATATTGGGAGGGTATCTCCCAACAATGGGTCACGATTTACTACCCGATCGAACCGGGTGATCTACGTACCTCTTCAAAAAAAAAATCAATAATTTTATTGGCAAACCAAAATGTACACCAAGTAAGTTAAGTTACAAAACAACACTTCACCAATAATGTTGCATGTCATATAGTACATTTTGTTTATAAAAATTATATATAAATAAAAAAGAAGGTTGCAATAATTGATATAGAAATGACATTTGTAAAGAAAATTTGAATGATAAGTTTTGGGGAGTATTATTGAGGTAAAATATTAGGACATTTGAATAAGTAATAATGATAGAGTGGAAGGGCAAAGAGATAGTTGAAGTAAGCAGGGCTAAGAAAGGAAAAAAAGAAGGTTGCAATAATTGATATAGAAGGGAGCATCTGACTAAATAAATAGAAAGAAGGATGTAGAAGAGGAATATAAAAATATATATACTATATTTGTAAAGTATAGAAAATAAAAAAACATAAAATAGTAGTAGGGGGTGAAGGGTGATTGGGTGTCTCTGGGTGTATGTAGTAGTAGCAGCAAGTAGTTGTCGGGGTGAAATCTCCTAGGCATCTGCATCGTCTGTTGGTTGATTGCATATTTGCATTGGACAACAGTCAACACACATATAAACTAATATTATTGTGGAAGGCCATGAGGCGTACGCGCGAGTAGAGTGACACTGTGACAGTGAGTATCGAGTGTTTATGAAATTGAACTGACTCATAGGACAAGCGACGAGAGCGACAAGACATCACCATCCTCTTCTATTTCCAAGACAACACCAGACTAGCAGTAGCAAATAGCAATACAGCATTATTAAAGAAGATGCTCAGCTCACCCTTTTTTGGCTTCTTTTAACACTACACTATTTGCCCTAAACTAAACCATCTTCTTCAAAATATATATATATATACAGTCATCGTCATCGTCATCGTCTTGCATGCTTTAGTCACTTCCATGCATATTGGTAATGCTTTCCTTTGAATACCGAGTACCAATACATATAATTATTTTACACAATTATAATAACGATTAGGTAGCTATTACTCTATTAGCTAGCTAGTAAGGTCTCATAATAGACGAGGGATGGTAAAAGTTCATTAATAAGGGAGGTGGGTTCTGCTGTGGGAATCCTGATGATGCTGCATACGGTGGGCCCGACACTTCCCACTGCTGTAGACGACGATCCATTGATGAAGAGAGCGTCAGATGATCACCGCCGTTCAACCTCCCTCCATTGTTGCTGCTGCTACTGCTACCAAACTCAACCTACCATCAAAATTATACTACATCACAACTCAAATGCTTTTCCCTACCTTCTCCCCTCTCTGCCTTCTACCTACCTAGATTCCTCCTAAATTATATATATATCCTTTTTTATTATGAGGGTTTGTGGATAAAAATGTTTAATGGACAAATGAATGCTGTAAATTTGTTCAAAATATATGGAATGCCATATTAACTAACAGTAGCTAGGTTGTACAAGGATTGACTGAGTGTTTATTTGGCATGACACCCATGTTTCCTTTTTCAGTGTATCTATCTCCATTGGAGAGATCTGGAGGCATAAAGTAGAATCTTTTCATTTTCACTTATAATGTACACATAATTTTCTTATGTAATAAAAAATCTCTCAACTAGGTCTAAAATATTGAATTCCTAAATATTCTAGTTTGGGTTGTTTGTACCTTTGCTTCATTTGGAGGCAAATGGGTACGGTCGGATCCTCCTCCAAGGCTCAAATCGAGGTTGTGATCACCACCTTCGCCTTTACCTTCAAAATTTGCACGTATCAACTTAAATGTAGGCTCAAACCCATCCCCAAACACATTAAATATATATATATATATATATATATATATATATATATATATATATATATATATATATATATATATATATATATATAATTACCGGTTGAGTTGTTGAGTTCTTCTTGATAGATGCAGGGATCGAAGTTTGTGACCGCATCCTTGCCATTGCACTTGATGGCGGCCTTATCATACGCTCTAATAGAGAAAGACAGACCGTGCAATTAAGATGAAAGCAACTCGGTATCGAATAAGATTGATGAAAGTTTTCAAAACTTACTTAGCAGCTTCGACCTCGGTATCGAATAAGCCCAAGTACACATATCTAAAAATATTATTGCAAGGCAAGGCAAGATTAGGAAGAGTCCCGGGGGTAAAAGGAAATTATTAAAGTATTAGAAGGGAGAAAGGAAGAGACTTTTTGCCCAAGAATTGACCCATACGAGCCTCCCATCTACCACATTTGTGCAAGGTAACGCCCCTATACTTGGAAGAACCTCTAGGGAAACCCGTGCTCTGTCTCCGGAGTACATGCACAAATTCTTCCTTTGTAAGATTCTTCATCTGCGCAACCAAACCAACCTTTATTTATTCTCTCAAAACACACAAAACATTCTCATCCATCAATGAATCAACTACCTACCTGTTTTAAGTCATCTTCATAATCTTCAAGCTTGAAGTTTATGTCCGCTTCTACTCCCCGGAACTTGATGGCGGCTCTATCATATGCCCTGTACATTTCACAACCATTATTACTTTACTTTCATGTTCTTCTTAATTATTTTGGATCGGAAAACATGACTTACCGAGCGGCGGCATGCGCTGTGTCGAATCCACCTTCATTAAACCCACAAACAAAACCCATCAAACTTTTGACTCTAATAATAAATTATATTATAAATATATAGTTTTTAGACATTACCCAGGTAAACTTGCTTCCCACAGTCCCTGAAAACTCAATCAAACGCAAATACGAAATTCATAATCATATCAAGATTTAAAATCTCCATTTACATTTACAGGGGATCAGACAAAGAATACCGACCAGATGTGAGACTCCCACCGCCCTGTTCTCCGGTAATAGGTCACCCCTCTGTATTGAGAGCTCCTCGATCTCGGTCCTCGCCGGCTTTTCTTCAACGGCTGTGGCTCTGCCGCCGTCGTCTCCGTCTGCTTCCCGGACGGGGGTGGCGCACCCTCCGATGACTGCCGAAACTTAACTCCAACCCAGTGAGCCCTTGGAAAGCCAGCGCCGGGGGAAACATCAGCCATTTCCTCCACCGGGAAAAACTGACGTGTCACCGGCGGGCCATAGAGTGGGTCCGGAACTGAGAATCCGAATATCTTGCCAGACAGATTGTTCTCATCAGCTCGGCCCGAACCCGACCCGGATTCACCTTGATCGTCAGCGTCGGATCCAGCTTCCTGGTCAAAGTCGTCGTCTTCTTCGGGAACCGGCGAGCTGGAATTAGAGCCGACGCGCTTCCCCTTGTCGACGTCTGTAGACGGCGTCGTTTCTTCAGGATAGTCTGCGTTTAGATCCCACATTATTTCTATTGTAGCTACTTGGATCGATGTTGTTGATCAAATTAAGCAAACCCCACCCTTTCTTCTTTCCTTTACTCTCTATTGGCTTTTCATATTCTCTCTCTTCCATCCTTCGTCTTCTACATAAAAAAGGCAATATTGTGATTGTCTCCCAATTTTTTTAATAAAAAACATAAAACATTAAAATGATGGGCTATGGGTCGTCAATGTGCAGTCGCTCGCTATGGCGTAGAGACAATATAATTAGCAAAACCTACGACTAATGAAAATAAAATAAATGAGCTGGATATTGCGCTAGCGTAAAAAGGGGTAGGGTTAGGCTAAGGAGAGAGAGTAAAAAAAGGTAACGGAGAATACAAAAAAAGAAAGAGTATGTTATTTTTGTTTGCTGTTCATATGGTGGCTGGCTTTTGGCATTCGAACCCACTACACATGCTACATATTACTATGTCTAAAGATAAATTTTAACTAAATATAACATAATACAAAAGTTGTTTTGGTAAAAATAGGCCTAGGTCCAGGTAAGGAGTACGCGTTCATTTACGATGTTAATGAGCGTTGTTGTTAGGAGTACGCGTTTATTTATGACGTTACGGAGCGTTGTCGTTATGACACGTGTCTTTTTTTTATTTCTTTTTTCTAATAGATACTTTTTTCGTTCAAAATTGTTGTGTTGTTAGTTCAAGTTATAATATTGTACAAATAGTTCATATATTTTTACAAATTTCTTTCGTAAGTTCAACATAGCGCAAAGACTAATAATAATGTAAAATATTAAAACCAATGAAACACTCTATAAGAATTAACAATATAAAACTTTGAACGGTTTTTTTTTAAAAAAAAAAATTTTAACGGACACTTTTTTATTCAAAATTTCTCTATATTTCATTCAATTGTTTTTTTTAGTTCAGATTATATTGTACAAATGGTTCATATATTTTTACAAATGTTTTTCGTAAGTTCAAAATAATGCATTAACTAATTATATAATGTTCAAACTAATCGAACACTCGATTTCAACTAATAGTATCAAAATTTTGAACTAACAAATATTATAATAAAAAATTTTAACTTTTATAATATTAGTTCAAAATGTGGGTATTTTTAGTTCGGACATTGTGTTTTGTTCGTTCAAAAATTGTGTTTTATTAGTTCAAACATGTAGAAGTAACAAGGGCATAAAACATAATTAATTAATAAATAGAATTAACAATACAAGAACAACGATTGAAAATATTAGAACTATTAGTATAAAATTTCCGAAGGAGTTGAACTAAAATTTTGAACTGTTAGTATAATATTTTCTTGTAGAACTTCATCTTTTGATGACATGTCAGTCCAAGAGGTAGTTCATTGCAAACGAGGAAGTTTATAATATCTACATACCACGGAATGCCGGGATTTTGAGTAGATATCTAGAAGCATGACTTGATAATGAAAAGATGTCCATCGATAAATGCATCATTGATAGGGGTTTCATCTAGATCCATGTGAGTTGACGGTAGAAGGCGAGATAGATGATCGGCGATGAGTTTCTCGGTTCCCTTCTTATCTCGCACTTCTAGTTCATATTCTTGAAGTAGAAGGATCCATATGATTAGCCTTGGTTTTGCATATTTCTTGGTGATTACGTACCTAATAGCAGCATGATCAGTATAAAAAGTAACTTTAGAACCGAATAAATAATACATGAAGTTGTCAAATGCAAAAATGATAGCAAGGAGGAGCTTCTCGATAGTGGAATTGTTAGTTTGTGTAGGATTCAGTGTCTTGTTGGCATGAATCTTCTTATCCTTATGTTGTCCTAAGAGACCACCTATAACATAGTCACTAGCATCGCAAATTATTTCAAAAGAAGGTCCCAACTTAGTACTATAAGAGGAGTGACAAGTGCTTCTTTTAGCTTGTTGTAGGCTTCGTGGCATTCCCGCATAGACTCAAAACGACATCTTTAAAAAGTAGGTTAAGTCAAATAAAAAAGGCATTTTATCACGGTTGTATTTGGCCTTTTATCCCGGTTGTGAACCGTGATAGTAGGTTCCGTGATAAAAGGTGTCATTTATCACGGTTCTTGAACCGGGATAAAACACACCAGAACCGGTCCTTTTACTATAGTTCTTGACTGGGAACTCTTTTATCACGGTTACAACCATGATAATAGCCTTTTTATCACGGTTAAAACCGTGATAAAAGAATTAAAAAAAGTAGCGCGCAAGGTATCTTTAATCACGGTTTAGTATGAACCGGGATAAAAAGGTCAATGATCCCGGTTGAAAAACCGTGATATAAGAATCGAAAAAGTAGCACATAAGGTATATTTTATCACGGTTTGGTATGAACAATGATAATAGGTTATAACCCATACCTTAATAGGTCCGGGTTATGTCTGTTTCTATTCAAAAAAAAATTGCACATAACCCAGACATAAATGCAACTAAAATATATAGTTCAATTAACCTTAAAAACCCATTGAGTTTACATGTCCAATATAAGCTACAACCTACAAGTTAATCAACAATATTAAGTGAACACAACTATATTCATTCTAAATGGAGTAGTTGCGCGCAAGACGATTCTCCAAATAGCAATGATACTATGTAGCATGTATGTACTTTCAAAGGTATTTCATTCAGAAAATAAGTTTTCTTTGCAAGTACCAAGCATGCATATGCTAAAAATGAAATTCAAACAACAAGTATTAAGCATCCGCTAAAACGATATTCTAGTTGCTAAGTAGAAATTGAATAGATTAGCATCGATAGCTCCACCAGCTTTACATTTCCACAATCTTTGCCTTGAACAATTCCATCTCCGATTGCTGAAAATAAAAAGGTAAATCAAAATAAGCACATATCACGTGACATTCAATTTTAAGAATTTACATTCTTCACATTATGCTTTTGAAACAAAACATATTGCATCTGTCAAATTCCCTTATTCAAGATTAACTAACTAATTCCACTACAATTATCCAACAAGTTGTAAAAACAAAATTGATGACTAACCTTTGATACAAACATATCAATATATCTTGCTTTTGCATCTTATCCCTAGTTGGATCAAATCCCTCATTTGCCAATTGTGTGCACATCTTATAATCACATGAATTATTGGTATCATTATGCTCAAATGCTTTCTTTACCTCTTGTAATATATGTTGAGTCGATCCCTGCAATTTCTCTTCCACTATTGCAACCTCACTCACTTCAGACCAACGAGGCGCTCAAATAACATCAGCAAAGACATTAAGTTCTAAAAACAATGTTTAGATGATTCAGAAGACTATATAAAAATCAATGAAGATCTGATCATGCATACCATATATAATAAGGAGAGAAAGAGTTACCATTGTGCTGTTTGTCAATGATTCTTACACATGATATCAAATGATCGGAAGAGGACATTCTTTAGCTATGAATTGTCTAAATATCTTCTTTATGTCTATTTCAAATTAGTGTAATCTTGTGCTAACAAGATCCGAAGTGAAGATGATAAGAATAAAAGATCAATTTTGCAAATTAGATTATAAGAGTGAAAATAATCTTATAAATCACGTGAAAGATGGGAAATGATCGTTACCCTTTTTGGATCGCATTACTATTTTATTTTTCAAGAACCTCCCACATAAACCGCAACAAAATCCACTTTGAGCTTTAATGGATTGGGATGGACATATGCTTAAAGGCACTCTCTTCTCAATCAGCAAGCTATTCCTCCAAACGCTCAAGTGATATGTTGGCATTCACCACGTACCTACCATCGGTAAATAGGATAAGAAGGCATATAAAAATAAATAGTGGGTTAACCAACTAAACAAAATGAGAAATTGAACATACGAAGGGGAAGTGTTATATCATTTGAGTTATGATGTTGGATAGTATTAAAATAGGAAAAGAACAAATTTTGAGAAAATAAAATGTGGAAATTATCAAAATACATTTATCTTTTGTTCAGTGATCATTAAATGCATGCCTTTTACGGAACACTTCGGAAATTTGAGAAAATAAAATATAATTCAGAAGAAAAATCTAATTTTTCTTTTTCAAACAAAGATTATTTACCTATATCAAGAGATTCAATAGCCATACATGGTGCTTTGAGCAATAACAGGAGTCAAAGGCGTGTTTATCGTAGGTGCTTAGCCCGAATGCCAGACAATGGGTATCAAATATTCAATCGTCATTATGCATAGTTGCGAAGATGTTCTACATTGTAGTTGAATGCAATTTTCCATGTATTGATAAACAATTTGATTTTTTTGTTAGGAAGAACTTCAACATAATATATTTTATAGATATGGATTAAAATGCATGCATATCCATACCATTACCTTTATGACTTTTCCTTTACTGGTTGTATCTGGTTATTATCATTTTCGTAGCCATAAGCCAGTCATAACTTTTTTCTGCTAACATCATCTAATTCAAGTAACAATCAAGTAAGAAATAAACAAATGTCATCAACAAATATAGTTAACAAGTAATTAACAATGGAACAATTTAGGCATAGTATATTTACTACCTGAGATGAGAAATTTGAATTGAAAGCATTTGGTTCAATGTTATGACCTCTAGGTCCAGTAGCTTTGTGAATCCCATGGAGTAGATTTGAGTCTTTTGACTAAAAATCAAACAAAAACAACAACTTTGGAATATTAATTATCATTCTTAGATTGACCATGACAAATGACTAATTAGAAATATAGGTTCTCAATAAAGGAAGAAGAGAGAACAAGAGAACTCAACAAAACATGAGTACTCTAGTTTGGAATTAATTAGGAACAATATATATTAAGCTTTATCCTTCCTACTTTAGGATATCAATTATCATTCTTAGATGTGGATTATAACAACTTCATCTACACTATATCAGTGGCTTGTATCAATGTCCTCTCTTTTGTTTTTCTAAATATACAATTAAAAGCAAGAAAAGTATAGTCTTGGGAGAAACTTGATCACTAATCATGTCTTAAATTTAGATATATGAAAATTGCTTGTAAACTTACAGTTTTAGAGTAATCAGAAAAGGTTGTTTTCTAGTTATTTGGTTCAGGAAAAGATAGTTGAAAAAACTTAATCCTTTTGAAGACAAAAGAAACAGTGGTACTTGTTGTAAGATACAGCTAATTAGAGTATCCACTGATTCTACTTCACTTGATGAAGGCTCTAAATTTTGAAATTGATCACTTGAAGCAAGACATTTGCCTATTTGGGTACTACGATGCATGTTTGGCATATCATTAATATATAATTGAAGTGGTTGATGTGCCAAAATAATAGACATTTTGATTGAAGCATTTTATCAAACACTTGACATGCATAACTAAATAATACACAACTACAATAAAGATACATAGATAGAGTCATGACAAAGCACAAAGAATGGTCAAGGCAACAAGAAGAATTAATCGTTAAAAAGTCTATAGCATTCCCCATTGTCCAAACACGAAAATTTGCAAGCACGTTAAGGAAAAACAACACTGATTGTACCTAAACAAAACTAAGCAAGCAAAAACATGGAGGAGAAGTCTTGCAAACTCTCAAAGTATAAATTTAAGGATGAAAAAGAATTTTGCAAACTAGAACACCACCCTCTATCGTTCAAGGAAGAACATCTAGAAAACACATAAAGTTATGTTGAGGGGTGGATAAGGAGTGAGCAAACCGATACATACCTAAGGATGGAAGAGCAGTATGAAAACCTTATGCTTGGAGAATTGGAGTCGCAAGTCGCAAGTCGCAAGTCGCAACTCGCAACTCGATTGGAATCGATACCTTCAACGGAGGGAGAAGAGTCTTCAAACCGACATTGAGATGGGTTGAAATCAACCAAGAGACGGAAGGTTAAATTATTAGGGTTAGGGATTTTGTTTGAAATAAGATATTTCTCAAATAAAGTCAAAAAGGTATAATTGAAAAGTAGAGGGCAATAAACCGGCAGGCACAATTTAACCCACTCAACAAGACCGCGATATTAGGCTGATATAGGGATGTAAATGGGCGCACAACTATCCGACCCAACCTATCATCCGATTCGAATACATGGGTGAATACTCGAAGAATTCCGGATGGTGGACGGTTGGTGGGTAAAATTGATGGGTGGTGGGGCGGGTATGGGTGGAGGTACAACCACCCACCACCCGCCCCGTCACCCACCCGCCCCACCCGTCCCGTTTCACCCGTTTAAATTATAAAAATATATATAAGACCTCAAATCTCTGATACCTAATATGGGAAAGAATTGACAAACAAACAACCGTTTTGAGTCCCGATCCCGTGTCTCTCTCTAGCCCTTCGAGTCTTCGCTTTCAACTTGTAGTTGCATTTGCCTTTTGTGCCGACGGGTGTTATCCTGTCACTACTCGCCGGCGCCGTCTTCGATCTTCTCCAGAGTCGTCACTGCTTTGCCGACGCCGTCTTTGACGTTCTCACTGCTCCACCGACACCTTCGTAGACGTTCTCACTACTTAAACATTCACCACAAGGTGACAAAAAAATTTCTCGGGAGAAACTACCCAACAACTAATTTGTTCTTTGAAAGATTTGTCTAGTTAAAGTTTCTTTACTGAAATGGGAATCTATCGATGATTTGATGATCAATGAGATAGATAGAAACATGATTGGGAAATTTGATAAGTATTGGTCGATTATAAGTGGAGTTTTGGCAATAGAAACAATTTTAGACCCAAGAGAAAACTGAAATGTGTTGAATGGTATTTTAACAAGATATACGATAATCTTTGTTGAGATTGAGAAGGTGAAAACTTTGATGTTGGATCTTTTTTTATGAATATCAAGACTTAGGTGATGATATTAAGGATTAAGAATATGTAAGTTCAACCTTTAGATTGATTGGCAATAGAAATGTAATTTATGATGATGATTTTGGCCATTATAAGAAAATTTTGAAGAAGAAGATTAGTGTTAGTCATGAGTTGGTATATTATCTTCAAGAAATTGTATCACCTAATAGTAAAGATTTTGATGTTCTTATCTTATGGAAAACTGATCTAAAGTGTTCAAATTTGCGAAAGATTGCAAAAGATATTTTGGCAATTCTCGTGTCTACTGTGACTTCTAAAAAATTTTTAGCATGGGTGGGCGAGTGGTGAGTCCTCATCGTTCTAGACTCCATGGAGATATTTTAGAGACATTAATGTTTTTGTAATATTGAATTGAGAGCAATTATGTAGGTGAGCATATCTAATTATACTAATAACCTCTTCTTCTTTTTACTTATAATATCTCCCTTTCATGATTTTTAATTATAATTTAGTTTTTTTTTGCTCGATGCACAAATAGGTTGATGTTATATTGAAGGATGTTGATGTTGAAGATTCCGCCATGAAGGCGTGTACTCTAATATGTATACTTTTGACATTCAAAGTTTAATTAATGGTTAAGTTTGATTTTCTAATTATTATTTTTTTAATTTTTTATTATGTTAGGCTGTTGAAGTGTATCATTATATCGAGCTTTAGAGGAGTTTCATTTGATTTATGTTAATTTACTTTTGTTATATGCATACAAAGTTGTGTTTTTGTGCATCAGTTTGGTTTGTATAGTTGAAAATATTTTTTTGTTGTTGGTTTATTATGTTTCACAATATTTCATGATTTAGTAAATTTTTATTTTTGTTATTTTTAAATTGAAAATTGTCATAACTTTCAAAATTTTAAAAACGAAAAAAATTACTTCACACCCGACTACTTCACCCGATCACCCGGTGGGTGATGGATGGGTGGAATATGAGTGAAGTGTTAGATGGGTGATGGGCGGGGTGGGTGACAACTTGAGTAAGATGGGTGGTTGGCGGAATTGGTACATCCATCCATCAACCGACCCGTTTCCATTCCTAGGCTGATATACTTTTTTAGCCTCACTTTTTATCACGGATACTGTATATAACCGGGTTAAAAAAATACTATAAGCATTTTTAAGACGGAAAGTATATAACCGTGATTAAAAAAGTGTGATAAAAGCACATTTTTGTACTAGTGAATGAAACATCTATCGAATCCTATATGACCAAGAAAATTTCTTATTCCTTTTTACCAAAGAATGCAAAGGTAGAATTTCAATGGGCTCAACCTTAGCTCGATATACTTCAATTCCACATTTGAGAAACTAGATGTCCCAGTATAATCTCTTCATTGACCGGAAGTGACACTTCTCCCAATTAAGTATTATGTTAGACTCAACTCAACATTCCAACACCTTGGTGAGGTTGGATAAGCATTCGTCGAAAGATCCACTGTAAACGGATGAATAATCCACAACTAATTCCAGTATATCTTCAATAAAAAAGCAGAGTAGATGACCATCATGCACCCATGAAAAGTAGCAAGACCATTACATAATCCAAAGGGCATTCCTATGTATCCAATGTGCCATAACGACAAGTGAATGTTGTCTTGTCTTGATCGTCAAGGTGAATGGGGATCCGAAAGAAATCATGATAACCATCAATCCAACATAAATGGAAATGTTTAGCTAACCTTTCTAACATCTGATCAATGAATGGTAAGGAAAAATGATCTTTTTTTGTGAAGCTTTGTTCAAGCGTCGGTAATCAATGCACATTCGTCAACCGGTAACGATTTTTTGAGGGATGATCGAGTTCTTCTTTGTCTTTCTTTACAACTGTCATTCCTAATTTCTTGGGGACAACATGTAATGGATTGATCCATAGGCTGCTAGAAATGGGATAGATGGTTCCGACATCAAGGAGTTTGAGAATTCCTTCTTTACAACCTCTTTCATGGGCGGATTAAGTCTTTGTTGTGCTTCTCGAGAAGGACGAGCATCGTCCTTAAGAGGAATCTTGTGCATACAAAGCAAATGACTTATACTCGTAAGATCATCAATAGAATATCCCTAAGCGTTTCAGTGAAGTGTTAACACATTTGTAAGACAAGACGTTTAAGTTTGAGAGAGATAAGAACTAACGCTAGTACAGAAATAGGCTCTCTCAGGGTTTTTTAATGAAGGGAAAGGGGGTTTTTTGACCCCCTTTATTCGTCTTCCTGAAAAATATTTCTCAGGGGTTATTGTTAACCCCTAAGAAATATAAGGAATTCATACCCTCCGGTAATAGTTATAACTATTACCGGATAAGTTGCATCAAGACCAAAGAATTCATACCCGAGGGTAGATGGGAGTTCTTAAGCTCAAGTTTAGGTAGAGAAGAAGGCAAACTTGACAAGTTCTTTGAGTTTCTAGCTTCACAACTCTCTTTACATGGAAGTGAAGGGAAGGACATGTGAGACGGTCGTGAGACGGTATGCTTGGCCGTCCCCTATCCCGTCTCTTACCGTCTTGACGTCGTCTCACATGGTTTGAAGCTACGGAATTTTGAATAAATTTCAAAATTGAAATCAAATAAATAGGAATTTGTGCTCGAGGCGGCTGTGTAAGCCGTCTAGCAAGTCGTCTTTGCCTCATCTGCACACTGTTTGTATCCTTTGTCATCGAGACTTAGTTTATCCGTTAAGTTTAACTCTTTCATGTGTTCAAAGGTTGCTATCGGATCTTCCTAAGATTCTTGAAGAGTAATTCACAATTGGTGCAAGGAGGGAATTTGCTTCATGATCCCCCCATCTTTAAATAAAGCTTGCAATTAAGAATCGTTAGAAATCACCGTGAGCGTGTATTCTTGCACAACAATATCAATATTGTTTGTGAAGTTTACTTAATCTTCTATCGATGATTGTTTCAAGACCTTCAAAAGGTTGTACTCCACTATTTGTTCACCTAAACGGAATATCAATACTTCATCTCTCACGTCAATAAGAGCACCAGTAGTAGTTAGGAATGGTATACAAAGAAAAACAGGAACAAGATTTGTAGCAACAATATCAATAACAACAAGATCAATATGAACATCGAATCCGTTAATGTTTACCTTTGCATCCATTATTATCCCTACCGGTCAAATCGTAGTTCTATTTGGCATAGCAAGTGTGAACTTAACTGAATGAATTTCTTAAAGGTTTAACTTCTTGCACACAAATAAGGGAAATATGCTCACACTAGCTCCAAGGTCACATAAAAAAAATGGGTTTGACCATCATTATCAAGAGAGATACGAATACTTCCTAGATCTTCTTGTTTAGCGGGTATCTTATTCTTCATCAGTGCACTACACTCTTTGGTCATGGGTATTGCATCTTGACACTTCATAAGCCTCTTATTGAATAATATGTTTTTCATGAACTTGGCATACATTGACATTTATTTCATTGCGTCGGTGAATGGAATATTCACCTAAAACTTGTTCATTAGCTCAAGAAATTTCCCGAACTGCTCATCCAATATAGCTTTATTCATCATTTATGAGAAATAGAGAGGTGATTTGTATGGTGGAAGAGGGTTGTAAGGCGCTTTTTTTCTCAACTAGTTTTGTCAGCTCATCTTCTATCTTTTCTTCCTATATTTCCTTATGCACAACAAGTGGGTCAACAACGACATATTATGGCTCTTTCATCACTTTGTGATACGGGGTTAGCCGTGAGGTTGCCCGATCTTTCAACACCAAGAACTAGAGATCGAAGAGAGATGGATGAGACGTAGAGATGGTAGAAAACATGTGATGGGTGGACGAATGATCCGATGATGGTGGTTGGATCGTAGTTGGATAGACTGGTTGAATCTCCCCTTCGCAAGGCGACTCTTCCGCTATAATCTTATGCTTAAGAGAAAGACGCGATTGTTCTAAAAAACACAAGAAGTCATTTGGAGATTGAAGAGAGATCTATCCAAGCATCTCGCCGGGATGGATGGCTCTTCTCTACTACCAAACTAAGGTTTGGACGTGCTTCTCACCCGTCCAGGGTTTGAATAGGCATCTCACCTATTCGGCTCTCGAGTCTCACGAGAAAGAAAATACTAAAAAGTATCAATTTTATTTAATCAAAGTTTGACTGTAAAATGACGCCTAACATGCCTTATATAGGCAGAGGGGGACGTCCTACATGAGCCACACGGGCTGTGGGCTTGATCCAAGATCGAGCCCAAACTGAATAAAAGAAAGGAAATAAAATACGAAAAGATAAGATCAAATCTTTAAGAGATAAGATCTTCTAACAAATGGATAAGGTCAAATCTTTAAAAGATAAGACCTTCTAGAAGGAAATAAAATAACAATTAAATAAAACAAAACCCAATATTAAAATCGTCTAAAGATGGGCTAAAAAAATAATAGATCTAATTAAGGCCCGACTTAACAATCAAATTGGCCCAACTAGAACTATTAGGATGTCCAACTCATATTGATCCACGCAGCCCATGATGATCCATTCGAGCTCTCCTCCTTGCCCATGCATACGTGCTCTTGTATACACGTGTACGGATGTGTTTCTCCCAAGTGACTATCGGCCTTCTCCTTGCATGTCTAGGTCAGCTTCTCCTTCGTGCTTCATATGCATTCTTAGTTTCAATGGTTCCCCCCCATGCATATGATCTCCCTTTTCTTGTCCTTAGAATGATGCTCACTTCATGCTTCCTAGCTTCCATGATGATGATCTCGACTCGAGCTAGGTCTTGAGGTGCTCCTGCATCACTTTGCCACTCCTCAAGGCTATTCCTTTAACACATTTTGGAATTGTCTAAGTAAAGGGCGACACCACTTGCTCAATCAACTCTTGCAGATACATCTTGAACTCTGATTGAGTTTTATTTGAGTCTATCATATTTGATGCTAAGGTTTTTACAACGAACATCACATCTTCCAACATGGTCTCCGTATGAGACTTTGTTGGTGGAGAAGGTTCTAAAAGAAGAGGATCAACCATTTATGGTGGAACTATATTTTGACTGTTGAGGGAGGGGCATCGTGGAGCTTTATGTCATGTATTATTGCACAGTTGACATTCAGTAATTAGTTCAACATTCTCTTGTTCAAAGAATATAGATTTACCTTTTTTCTCAATGCTTTTGACATTGTGAGCATTTTTCTCTTGATTCTTATTTGTTAAGGCAAATCTCTCTATATGTTCAACAACATCGACAAGATTATTACACGCATTATCCACATGTATCTTGGTAAATTTGTGAGCATGCACAATATCTACTATATTCCTATTTGTAATATCTGAACCATTATAGAAATATTTAAAGTATTTTTGTCAAAGTCATGATGTAGACAAATATAAAGTAAATCCATGAATCTTTTCCAAGCAAGATGAATGTCGTCTTCTCCATCCATTTCAAAAAAAATTATTGGAGGGAAAAGACATTTAAAAACTCAATAGTAAATTGGTCCCAAGTTATATACGAACTTGTTGGTTTTCTTTCAAACCAAGAATAAGCTCTACCTTTAAGGGAAAATACAAATGTTCACATCTTCATAGCACATGCCAAAAAATTGCGGAACTTAAGCGTGTTCACTATATTTTCAAAGCTCCTTTAATGTTGATGTAGACTTTCACCGTGTCCACAACCGAATGTATCCTCTTAGATCAATTTGATTGTAGCAACACTTAAAGTGAATTTGTTGGCATCATATGGAAGCTCTCAAGCATTGTTAGGGATAATTTGTTTATGATCCATCCTTGCTTCCAACATTTACGGTCGATCTACTCCGTTCAACTTTCGTCTTTCAGGGTTCTAGTATGTGGAGCAAAGATAAAAAGAAACCCACAAATCAAAGTAACAAGAAAACTTTAAAAAATATCTACCATAAACAACAAAACTATTTGTAGTCCCCCGACAACGGCGCCAAAAACTTAATAGTCCTAAAACCTACCCTCAAATCAAAGTCTTTGCATTAAAATTGAAAGTATAAAAGCAATGAAATAGAAAAACGTTACAAGAAACTAAATGTAACTAGGTTTCCAAAATCATGAGTCTGATTGTTTACCCTAGAAATATAAAAACTAACAATATACAAATGAAAATCCCGCGCCAGAAAACATAGGAAAAGCCTAATAAAAAGAGTGATCATAAATCAAAATCCAGAACGTGATCGAAGCCCATACGACTTAGAGACGGCCAAACCATGACATGGTATCACGTCTAGACCTGGTCAATACCTCGTTTGGTTCAAAGTTGATGGAGCAACAAATGGGCTAACCCAGATGACCAAACCGCGACATAGAGACGGACATATCAACCATTTGGTCCTTGTCTGAAACTCGTCTGGTTCACCGTTGGACATGATTTCATGCTCTCGGGGCATAGTTCTTGGCTTATATTCTAAGGCCATGTTTATCGGTTGAAATTTTCAGGTTTTTGAGAGGATATGGGATATGTATATATTATAGTAATCAAAAGCATCAAAGAACTACAATTTGGAATGCTCCACGGAGTATCTTCAATTTTAAGATGCTTGAACCAAAATTTAAAAATAAATGAAAATGACTATTACATGGTACAATATGATTAACAAGGCTTAGTAAATTAATAAAACATTAAAAATTCTTTTGCTATTTAATAAATGAAAATAACAATAAAAAAACTATACCACCATTTATATTTTATTTTTATCCATATATAGACACCCATATTATATATATAATTATTTTTTATAATAAAAATAATTTTATGTGTAATGGGTTGTATATTGTATTTCGTAGTATGTTTGTATTAATTTCTTTTAAAACATGATATTTAAAAAACAAATATTATTTATTTATATTTTTTTAATCATATATATTTGGGTTATGTTCTTATTTTTATATATTTTTGTTTTATATTTTTATCTATTCGTAGTATTCAAGTTGTAAGTAAATTAGTGTAGTACCCATTATGTCTATATTAATTTATCGAAAAATCAAAACTATGAAAAATAGCATGTGGTAAAATATGAATGGTGAGGTTAAATGTGACAACAAAATTCTTTGGCTTTAATAATAGTATATATATATATATATATATATATATATATATAGATTAGTTAAAAAAATATAAACTAAATACCATTTATAACTATTATAAATATTATTTGGAAATAATGGGGACTAATGAAATCTATTTACTTTTGGTGTATCCTGTAATACATTTATATGTATATAAAAAAATGTATATCAACATTATGTAAATATTAATTACATAAATAAAATTATATATCTATATAAGCCATTATTGTGTTCATTATAAAATTATAAGATATATAGTGTAATATAAATATTTATAAAGTAAGCTTGGTAAGAAGATATCTATTATGTATTAGAAGTTAGTTATTTTAGGAGGTAAAATGTCAACTATATATGTATAGTTTTATTTTTAAAAAATCAAAATTACGTAAAAATGACATGTGGCATCGAAGATATGAGGAAGTGACACGTAGAATTTAGGTGCTTTGGCTGTAATATAGTATATAAATATAGATGAATATAATTACATGAATTATCATTGATAATGTATATTTTAGATCATACAAAAATACAAGTATGTAATTCATAGTCAAATAAAGTAATAAAATATATGGAAGATCTTTATTAGGCTTGTTCATATCCGGGCTCGGGCCGGGCTTTTTGGAATTTCTGGCCCGTTTAGCCGGACCCGGGCCGGGCTAAGCCCGGCTGGCGGGCCTACAATACCTGCCGTACCCGTCCCGGCCGGCTACCGGGCAGGCCTCCGGGTACCCGTTTTATTTTTTATTTTTTAAAAATAATTCAAAAAACTATTTTAATTATAAATTTTATTTAAAAATAAAATATATTTAAGATATTATATGTAATATATTAAATTTATGATAATTATGCTAAATATTCTATAATTATGCTTAATATTTTAAATATATACAATATAATATTTTTTGTATGGGTCGACGGGCTGGGCTTTTCGGCCCGGTCGGGCTTCCCTCTATGTTCATACCCGCCCGTTTTTCCGGACGGGCCAGGCCGGACGGGCTGTCCGGATATGATCAAGTCTAATCTTTATATAGGAAGGCTTTGATAAAATAGGTATAATTATATTAGAGGCTTGAGTGTGAGTTGACGGAGAAAGAAAATGAAAAGGTGTCCAAAAACATAACCTAACACATTAGTCAACAACTTGAATCATCGATCTCCGGTCATATTCGTTGTTGATATGTTATTCTATACTTTAGGAAAATTGAGCTCTCTGCATTGACGTCAAGTTGATGGAAAACTCCTTATAACCGGCCTTGTGCATATGAAATATAAAACACACGAAAGTAGACGCCAAAATTGTAATATATACCTTGTACTAAGAGATGAAAAATGTCTGAATGAGCAAACTAAAAACATGTAAGTTTAGATATTATCAGTAATCATCCATTATTCCAAAATAGTTATATCTACCCTAATTTGTTGATCCATTTTTTATACTCATCCATTGATTCACCTTTATCCACATTATATCAAATGCATTCATGATTGGTCTTTCTTTGAATTCACCAATTGTGAAACTCAACGTAATCACAACTCACCAAATAAAACGGTAGGAGATAGATGCACTCTTTGTCAGACCACAATGATTGCACCAAAATATACCAAAAGAGTTTTATTACTGTAGCTAAGAGTGAATTTGATTAGCTCAATTGCAGTATGCACTAAAAAGGTAAAAGGCGGTGGCGGTGATTGCGAGAGAAAACCAATTTTCACAAACAGATAAACCTGAAACCACCGGGGCTACCACCTCCCTCTGGTGGGCCATTCTTTCTCCCTCTCTCGCCGCCGCGGATGGCACATATGAATTTGCAGAGAAGAAGATAGATAGGGCCAACATATTTACAACGTTATGCTTTTGCCTTGTACAATCCCAAATTACTTTTTATGTTTTACATGCTCAATCTAGAAAAATGAAGATAAACTGAAACCAAATTTGGAAAACTTCGATTTCTAAGCCACCCATAGGATCGCCGCCGCATCCGCCGCCGCCAGTCATCAACCTCTCTCGCTTCTTTCTTGATTGATCCTAAAACCAAAACAAAAAAGGAAAAAAATTTCTCTCTATTCTAGTCTTCCCACCCGGAATCTTCAGGCTCGGGCTTCTTGTTCAAATCTGGCTTATCACCTAACCAATTAACACCGGCGTCCGCAGGAGAGCCGCCGCGGAGGGCGGTTTCCAGAGCATCGACTCTAGCACCAACCTCGATAGCTTTCTTCCTTATAGCCGCCGCCGACACATCACTAAGACGACCCTCACCGGCAAGCAAATCAGGGAAGTTGAGTCTCGCCGTTGTTCCCCTGAGGTGATAGACCGCCGTATCGTAAG
The DNA here is from genome assembly GCA_002319775.1 of Fagopyrum tataricum. Taxonomy (NCBI): domain Eukaryota; kingdom Viridiplantae; phylum Streptophyta; class Magnoliopsida; order Caryophyllales; family Polygonaceae; genus Fagopyrum; species Fagopyrum tataricum. Next base: position 14,574,057 of record CM008286.1, read on the forward strand.
CCCTAGCCGCAGCGACGGGCGTAGAGTAAGATCCGAGCCAGATCCTAGAGCGCTTGTTGGGCTCTCTGATCTCCGCAACCCACTTCCCCCACTTTCTCATCCTTATCCCCTTGTACGGCTTGTCGCTCTGCGCCACCCTCGCCCTCTTCTTCACCGATCCCTCCATTAAACTTAAAACCAGAAGAAACCTTATCCGATTGGAAGGGACCTAGGTTGTGGAAAATTTAGGTGATTTTTAAGGTGTTCCTGAGAATCTGAAAATGGGTACGAAGAAGAGAGAGGATTAAAGAAAAGGAATAAGATATCACCGACATGGGAGGAGGGGGTTAGTTAATTCTCTTATTGGACGGCATGTTTTAGTAAGAGGAACAGCTTGCAGACGTCGATGTTTTTCCCTCTTTCAAAATTGCAACTTGGCGTGCTACCTATTCGACAAAATGCCACAGAGAAGGAAGACAAATTATAAAACAAGGGATAAATATCTATGTGGGGTGGTGGATGGTGGGTGGTGGTGGTGGAGGGTGGTGCCTTTGTGTTGGCAGACTGCACTAATATAACCAACAAATATTAGTGCCTCTTTCACTCATTTGCCTTCCAAATTAAATAAATATTATTACCTATTTTTGTACAAATAACAAACAAATCGTACGTCATATGCTCTATTCAATTGTTGCAGGTCGGTTCCTTTTTCGAAGCAATTTTTATGATCTATCACATAAACAAATTCCGTCCATTTCCCACCATATCTAGAACTATGATCATGTATACAAATATGCTATGTACAAATAACCTTTTTTGTTTAGTAAAATTAATTAATTTGGAATCACTTTTGCACCAAAATTAATTAACACTTTTCTAATCCATTTGTATCCTCCAAATTTGATAAACCATGGTTTCCATTTCATATTTTATTCATCTCTTCGCTTCGTCTTCTTTTTCCTAATTTTTGTATAGTCATTATTTGTCCGAAATACTCAAATAGATTATTTTCTTGTTCGAAATCGTAGTAACCAATCTTCATTAAAACACGTGGAGAATGTAAAACTCCGAACTGCTCATTCCTTTATTCTCTTTAAATCCTTCGTTGGATTCTTCAAATCATTTACCGTTAATGTAGGAAGGCTAGTGATAATGTGTAAGATAAGATGTATTGATGTTTTTTCATGTAAGTATGTTTGATAAATTATTTTTATTCAATTGATATTTGTGTTCAACACCTGTTAATGGAATCATTCCGTTATTTGCTAAACTCCAGACTTCTCATTCCGTTATTCTCTCTTCAATAGGAATATAAATCTCTTTTCTTCTCGTTATTGTTTTGCGATCCTTCTTGTTTGCAAGTTTCAATGCACACGGTTCAATTACAAAATATTTTTTGTTGATACATTATGGTTCTATAGTTCAATTGGCAAATTTCTTGGAGGAAATGGAAAACCTCGTCCAAATCACGACGTAAATGTGAAAAACCTCGTCTAAATCACGACGTAAATACGATATCTTTTTATTTTCATTACTAAAAATGAAAACAAGATAAACAAAAATTAAATTACTATATGTAGAATATTATATACTGAAATAGATTATTGTATGTAGAATATTTGCATACCCAGACCTAGGAAAACAATAAAGGGTTGACAATATTTATTTAAATATACTCAAACCTAAGACGGTCAACTTTCAGATGTTGACCCTTCTTGTATTCATTTACCAAAAAACAGTAAGGGTTCAACAAAGAGGAAATATTACTAAATTACCGAATTACTATATCCATTTCCAATTCCAATTCCACACATATGAAACAAAACTAAAACTTTAAAACGGAATCTTTCAATCACAATTCCAATTCAATACATTAAAACAGAAAATTCTGAAATAGTTTGACAAATATAAATCTAAAAGGATCCGGGGTTAAAGTTTTTAAACCTGGAGAACGCTAGTTTGCCGTTGGCGGTCAACAACCACAAGGAAAGGATGCATCACCGGTTGTAACGCCCGGAATTTTATTAATTTAATTCCGGACTTGGAGCACCTTGTAGTTATCCCGTAATCCCGAGATGCCGAGATCCGGGATTTATTCCTAAGAAAATCCCGAGCCGACTCGTCGTTTTCCCTTTTTTCGCTTTCCGACCTTTCGTTCCGAATCGAATTGACAAGGGGTCATTTCCGACCCCTCGTTCCGGGCAAAAGGGACAAGATGGCTGTTGTCCCATCTTAGCAGCCTTGTCCCCTCCCTCTCCCTCCTCCCTTACTCTCTTTCACGTTATTCCATCTCACTTTTCCCTTCCACTCTTCTCTTCTCTCTCTTTTCTCATCTTGCACCTTGGAGCACTTGGATGGTGGACTGCACCTTGAGGAGACTCTAAATCTGTGTGGTAAGCTTCTCTCCTTCCTTCCTTCTTCCCATGGCTGATCATCTCTCTCTTCTTCCCTCCTTCATCCATAGCCATGGATGAAGCTTTTGAGAGGTTTTTACTCAACTCTTTGCATGGTTGCATTCTTAGTTCGATTAGGTCGAGGAGAGGTGCCTAAGACCAGTGGTGGGTGTTTGGAGAAGATCCAGCAAGAGAATAAGGACTTTGGAGCGGCAACGGACGTCCGCGGGGGCGGCAGCACAACGCCGCGGGTGCGGCTGGGCTCCGGCGCGGGCGCGGCTCGGCAAAACGGCGGGGGCGGCTCCTGGCAGGCGACGTAGTCCTCCGCGGGTGCGGCTCCTAGTTCCGCGGGGGCGGCTCCTGTGTCCGCAGGGGGCGCCGGCTTGACTCCGCTGCTGCAGTTTCGGCAACAGTAGGTCCCTCCTCTCCTTTCTTCTTCGTTCCTTCCTTAGTATTGATGTTGGATCTTGTTAGTAGCATGCCTAGGATGGATCTAGAGTAGCTTGGAATGCCACTTAGTGGTTGTGAACCTAGGAGCCCTTAAGGCTCGATGTAAGTGATGAATATGAACATGTGAGCATGATGGACCTTCTAGGCTAGCTTGTGCCTCTTTGGTTGAGGATTACTCTTGTGGAATTATGGACTGTTGTAGGTTGTTGCATGTGTTGAGAGTGTGGTGAGTACTTGGGACCTAGGATGCATTCCTAGTTTGAGGGTTAGGTGATCTTGTATAGATCACTAAGAGTGAAGTCTAAGACTTCTTGAGAGTGAGTATGTATTGATATGCATATCTCTTTTGAGCAGGTTGTGGGCTTCCTCCTTAAGGGAAGCAAGAGTGTGGTGACTTGGGTTTGGTGACGAGGTAAGTCTCCAGACTTACTTAGCTCGTATTTTACGTATTAACATTGATGTGTGTTTGGTGGTGCGTGTTTATATTTTGTTATAACTATTAAATCGGTAAATAGGACCACCAACCATATATATATATTTTGGCCCAAGTGTATGATAACGGGCGGTGACAATACTGCCTAGCCCATAGTGAGGTCTAGGGGATTCTCGGCGGCTAGCCCGGCGGGTTAGATGGGCGGATGCATCCGTACCATTCTTTGTCGGTAAGTTGGGACCGAGGCGAGACCATTGGGGTCTCGTGTCACAACAGAAGTTGAATTAGAACGGGATATGACTAAGTAATAAAAATATAATAAATGGGACTTGCGTGATTTATGTTTTGTGATATGTATGTGTTTGTGCCTTCACCTTTATTCTAATGCTTAGAATATTAGCTAACGGTTATAAACCGTGGTTGTAGATGACTTGCAGGTTAGGGACGCCGCCGAGTGAGGTGGAGGAGTGGACAGCCGGGGTCTCCGTACATTATAGGACGGGGATGGTTTTTGGGTTTATGTTGTTTATGTCGCTAGTTGGATGTTGTTGCATGTTTAGACTTTCGTATTGAGGTTCTGTAGTTTTGAGGACTCAGCTGAGTTTCCACTTTGTACTTCTTACTTTCGGTTTCCGCATATATTAAAACGTTTTGAGTTTTGCCTTTATTTGTGCCATGTTGAAAGATCCGGTGAAATTGTTGTCAGGCTAAGGGTCGGGACCCATTGTGAGGTCTCGCCCAGTAGCACCCCGAGTCCCGCGGATTTGGGGTGTTACAGATCTTTTGTAGACACTGCCGGTCTTCACTAGAGAGTAACGAAGATCTTCATAGCGATATTTGGTTTCTTTCCGAAACCGGTCTTTTATTTTAATTTATTTGATTTAATTAATTAATTTATTTATTTTTTTCCTTCGGTTCTTTTTATATTTTATTTTTATTAATTAAAGATAAGGACTATTTTCCAAATCTAATGAAAAAGACAAAGTCCAGACTTATTAAAGTTTAAGGGCATCATTCGAACTAAAAAAAACCATTGACAATATCCAAAAAATCTCAAACCACAGGACATCTTCCGACAATTTCCTTTAACCATTTTTTTTTCATTCTCATTCGAGATAATCAATCATATGACACTACAACTCTATTATTCATGTATCAAATACCCACAAGCTTTCAAAAACCTCAAAAACTATAATCTAACAAATAGGCTACGCCTGTCATGGTATAAATGTGCGAGGAATATGAGCATAAGTAATATCAAGATATCAGGATGAGTATGGGTATATTTGTTTGGACAAATCAACTGGTTACTTTTGGCTAGTAATAAATATAACAAAGACAAGCTATTTAAACTGATAATGGTATCAATAACAAGCAAGCCAAGGACAAAGGTGACTTGATCACAAGGTTGACAATACGTCTGAGTTTTAAGGAACATTTGGTAGACGACTTTCCTTAACATATAATGGAATCCTTGCACCCAACTCCCTGAGCTGCTCCACCACGCTGTAAAGAAACTCGAACGTAAGCTTGTTTTGCTTATTGAGCTCTTCTCGAACCTGTGGCTGAGCCCTAAACCACTCGCCTAGCATTTTATGTAAATGACAACGGATCATTCTCCACGGGACCGGATACATTTCACAGTGTCTTAAATACTCAACCAACAAACGTCCTTGATCTAGTCCCTCATCCATAACGTTCCCTTCATCACCATCCTCAACCCACTCCATTGTTCGATACCCAGCAAACAGAGCTGGGTTCTCGAGAAGGGCATCTGCCGATAGCACCCCTTGAGCACCGGTCACCTCCAAACATTGCTCGACATCATCCATGTGTCTTATATTCCCGTTGGCCAGGACTGGGATTCTCACTGATTCTCTTACTACCCTAATGGCATTCCAGTCAGCCCGGATTTTCCTCTGGTCTTTCTGATCTCTTGTACGGCCATGGACTACTAACAAAGAACACCCGGCTTCCTCTAGCAGTCTAGCATAGTTTATTGTATCTCGCATATCGGGAAATACTCTGATTTTGCATGAGACTGGAACACTAAGGTTCGTGGCCAGCTTGTGCACTAGAGATTTTACTAGTGGAAGACTATCCATCAAGAATGCTCCGTAGTTGCCCCTTCTAGCAATTCGTTGCGGGCAACTGTGTGTAAAACAAACTAAGCTTATGAGCTGATGATTATATAAACTTATAGAATCCTATTTGGAGAAGACCATACCCTAGATTGATATCCACATAATCACACAAGTGTTCCACTCTTTTTGCTGCTTCGAGCAAAACATCAGGGTCATTAGCACAGAATTGAACAAATAAGGGACGGTCTTTCTGCAAAGGCATTTAAATATCAATCCCATATCATTGCAATCCAAATAATGTGGATGGTGAAGACAAACTGACATCAGTGAACAAGTTTACTCATAGATTAGTTAATTGAGCAGAAAATTCATAGACTACTGCCATTTGTTCAGGTGTGAATCAAATATTGGTTTTGAATGAGCATCAAAGAAAAATTCCACAAACTTCAACCATGGTTGCATAAGGAAGCGCATCCATTTGAATAGATAAAGAAAATCTGCAGATGAGAATAGAGGGAGAAAGGAAGAATAACCTGGCAGGTGGTGAACTCCACAGATCTGTACTTGTCATTCTCACTAAAAATCCGAGCGTGGAGCATAGGAGTATAAGCAGCCTGAGCTCCGTACTGCCGGCACAGTAAACGGAACGGAAGCTCCGAGCAATCCACCATCGGAGCTACGATGAACTTCGGCCGACCAATTTTGTCCCAGTGAGCCCATGCCCTCTCAATTCGAGCCTCCCCGCTCAAGTGCCAGTTTGGAGATCCTACAAACACACCTTCTCCTCCGTGCAATTTTATTACCGTTTTCTGCTCTTCTATCACCGACGCACCGCCATCGACGGAGTTTGAGCAACAGAGAAGGTCATCATTGCCGGCAGGGGGAGACGCGGTGGACGTCATGGAGAATTTCTTATAAAATTCGGATAGTTTAGGGGAGTTATGATGAATGTAGCGGCGGCCGGGAAGGAGAAAGAGCGAGAATCTCATAGGCGGTCAGAGGCCTAACCGGCGTCGACTTCCACGGCCGCCAAGTTCAGCGTAGTGCAGCTGCAGTTTTCCCCCTCGTCACCGGTCCCCGCCGGATCAAAGCTATCAGACTGATTGGGTATTTGAATTCGGCAACCCTAAGTTGCCCACGATTAGGAATGCTACGACCAAAATAAAAATAAAAAATCGGTTGGTACAACGTGGTTTGAAATTTTTAGGAATTTACCCAATACCTTTTTTCAATTCGGTTCATTTCCCTGAATTTTCAATTTTCATCTATTCCGATATTTGTCCAATTCTGTAAAAATATTTAACATAGGGCGACGAATGTAGTCCACATATGTACCTTATTCATAAAATCATTCCGGTTGGTTTCATGTAAAATGCACTTGTTTCTCCCTACTTTGTTACCCTGTAGAGTATTAGAACTAGTCAAGTTCTACCACAATTAGTTCAAACCATTTCCAACAATTTCATGAACAAGGGTGTACATATGGACTAGATTCGTTTCCATTCCGTTTCCGTTTCCGAATTTTAAACCAAACGAGCCGTTAGTTTACTCCACAACAAAATATTAAAAAATTGAAAAATAAAATTAAAAAATCAAAAGGAAAATCAATTGTCTTGAAACCCTGATCTTCTTCCTCTACTATTGAACTTCTCCTCTCCAAAGTCCAGAATATCTTGGGTGAATCACGATCTTATCTTTTTATTTAAACCGCCACTAGAGACATGAAATCCAAGTTTAATCTTATTCCCTCGTCGTCGTCCTCCCCTCCACACCTTACAAATTACAAAGCCCCGCTCCCGGTCTAAGAACGACGTTTCATATTAGAAAAGTCGAGAGGGAGGCTAAGCGTCTATTTCTTTGATTTCGCATCTTAATAAAGTTCATGATACTCTTCAGGTTCAGTTTTTATATTACCTTATCGTCTATAGTTATCCTCTTTCTTTCCATAGTCCCTATATACCTTAAATTTGATACTTTTGTTTGAAATAACTTTTACAAGCTTTTGAATTAGGCCTTCCTACCTCTGGGATTATGTTGTTAAAATGGGTGACCAAGTTTTCAAGCATGCAACCATGACATGAATATACTTTCCTCTTTTCCTCTAATTCTTCTTTCATTTCTTTTATTTATTTATTTATTTTGTTCTAGACTAAACTAACAGATGTCTATCCCGTTAAATTTCTTTGCTAGAATTGGGCAAATTTCGAAAAAGATGAAAACTCAAGGGCACAAACCGAACTGGAAAAAAATGTTGGACAAATTCCGAAAAATCCCAAACCACAAGGTTAGCACCAACCGAAATTTCCCAAAATATAAATAGAAATAGAGAAAGTTGGACTTGTTTTCGTCCATTTTTAATTTTGTCCTTCTCTAATATTTTAAAAAAAATTGTTCTCCATATACAATAGTTTTATCCTCTTATATACGAATTTGATTATAAATTCTCCTAAAAGAATAATAGATGTTTTTCTAATCCATCTTGTTGATTATTTAAAACTTGTAATTGTATAAATTAATTTCTTGTACAAAAAATATAGAAAAAACATTTTAATCTACTAAAAACATTTAAACTCAAGAGGCAAACTAAGAGACTAGTTTGAGAGGTGTATGAAGAGGTGATACAATTACATTCAACAAATGGCCCTTACATAGGTTTTTAAAGACATGGTCCCTAGGATCAAGTGTATCAACTTTCAAAGTTTGTTAGGATTGACAACATATCGTACCATTGGTGTCGAAAGATCGAGAGTCAACAACGGCTTATCCTTGTATCAAAGTGGTATCAGAGTTGCGTTGATCGACATAAAAAAAAATCATAACTTCAAGACTCGTCAAGAAGTTAACAAAAAAAAAGTCATCGAAGCAATCACCGTTCCAGTTAGTTCTACTATTCTTGGTCTTTACTATTTTTCGATTTCAATTGCAATTTCTTTTAAAAGAATAAAGTTTGGCATGTTTTCGAAACTTTTTCAAAAACATATATTTTTCATCGCGAACCTACCGGAAACCGCCACCTAGAACCGCTTTGGATTTTGCCTTTCGACCGGCTCCTCAAGCCCGGTTTTGTTCAAAACGCCGCCGGAACCACCGCTACCCTCCCCCAACAACACTCATGTTTCTCAACCGTCATCCTCCATCCGCCACTTATGTGAGTTTGGTAGATACTCAAAAATCACATAATCCCGCAAGTATACAGTCATTGTCAATGTAAGTACACAATGTTTTCATCAAGGTCGAAATCCCAAGAGATTCTATATAACTTAATTATGATCAAGTGCAAACGCAAGGTCTAAGTGTGTAAAAGAAAAAAATGGGTGATCAATGGATCAAATCTTTGGGAAAAGTGAGTAACCTGAATCAAGTAAGATAAATGTATCAAAAGTATGAGAAAAAAAACTAGGTTTGGGGTTAATACACCCAAATAAATACTAATAGCATGCTTAAGAAGTAATATTGAAGGGAATACAATGCATGCTATTAGGTGATTTTTATCTAAGCATCTTAACCCTCTTTTGAAGCTCACATGATAACTTTATGATAATCAAATATGCATAACATGGTGTTTGCTATTTGTATACTAATTGATTAAGCTTAGTCACAATCATGATCATACTAAACAATATAAACATCACATGTTGTTTGTTATTTGCTTACATTATCTAATATAAACAGAATTTAGATAAAATCATCACAAGTAGGCTTGATCATCCTTTCGGCCCCAATCAATCATATTCTTGTATGATAGACATTTAAAAATTGCATAATCATCCTCATATTAACTTGTAAGTCTCAACTTGGACGATTAATCCAAATATCATTAAGTCATGAAAGAATACAATGCTTTAAAAAGATATATCTAAGCTAGTAAAAGTCTAAACCACCAACATTGAGATAAAACCAACGTGAATGAACAAATAATCCAAATTCATTCTCTCCTATATGCTACTGATCATGCTTAGGTTCCCTTCCTATCAAGAGTAAATACAAAAACAATACTATGATTTGGGAATTTTTACCCCAAAACCTAGCAAGAGAACTACTCATTCATCGTAAATGTGAACATTATAAAAACATAAACAAATGCCATGTAGAAAAGTACACAAGAAAACAAAGAACTAGGAAGAAGAATGGACGAATTTGAACTTACGAATCAAAAGTTATGAGCAAAATAAGTTGAGGGATTGAAAAACTAGGAGAACAAAGATGAACACCAAAATTTTCCTTTGATTGATTCAAATTTCTGTCCAAATAATCTCCAAAATAAGTTTCTAAATCTAAAAGAGTAGTATGAGAAGTGTATAACAACCTATTCAAGGCATATCAACACAATTCTTGCATTTGGTCACATCTACCTTGTATTTGGTGAGATTGCTATTTCGTTTGCCTCTTGAGTCACTCATCTTACCAGAGTAACTCCAGTCGGAAATTTTGCTTCTCCAACTCGCACTACATCATAAATAAACCATACCCACAAGCAAAACAAATAACGTCAACTCACCGCGAATAAAATTGCTGTGAAATCTAAGTGTTTTTTTGAATAGATCCGATGGGGCTTGCGTGAGATTTAGGACTGACTTTTAATTCTTACTAACTTTTGTTATCCTATTTAGTATTTTACTGCACGTGGACTAATTTTTTTACTATAGAAAAATTCCGCACAAGGTTTAGACGGTGCAAAAGAGGTGGATGGGAGCTTGAAAAACGTTGGTTGTAATAAAATCATTTGCTATATAGATGAGACGATCTTAAATTCTCTGTCGTGTAAACACACACGAACCACCCGCCACCGCCACCGCCACCGCCACCGCCACCGCCTCTCTGCTCAGTTCCTTTTTTAATTTAACGCCACCAAAAACAACCTACCCCGTTGCCGGCGGTGCAATTGTTTCTCTTTCCGCCAATTCTCTGCAAAATACCAAATTACTTCGATTCACAGGGAAAGATAAACACAACTCGGTGGATTTCTCATCTTCCTGGTATGCTGTGCTCTTCAAAATCTTCGTCTGCGTTATTCTAAATCCTGTTATTGTTTCAATTGACGTGTTGCTTCGAATTGTCCGAAATGTGGATGGACCGTTTAATTGATCTGTCCAACAGCGAGCTTAACCGTCAATGTCAGATCTGAAGTTTAGATTGCCTTTTGATTTTCTTGGATATAACTCTATAACGGGAATGTCTGATGATTGGGAGGAATTTTATTCTGCAACCGATCGGGAGATCTATTGCTCATCACCTCTTGCGTTGGATCTTTCAATTTGCAGATCTTAGAATTTTGGTGATGATCCTTTGTATGCTAGTTGTTTTTGGATCGACCTCGATGAGTGTTTGGTGAAGTTTTTCACTACTCTTCTTAATCTATATCGGACTGATAAAATAATTCATTACTTTAAGTTCATTGCAAATTTGCAGCACTTGCGAAGTTGGCAAGAAAGAAAAATACCGATCTAGCTTTCTTCGTAGTCACAATGATGGTTCTTGCTGGAAAGGATTTATGATGGTTACATTCAACAGTTTTTGTTTTGTGTATTTGATGTTTGGAAATTGGAACATACATGATATACTCTTACCTTGCAATTTTACAATCTTCATATATTACAAATTGTTTGATCTTCCATTATATTGACCAACTACCAAAGGTGGCAATCTTTACAAATTACAATGTGCCATTCGTTTATCTTTGGGTCTAGGTGTTGAGAATGGAACCAGAATCTGTGGAACTGTCATCCTTAAATGAAACTGCGACATTTGATCGACAACCTTCTAACATTGTTGTCCCTGGACAAGACAACTCTGGACCCTCAGTGTCCATAAGTTCTGGCTTATCATCTTGGGCAAGAAACCTGAAACTAATGACTTCAGCAGAAGCACAGGAAGACTCTCTAAATGAAAATGAAACGAAGTCAACCTTTTCACGTTTCACAACTGGAATTGGATTGCGTTTGACGTCATCACCTCCGCCGCAACATAAGGATGGTGAAGCTCCCACAACAACTGCACAAGGTGGCGTCTTTGATACAATTACAAAAGGCTTAGTTGACTCATCTCGGACAGCAGTAAAGGCTGTCCAGGTTAAAGCACGGCATATGGTCTCTCAAAATAAAAGGAGATACCAGGTAACTTTTCAAGCAATTAATGCTTAAAGCATCAATTTTATTGTCACGTCGCCTGTCTGGCATAGAGATTCATGAATAGATCATTTTAAGGGTTCTATAAGCTAGCATATTGAGATAGTGGATACTAATTTTTATTCATTTCTGGCCAGCTTTGTTTAAGTAACAACAATTGTATACATAAATGATGCATTTTGAAAGCTTCTCCTCACTCCCTTTTAGTTATCTGGTTCCCACTTATTAAAATGATAATAATACTCCGCATATCTATACATTCGCCGTTTATGAAGCACGGAAATTCTTTCTGTTTCTTGATTTTCCAGGAAGGTGAATTTGATTTGGATATGACCTATATAACTGAGAATATTATTGGCATGGGATTTCCGGCTGGTGACATGAGTTCTGGATTTCTTGGATATGTTGAGGTAGACAACTCCTTTACCTTGAAACTGAGGGTACTTCAAAATTTGATATTGACTTTTTTTCTCAATTTGAACTTCCTTAATGTGTTTTGAGTGAAATGATGCAGGGATTTTATCGAAACGATATGGATGAAGTAATAAGGTTTTTTGAGGCTAATCACAAGGTAATTAGTTTGGATATGTTGGGCAATAAAAATCTCTGACTACCATTCTGTAATAGATGGGAACAGATGCATACCACTTGATAGTTTACCTGGTGACACGTGACGTTACACATTTGAATACAGGGAAAGTATAAAGTCTACAATCTTTGCTCAGAGCGGTTGTATGATGTATCACTATTTGAGGGAAAGGTAGGATCTCCCTTTTACCTACATTCAGCAACTGCAAATTTGTAATTGTAGCTTCTTTTAAAATTGATGAATGCGTAATATTGTGAATATTCTTTGTTGTTTTTTTTCTCGGTGGTAAAAATTCTCAACCTTAATATTTTTTTGTGAATGGTAAAATTCTCATGTGTTTTAAAACTTTGGTGAACATTTTGATGATAAGTTCTCTTTTCATTTGAACAGGCGGCGTCTTTTCCTTTTGATGATCACAACTGTCCACCTCTACATCTTATTCTAGCATTTTGTCAAAGTGCTTATTCATGGTTGAAACAAGATATTGAGAATGTAGTGGTTGTTCATTGTAAAGCTGGCATGGGGAGGACAGGGTTGATGATTTCTAGTCTACTTTTGTATTTAAAGGTGAACTTTCTGAGAGGTGATAATTCATTTTGATACAAGCGTAGTTCCTCATTTACTACATTTTAACCCTCTACAGTTTTGTCCCACGACTGAGGAATCTATTGATCACTTCAATCAGAAACGGTGCATTGATGGGAAGGGGCTCGTCCTTCCAAGTCAGATTGTTAGTCATTTTTCCTCCTATATATTTTACAAAGCCTGAAATCCATGTGAAAATTGTCAAAAGTACCCCCGGCGTTTCAACCTACTGATCTCTTGAGGGCATAATCTTCTTCTTCTTTCTGGCAGAGGTATGTCAAGTACTTTGAGCGCATCTTGAGAGATTATAATGGTGAAAACCTGCCAGGACGCAGGTATTCTTTATTTATTTCTCCCTTGAAAGGACTTGTACTCCTTCATGCTTGTGTGTTAATACATGTAAGTACAGGTGTATGCTTAGGGGATTCCGGCTTCATGGATGCCCTAATTGGATCAGGCCATCTATTTCTATCTCTGATCATAGTGGTACGTTTATCACACTACCTTAATTTTTCTTATTTTGTAAGATTTTCATCTTGTGGAAGTGGTTGCTGCCGTTTTGTCATAGGTACTAGGCATGCTGCCCAGAATATTTATGTTATTTGCGAATTTTATTAGGGATGTTAGACTACCAGTGATTTTCTTTATTTGATGCTGTAGCTATGCATGTCTTTTGGTAGTTTCAGTTTATTTTGGTCAGAACTATGCGTTTGGGTTGCAGAGTTGGAGCTGAGTTTGAGCCCATGCTTTTGGGTTTTATTTTAGCTGAACTTTGTATTTGTAAAATATGGCGAACGGGCAGTTGACTTTTACTTTGGGTTCCAAACGCGTTGTTCAGCCAAAAAAGAAGAAGAAAAGAACATCAGCTCTTGGCGCCTCAGAACTCGGCTCCAACTACACAGTTATAACCCGATTTTTTTTTGAAAGCACGCAGGCAACCTGCTCAGCTTCAGTGTAGAATAAAGAAAAAGTACTAGTACATCTAGAAAGCCCGATTTTACCTTCTCCCTCTCACGGCTATTCTTTAAGATCTTTCTTTTATATCCTTAATCCATTTATGACTGTTTAAGATCTTTCTTTTATCATGCTATACTTGTGTGGTGAATGAGCAATTGAGCATGTATTTTAAATGTTTTTGACCGTTAATTGATTTGATTTGAAATTTATATGAAGAAACTAGTTGTGGTCACCTACTACACAGTGCTGCCTTTATGGGAGTCATTATATTATTATTCTCTGTTTGGCATGCTGCATTATGGATAAGATGTCCACTTTAATCATATCATTCTGTTTTTGCCTTGATCCTGATATTATTTATAATCTAATCCTCCAGGAATTCTGTTCAGCTCCAAAAAACATCCCAAAACTAAAGAGCTAATGGTAAAATGTAGATTTTCGAGTAATTTCAAACCCTCTAGTGATTATAATCTTGCAGTATATTCCTCAACAATTGCCTTCAAGCTTCTAATTGAACAATTTGAACCTGCCTATGTGGTGTCCTTTTCAGCCTGAAGATTTCTGGATTAATACCTCTAGGAAGGGTGTAGTGGTATTTGCCTTGCCGGGTGAGCCAGGCCTAGCAGAGTTATCTGGAGACTTCAAAATTGATTTCCATGATCGGCATGGGGACTTCTATTGGTATGGATCTATCATTTTTCTCTCTGAATACCGACTTCTCTGTATCTACATCTGGTTTCCCCTGCATTCTTAATTTGATGCCAAAACCTGAAATCACCTTCAGCTGCATCAATGGATTTCCTGAAGTAATAACATTTGAAGTCATAACCTACTTTACATTTCCAATTGTTCAGTTGGCTAAATACAACCATGATAAGTAACAAGACCATGTTGAGCACCGATGACCTTGATGGATTTGACAAGGTAAACCTTTTGTTCTAAGCCAGTAGTCTGTTTCGTTCATCATAAGGTCTGCATAAAAGATTTTTGGATTGCGGGTAATGTTATTCCAACTTGTCCTCTTCACTCGTGTAATTTATTATTAGCTTTAATCTTTTACTACTAGTATAACCCCCATGTATTACAGAGGCAAATTTTGAAATTTGAGATGGACAAATAAATTATTTAACATGAAATTAACATCATTAAAAAATTGGGATAAAGAAATCAGTGTTATGATTGCATTATAGATTAAATCTTTTCGTGTATTGGTCACTTGCAGAGGAAACTTCCTTCTCCTAAGTTTGGACTGGAGATAGTAATGATTGATTATGATGGTAGTATACCAAAAGCGTCAAAGAAAGAAACAGCAAGCAAAGCATCCGGTCAGGAGGAAAGTACATCTCAAACCTCAAACATCAATAACAAAGATGTAACAGCTTTGGAACGAACAAAAGAATCGAAAAATGAAGACAAAGATGATGTATTTTCAGACAGTGACGGTGAAGGCGGGTCTTCTAAACCCAGAAGGGAGTCTCAAACTTCTGGGGTTGGGTCTATTGATAAGCAGAACATTGTGAAGTTGACCCAGGGCGTTTCCCAAACGTCAGTCAGTCAAAAGGAGCCTGCTCGATTAAAAACTAATTCAGGGATTGGTGATCGGGAGGAATTTGTGTCAAATGTGAAGACACCTGATGTAAAATCATCAGCTACTACTGACTTCAAAGCCATAGCAGCAGACGCTTCTGTGTTCAGCTTCGGAGATGACGAAGATTTTGACAGTGAATAATGGGTTGCTAAAGGGATTTCGAACCAGGTTAATCTAGTAACCTTTCCAGGAGGATCAGGGTTCTTGCATTGTCGCGCAAAATATATAGGATTTTATTTTATTTGGTATCTCAAAATCTGATTTTTTTCGGTTATTGATCACCTGTTTTGCTGTTCTCTAGGTTTGGTCTTCTCGGCTAGTGCTTTTTAGTTCATGTTTGTTTTTTTTGTTTTTGTTTTTGTGTCTATTTTCATTGAAGGAGAATAGAAAATTCACGGAATATTCATATTATGTTTCTTATAATTATAAATATTAATTTTTGAAGTTTGTAAATACTTCTTTGGACCACAGTCAAGTTTCTTGTGAAGATGCTCAAAATGATCAATTTATAGTATAACCTTTCAAATTTTAAATGATGTGGACGAAGAATATTGGAATATAATCAAACTTCGATGGAAATGATATGTACAAACTTCTTAAGAAAAAAAAAACTCATCTACTAAAAATAAAGTCAAAATCCTAGAGTAAAACAAATTTTGGTAATATATTTGAAGAAATTAAAGAAAATAAATTACGATTACAGGAAATCCAATCAAACAGCTCGCCAGATTTAAGGTTAAGGGATAATATTACCCAACAAAATCTTTTAACAAAAAATGAAATTAATCAAACATGAAAGCTTTTGAACTAAAAAAAGAAAAAGAGACAGAGCTCCAAGAGTACTCATCTTAAAAACCAGATTCAAATTTCAAACATTTTCATTGTGTGGCCACTAGAAATAGATATTGAAAGAAAAATTCTTAACGGTAACCATAAAATTTTGAACTTTTTATGTTACAACCAATTTTTATGTAATTTCTTATGATGCCCATAATACTTTTGTTTAGTTAGTATATATAACCATTTCCATCCAATTTTTCATAAATTGAATCTTTGTCATTTACCAAGTTATAGAATTAAGTTTAAATTAATTTTAATAAATTAAGTCAAAATTTATTTATTTTTAAAACAAATAAAAGCTATCTAATCTAATTAACGTGGGTTTTAGTGAAGATTTGAAATTGGACTAATTATGCAAAATTATTAACAACATTAAAGGGATAATAAGTAATTTATTTTAAATAGTTATCATAACTAACAAATAAAATAATAAAAAGCTTATATTACCTTAATAATAAAAATTGTACTCATAAGTTGTTAGTCACTAAATAAACTAAAAATGTACATTTACGAATTATATATGGATAAATACCAAAAGTTTAAGCATTTCAAGTTTTACATACATCAATTAATTAGTCTATCTTCATTGGATGGTACAATTTGCTTATGTGATATTTTGCAGTAGACTTTGATATACTATGTCATACTGATAGTTAATGACAAGCTTTATGTATTTATCCGACGATGTGTTGGAATCATCCTTGTGGAGTTTTGGTACATTTTGCGTATGCTGTATTTATCCACATGCTTTTCTAGGCCAATTAATTGATGTATTTATATAATACATATTAATTTTTGGTATTAAGAAATATAATTTGTAAATGTAAATTTCGAGTTTATTTGGTGACTAACAACTTATGACTAAATATATTTTTATTTTAAGTTAATATAATTTTTTTATTATTTTATTTATTGATCATTATAACTATTTAAATTAAATTACTTATTATCTCATCCTCAATGTTGTAAAAAATAATGCACAATAAATTCAATTTAAAATTTTCACTAAAACCCACATTAATGGTTAGATAGCTTTTATTTGTTTTAAAAATAAATCTATTTTTGACTAAATTTATGATTCTATTTTAAACTTAATTCTATAGCTTAACACTTACCACTAAAGATTAAACTAATGAAAAATTAGATGAAAACCGAATATATAATTATCAAGACTAATTAAATAAGATATTGTGAGCACTACAAGAAATTATATAAAAAAATAATTATTAAATAAAAAGTTCAAAACGTTAGATACTCAATGAGAAAATTCCCATAACTAATTTGTAATAATGGCACAACGTGAACCAAGGATGCTGACATTAGAGATGGAACATAAATACAAGGTTAACTCTACTTAAATCAACTCCTGCAGTAAATTAATATAGAGGTTACCGGAGATGGTAACACCAAATTTACAAAATTACTGTCAAATGAAGAATTTAAGTATGTCACTTTTGACATGTGATAAGTTCCCCGGACAAGATGCAAATGTCGGTTGACATCTATAGCACATTGTTGGGATGAATGTTATTAAATTTTCAAAAATTCTTGTAAATCAGTAAAATGGTCAAACAAAGTAACTATATATTTATAAAATACGGAGTATAAAAACTTATCCAACATCGCACAATTCAACAAAGTCAACCACTTTACACCGATAAGTTTGTGTTCAATAATATACAAAATAACTACAAACAGGATGGAAGTTGTTATATCTAAACTCATCCATCCACTACAAGGTGAATTCGTTACAAATCGACCAGTTCAATATAATATATTTTTTTCCCATGAAAATTTTGATTTGTTTAAATCTCAAAAACAAAGTGAAAGGTTAGATAACAATAAAACTTGATATGGAGAAAGCATATGATCAGTTTAACAAGGAATTCTTACTCACTTTAGGAAAATTTAAAATTGAAATTTTTTTTATTGGATGGATTAAAAATTGTATATTAACCATTTCATTTGCCGCTTTAGTTAATAACAGACTCGCACAATAACCTTATTGAATTCTCCTTATGTAAATAATGTACTCTAATCTTGTATATTTCTTTTGCCGACGACATAATAATTTTTGTCAAAGAAAACTTACCTTTATGTCAAAGGACGACAACAACTCTTGAAGACTAGTTAGTATTGTACGGTTTCTGGCCAAAAACTAATTATAATTTTTTTTTTCCTTTGAAACCACAAAAAACACATGCATTGATCCATTAAAAATCTACCACGAATGGAACATACTACATGATGCAGGAACATTTCAAGGCTCGACATCACCTATGAGCAAGAGGAGGAAGCTGAAACTAAAGAGACGAAATAAAAGGAGAAAAGTGCAAATGATCAAGTGGAATGCTAATAGGAGGAAAGACTTGCACTTACACTTACATGAAATGAATAACCGGATCAAGCAATATAGATCCATATGTTCTAGAAGATCACGTACACACGAGGGCTTGCTTGCCCATGCCCATGCACGTAGATTCGTAGAAGGACGACTGATCCACGCATAAAGGAGAAATGATGGATCGAATATTCTACTGGCTGATTTTAGGCCTTTTGAATCTTATTTTCCAACCCATAATGAACTCTTCAATTATAGGTAATGCTATAAATTTAGGCCTTTTTATTATATTTGGCAGCCCACGTTTTGTTAGTTTTTAAGTCAATCTAATATAGAGGGCTTAAAGGTAGATTTAATGAGATTTTATCTTACTTTGAGATAGATCTTAGTTTATCATAGATAGATAGTGATAGATTTTATGTCGATCTTATTTTATCATTAAGATAGATATCATATTATCTTAGCTAGATCTTATCCTATCCTAGGATAGATCTTATAGTTAGAAGATAGGTTTATTTTACATCCTATATATGAGATTTTCTACCATCTATATATTTTTCAGACTTTAATTTACGAAATACATTAGTTTCTGTGTATCATTAATCAAGTCAGTAAGGGTTTCCAACATATTTTTTGTTTATAAACAACAATTTCGTAGGCTTCACTCTCCCGTGTCTGTGATTGGGTTATCTCATCCTTGAGAATTTGAATCCTTCTCTGCATTTAGGACCTTGTTTCTTTGGCTTCCATCACTCGATCTAGCTCGTATGTGGGGGTACAAACTTCTGGTTCGTTCTATCCTACCCCTAGTGAGCTCAACAACATATGAGATTTCGAGCAAGGTGTCTCGTCTATTTTCTCAAGCAACAATTTTTTTATATAGTTGTGCCAACTTTTGACGGAGACAACTAATAACATGTTTTCATGCTATGTTTTTAGATATGTTTTTGCGTGTTTTCCCTTAGTTTTCCATGGTAAGAAACTCTGGTTAGTTCTAAGACCCCTAGTGAGCTCAACAACATTAGAGATTTCGAGCAAGGTGTCTCGTCTATTTTCCCAAGCTTATGTTTGCCTATAGTTGTGCTAACTTTTGATAGAGGCACTAATAACATGTTTTTAGATGTGTTTTTGTTTGTTTTCCCTTAGGTTTGCATGGTTTGTACATTCATATCTTAGCTAGAGCTTAAAATGTCAAAAGCATGTATATTCCCCATGTTTTATGTCTTTGTAGGTAATTTGGCCCAAAATAGAGTTTAAATGAAGATATCCAAGTCACTCAAGTCATCCAAGGATTAAACACCAACTCATCATCCACCTCAAGAGCAAAGGAAGAAGGAAAGGCAAGGATACAATCATGAAGCCTACGAAGCTAGGAAAACTCCAAGGAAGGACCCTCGAGTAGCTTCCATAATCGGACTGAGAAGACAAGGAAACTCCGAGTAAGAAGCCACATAGTGGAAAGTGTCAACATCTATCGAGTGAACCCAAAACCCGAATAAAGAAGACAAGAAAAAACGAGAGAAGAAGACACTCCACTTGAGAGAAGAAGATACATGTGTGTAGAAAAGGTCAAATTCCTCCGCGTTCACATCGAGTGACAGTTCACTAGAGCAAAGAAGACACCTTCACTCGAGAAAAGAAGACCCAAATGTAGAGTTTTCAACGTCTCTTGAGCTAGCCACTTCACTCGAGCAAAGAAGACAATAAAAGTTGAGAGAATAAGACAACCACTAGGTCGGTGGACAAATTGGATGTTGAGAGGAAGAAACCCAACATAAGTGTAATCTTACCTAGTGTGGCTCTACCAAGTTTCTACATCAGATCCTTCTAGGACTCTTATCCTAACTAACTTTTCCACTTGATCCACTTGCTTTTAGGGGGACTGATAGCATCGAAATACATGTTTTCGGCCCACTTAGTCATATCGTTTTACATGTCTTTTGAAAATATATATATTTTTATAACGCTAAATGGGTTTATATTGTGTTTTCGGTATCTACTTCCGGTTATTTCATATTTCAGCCCTTTTAAGGCTCGTGATGGAGTATTTACCATGCTTATCATTTAAAGGCGCTTGAGAGCCCGATCTTCCCTAAAGTCAAGACATTACAAGACAAGTTGTCACATGACTGAAGACTGATTGCTCAAGAAGCTTATTTACCACTTTGGAATTGAGCCTTAAATTTCCCTACTATTAAGCATAAAACCATACGACATGGTCTTCCGAACAAAGATGGAAACTGAAGAGTTACGCTCAGCATTACGGGTTGTTACGGCCGTCACCTGACCATAGATGCCACCATAACAATTGCCATAATGTCCGGCCCATCTCTGACAAAGTTCAGCCCATCTGTTGAAGTTACTAGGCCCGTTACGGGTATGTTATGACCATTTAGGTTTTTCCGATGGGCTTTTTAGACTTAGGTTAGGCCCGAGGTTTTCCTATAAATACACCCTTGGACCTTAGGGTTTTTCATCATGCATCTCATCTCCCATTCTCTAGTATCATCCGATACACTCTCTATTAGTATTTCGATTTTTCTTCCCCTTTCATTTTAGATACAATAAGCCATTGTTGTAAGGTACATTCACAAGGTTTTCGCATTTAAGTTAAAGGTCAAACTTATTTTGTTATTCTATTTCTTTGAGTTTTATTATATGAAAAGATTTCTCTTTTCATTTGATCTCTCTCCTTGCTCTATGTTTGGCTAAGTCTCATTCGATCTAAGGGTTCGTTAAACCCTATGATAGATCGATGGTGATTGGTGACTGTTTATGTGAATCACTAAATCCAAATCAACAATTTTTATGTTTCTTTTCAAAGATCTTAATCCCACCTTTTAATTACCTTCGTAATTCTGAGTAGCATTTTTAATTGGTTAAGATAAAACAATGTGAAGAACCAAACAATTTGTTTTATTTAAGGTTTTGAAAAGAACTTGGTTTTGAGAGTATAACTTTATCAAGGCTTCGAGGATTGTTAACCATCGTATAATTCTTTGGTCTTCACACCGTTTTATAAATGAAGAACCAAACAATTTTTCTTGGTCTTTTCCGAACTTCTAAATGCATAATGAGCTTCCCTATACTCGTCAAACCGTCGAAATGAGCTTCCCTATACTTTAGATGATTACCTACATAAGGGCTTATTGAATTTCATGTTACTTGCATACGCGGTAGCAATCCAATTTTATCATAGTGGGGGTACATCTATCCTTAGATCACTCAATCTTATCATAATCTCACATCTTGTCACAAATTATTCCATGATGATTGAATTTTCTACTATACACATATTTACTCCTATTCCCTCTCTTTTAGCTTAGTATATTTGTTTGTTCGTTCCAACCAATACATGCGTAGTCCCTGAGATTCGATACCCGTACACTACATTCGATCGTGTATCCTTGAGGGGAGGTTGTTTTACTACGTTAAAACTTACCGCCATCAAGGAGCACAATTTTGAAGCTTATATAAGAGGCATTGGTTGAATGCTATTGAATCATCTCTTCGTACACTTCTCAAAGTACTCTCTTAGATTTAGAAACTCATTTTTTGAGCTACTTTGACCATTTGTCCAAGGGTTTTGGACTTTGATGTGAACTACAAACTTGTTGATCTACGAAAGACCTTCAAATATAGTACTCACGAGTCTTCCTATTTCAACCAAAATATTGGGATGTTACTTTTATTGAGGTGTCAAAATTTTGTCAAAAGTTATCGTCTTGATCGAGTCGATGAGGGCTCATGATCGATCAACCTTTCTATGTTTGATCGACTCGATCATCACCTTTTTAGCACCGTAAATTTTTTTCTTTTTATTTATTTATTTATCTTCTATCCTTCTTAGGCTAGGCTGCATATTTTATCCCATTGACTAGGACTTTTTTTTATTTCTTTTTTCCTAGTAGGGTTAGATTTTTAATATATATGTATATGCATATGTATATGTGATGTTAGGGTCATCATAAATAATCTATCTTCTGTTTTGTTGCCTGAAACCCTAGGAGGCATCTTGCCAACCTCCAAACCTTTGTATGTTTTCTATTGATTAAGTTTTGACTTTGTTTTCCCATTTTCGCTATATTAGAGTCAGAGTGAAACCAATATGCATGATGAGTTGATGATTGTTACTATGTGACTAAGTTAATATATGATAGTCGATCATCTGTAGGTTATCGGAGTTATTATTGTTGTTAAAACAAGACTTGAAAATTGTTTTTGATGATTAATAGGTTCCACGTGTTAAGGTTGAGTCTTGCGAGATGTGGCAATCGTGTGAGGTTGACCTAAAGTCCCCGTAAGATGCAATGATTCTGTGGAGATGTCATTAGATAACCTAGGATCAACTTCATATTAAAATATGCTTAAATAATAACATACTCATTTTTGCATTGTTGTGGTGATACTTGCTTTTGAGGTACTTTTTATCTATTGTTATTTCTTACTATTGATCATTTTATTACATCGTCATTCGAACAACAATGAAAACATATTTTTGATCTCCTTGAAATCCTTGTATCTTTGACCATAACCTTATACTACGATTACGTCTTATAATAATTTTACGTAGATTGGACTCACATCCCAAAGCTTTTCAAAATTGACATCATTGTCGGGGAAGTTTACAATGAGGTAATTGTTTGTTCTAATTTATTAGTCATCCTTTCTACTTGATCATTCGCTCTTTTCTTGTCTTTAATTATAGGTGTTTGAAACTTATATGATTGGTCAACTCGATCATAGATTTGATTGACTCGATTTCTCTATGTTAACTTGAGTTGTTGTCCGACTTGATCCCCACCCTAGTTAACTCGATTTCCCTCCACATCAACTCGACATAAACTTTTATGATGGCGAGTGTAGTGGAAGTAGATGTCATGACAGCCCGTCAATGCCAAATAGATGAGAAGACCACAAGAACAAGGGTTGCTGTTGAGGCAGCAAAACCCGTTAAGAATGCTATGTTAGTCATTGAAGCCACTAGAACCATTGTTGTACCCAACATACTGAAACCCTAGGGGAATCCTTCATGCATTATTGCAACCTAATCCCAAGAGTAATAGGACCGAAAGAGTACGTAGTTGCATAGATATTGAGGTGATTGATCATTTTCCCTAACAAGCTCCCAATAAATAATGGGAATTAATTTTCGTTGAAGCTTTGATGGGAGAACTTAAGGGATTGGTAAAGAAGTGAACACGATATAAAAATTAGTGTATGATTGGAATGAGTTAGATGATGTTGAGTCCCTCGAAATTTGATGATTCTTTATGATTCTATTCATGGTAATGACGCTTTGGATATTGTTCTTGACCAATGTACATGCCATTATATTGGTGGATGATGATAGTGATATGGTTCATTGCCATAGCCTAGTGAGGTTTCTTTAGCCTTTGGACAAACAATATGCATGTGTCTACGTAATTTCCTGAGTGTTCTCCATAATGTGGATTAGTATTCTAAAATTTGCCATTAACTCTTTTTTTTTGTGTGTGTGTGTGACTACATGGGTTAAGTAAGTAGAGAGGACCTTCATGGATTCTCT
This sequence comes from Fagopyrum tataricum, assembly GCA_002319775.1. Classification (NCBI taxonomy): domain Eukaryota; kingdom Viridiplantae; phylum Streptophyta; class Magnoliopsida; order Caryophyllales; family Polygonaceae; genus Fagopyrum; species Fagopyrum tataricum. The sequence continues at coordinate 14,597,969 of CM008286.1, forward strand.
TTTACAAATAGCGACGATGCCAAGCATCAAGTGAACTATCAACACTCTTATTCAATATCAAGATATTCATCCGATAGATATTTGTTGTCATTTCCCCAATCCTAAATGAAAAACAAGCTCACAGACCAAGTCTCAAGGCATAAGGATTGTAGTGGGGTCGTTACTAAAAATTGGGTGGCATTTGGCCCTAATTAGCCTCTTAGCACAAGCGAGCATGTCCACAAGACAGATGTTAGTGGCGTTTGCACAAGGGAGCATGTTCATCACCCGAGATGGGTGAACAAGGGAGCATGTTCATCACCCGAGATGCCACCCATACCCATTCGTACGTACCCACATCTATTTATATATAAAAAAAATTTATACTTTAATAACATAATGTTTTTAATATTAATATATAGATTTACGTGAAAATTTCCTAAACTTTAGAGAGTGCTTAATCTTGTATTTGCCTTTATGACATTTTCGGCACTATTAACATGTAAGTTTCCTAAATTTTGAGGGTAAATGTATTTCTGATAAAATACAAATTCTTTAGTTTGTAAATCGAAATAAATAAATAAAAATTTCATAAAATTGATAATTTACTAAAGAAATTGAGTCAAATAAAGGAGGGTGAACTTTGAGATTCTTGTGGAATTTGAAGACAACTTTGTGTAATACTATTTGTTTTATATTTCCACTTCTATACCATTTTATAAGTAAAGGCTTGAATGGAATTGAATTTATATTTGCAAAATTTCACTTTGTTAAAATTTTTGTTGAATATTAATTTAATAAAACACTTTAAATTTAGCCCAAAAAATATAGATTCACCCGTCCACCCCACAAGTACGGGTGACAAGCTACAAGTTGAGTGAAGATTTAGGTGACAAGCAGGTGCTATCATGGACCGAACTAGATTTACAATTACGATCCTGAACCAGACCGTAATTTCCAGTCCGGCAGTTCAACCATGTACAACCCTAATGAAAGTGGTAAACCCTATTGTCATCCCTAATTTGAGTCCCACCCGACTTATTGTCAATTTGTCATTCCTAGATTTGATGTCATAGAGAGAACAGGTACGTTTCAGCACAATGTTCTTGGCTGAACGAAAGAGATGACAAGGAATGAAGTTATGATTTACATGGGAGGACAGGAGCAGCTGATTTGAGTCTGGTTTTCTTCTTAGGTTCTAGGAGTCAACAAGATCGATTAGATGACATATAACTACTCTATCAGAACAAATTGTTGCCCTGTTTCGTTGCAAAACCCCTTTGATCGGGTAAGGCATGAACGAATAACACAACGACAAAAAGTTGAATGCAGTTAGTATGATCTTTGCATACTAAGATTGCCAATAAGAAAGTTCAAACCTTTAGCTACTCAACTGGTAATAATCCGAGTTCGTTAATGCCCTGAATTGATTCTTTTACTCAATTTGCACCAGAGGCCATTCTTGGTATGAATGGTTGCACCGGTGACAAGCTCTACCGATTCCGGCGAACCTTTCAGCTCTACATCAAACCTCTGTAGCAGCATAGTCAATGCCACAGTCGACTCCATCAACGCAAATTGATCTCCGACGCACTTCCTTGGCCCTCCCCCAAAAGGCAAGAACGCAAAATCTGTTATGATCTGCAATACATTATGCATTTTGTTAGACCTAAAACAGTTTCATCCTTGCTTTCAAACAGAATTAAAAGCAAAATCAATCTAGTTCATATATATCCTTATTTTGATTCCTGTTATTTTCTAAAGTAAAATTGTCAACCAAACACATCATTTTAAGCTACTTTCTAATTCTGGGTTTTCACAAAATGAGCTAATATGTTTAGTAGAATGATCTACCTCATTTGGATATACTGCTCCAGGGCTCCGAGCAGGATCTAACCCTGCCCATCCTTCGTATCCTTCAATTTTCTTTGGAACTAAGAATCTCTCAGGCTCAAACTCATCGGGACGATCCCAGAAGTACGGGGATCTGTGTAGATTATATACCTGCATTACAAGAACAATAAACACTCACAGGATTCATATTGAAAACAAAAACACACCCTTCATTCTACTTACGGAGATAAATACATCAGTTCCACGAGGAATTGCAAAGCCATCTTCATGGCCCTTGTAACCCCCTGAATAAAAAGTAAATGAAAGGGTCTGAACAAATTGGCTAAATTTGTCAGATCCAGAGAATACTTAAAATATAACCCAGAAGTCAATTTCAAGTTATACCTGGCAAGAGATCTGATGCAAGCGCACGCCTGATAAGCAATGGAGGTTGAGGGTACAGACGAAGCGACTCTGCAATAATAAGCCTAATGTACCTGCAAGTTATAATCTAGAAGTCAATTTCAAGTCATGTGTTTGTATTTTGTACCCCAATTGCTAGGGGAATTGACACCTCTGTCATATCTGGTACTTACTCCAATTGCTTTAGGGAGTCCAATGTTACTCGTCCTTGGCCAATCACTGCATCAATCTCTGCCTGGGCCTTCCTCATTTTAGATGGATTCTGTAAAATAAATGAAATGATGAAATATCAGCGTAAATATCGTAAATATATTGTTTGGAATTTCCTTGGCATCTGATCGACAAATAATCTGGCATTTATGAAACGTACTTGAGCAAGCAGGAAAACTGCCCATGTAAGCACAGCAGCTGTCGTCTCATGCCCCGCAATAAGCATGGTCATCAAATCATCTCTTAGCTATATAATACACAATTACTGAAGCATAATGTTAGAGATGCTTTACAAGGACTCAAAAGGATGTATGAGGAAGAAAATAATGGGAAGCAGAAAGTTATATGAAAATACTCAAAATTGAAGAGAGCCATATATATATATATAATATAAAATGGAGGGTCCAGTCAAGTAGAATGATACCTGACGATCATCAACGTCTGCTCCACGCATATCAACGAAAAAGCGTAATAGGCTGGCGTCCTGCAAGCTTACACTGCCAACAATTATATGCAGGTTTTGTATTTCATTCATCTGAACTACTACTAATCTGCACAAATAATATCAGTTTGGGATGCATGTAACCGAGAAGTTGGAAAGTTCCATAGTTGTCAACAACCTTCAGATTTGAATAATCCCTTGCTTGAAGTTTCTCAACATCTGCTTCCTGTAACATAACCCATGAAGAAAAAAGATACACGTCATCATATAAAATATGTGCTTATTGTTTGTAGAAGATACTATTGCTCTAGATGTACATACTTAGCAAAATACTGATAGTACTATTGGTCAGATTGTATTTAAAGGGCCAAACATTACTTCTTTATATGATTAAGCAGAGGTTTATTGTATCACACGAATAAGTCATCTTCACAAAGTAGATAGATGCATGCATATGGCCATTTGAATGAAAATTGTTATATCTGCATGTGTCAGCAAGATCATTTATGGGTTACTATCAAGATCTTACCTCTCGTGTTTCCTTTGCATTCTTGATGAGGTCATCAAGACAATCATTGATGATCTTGAGGTCATTGTAAAACTTCCTTTGCCTGGGTACTAACCATCTTGAGAGGGGAAACTTCCAGTAAGGGATGTAGAAAGTTGATCTGTGCTCTGCTTCGAAAAGAGTTCCATAAACTGCCTGTAATGCATGTATCATAACTTATGTCTTATGGTTGTTCACTGTAACATCAATCCAGTAATTAAATCTCACTGTTAAAATCTCATACAGATATCAGTAGACTTGGTAAAAGGCAGTCTCACCAAAGACCCGATGAACAGTAGAATATCAGTTTAGAATAAGACACAAAGGAGCAAATACTTATCCGGCAAACAACATCAAAAACTAGAGGGCTGAGGAGAACATGTATTCTGAAAACGATTTCTGCCATTAAAAGACCTTGAATGGTAAAAGAAATTTCACTCTTTTTAAGGATAGGTGTTAGTTTTTTGTGTTCATTTTTTTTCTCCTACATGATCGATTTAGAAGAAGATTTTTATACATGTACTAACTGTTTTATAGTGACCCTAATAGTTTCAAAACTACCACTATATAACACAATAAAGTTCCGTACCAGATTATAGTAAATACTGCAATATGTATAAGCAAATCACAGATAAGTCATTTTGGTACATTAAGATAACAACAAAGTTCTTTCATTTACTTCATACCTTAATCACTGGGGATTCTTTTGTAATTGAACCAAAGTCAAAATTAAAGACACCAAGTCCAATGATATCAAGTGCCAAACTAGAGAATTCTGATTCAAGATCCAATTCTAGTTTCCTTGAATCTTTTGGAGTTCCTTCCAAGAGTTTATCAAATTTCAGCAACATTCTCTCAGAACAATCAGAGAATACTTTGTTCATTGCTTCCAAGTATAAGGCGTGGAACCCTGGAGCAATAACTGAAATACCAGCAGGTTGCACATTTCACTCACAATTTTTTTTAAAAAAAAGCAACAACATGATCGATGCACAGAACACTACTTTGATAATGTTACAAAAATCTTAAAAAGCTAAAAATGTGGACTAAAAGTTTAAGACAACTCTTCTATTAATTTCTATTGATGTTATATATATATATTTGCCTATTTTCCATGTAACTCCGTGTTGAGTCTTGTGATCAAGGGAAAACAGAAGAGGAAGAAGGTAAACAAAAAGATACTGTTGTATTATCAAATCAATCAATGAGTTCAGCATCAGTATTTTTGTTGGCTTAAAAAAATTCAGCCACTCATGAGAAGCAACTCCATGCACATAAAATATCTTGCATGACCTAAATCCTTAATTGTGAACTTATGATGCAAAGCAGTCTTTAACAAAGAACATTTCCATCTAAACATGTGCCAGTGACCAAAATATCATCCACGTACACCAATAAGTAAACGAATGTGCGGCATCTTTGACAAACAATAAGTAATCATAATGATCGAATATCACCGTAAAAGGATCTTTAAATCCTTCGCTTTGATACCATGTTGATTCTTGTGATCGAGGAAAACCGAATCAATCAATGAGTTCAGTTAATGTTACGCACTTTATTCTTATAACACCAACACTATGTGAATCAAATTCATATTCAATTTGAACTCGAGGGTACTACTCCCACTATCATTCCAGATTTGTAGAAAGTATTTAGAGAATTTCAAACAATGTTTTTAATTTTATATGGTATATTATCAGAACCCACTAGAAGTAAGCGAATCTCACTTCTAGAATTACACTAAATGCAAGAATCTCGCAGGCATGAATTACTCTAGAATCTCCAAATACTTAAACTCGTAGGTCGCATCCACACACACACACAAAAAAAAAAAAACTTACCTCTCCTCCTTTGCTTCCATGTATCAAGGTCAGCAGGTATAAGTCCTTTTCCCATGATTGGTTCCAAGATATCAGCAAGAACTCCCTAGTTATGAACCGTCCGCAACAAACAAAACACTCAGAATACTTCGGATTGTAGTAAGATATGGACACAAAAGAAATGGTGAAAGGGACTAGGGTAAATACCTTATCATAAGAAAATGCATTATCTTTAAGGATATGTTTCGCAACAATAGGGTCTGATACAACAACAAAAGCCTTGGGGCCAAAAGCAAGTTTGTAAACTGCTCCATGCTGCAAAAGAATGTACCATAAGGTCAGCAACGATGGAGTCAACTAAACTTGAAAACCTTCGACCCCCAACGCCAATTTTTCTGAAGATCCCGAACTTCGTGTTCTCATCCGATGCTTTAGGTTGGACTACCTCTAGGAGGTAGACCAATCTAACCACTTTCCGATTTCAAAAAAAAAAAAAAAACTAAACTTGAAAACCTTAACATATAACATCACTCAAATAACCATTAACCACAAATTCCTCAGCTGAAAACCTAAAACACCGGTTGTGTTGTTTGGTTTTAGATTAGTGGTTTGGAGTTATGGTTTCAACGGACATGTTTTTATATTTTAGTTTTATTTTTTCTAAAATAGCAAATGTGCATCCCACGTGATATTCAAGCCCTATCTCTGCTTCTCAAAAAATTTGAATCCAGATATCCGAATCCTACCTCTGCTTCTCCTCAACCAATTGAATCTAGAGATTCGAACCCTATGTCTGCTTCTTTTTCAATTGAAGCCAGATATTCGATTCACGGGGGAAACACTGGCAGGAGACTGTCTCGACTCACGAATTTGAAGAAGATTGGCTCAAATCGCAATTTTCGAAATTATGTTCAGTTCGTTTTCGAAATCATGTTCAGCTCGATACGTATCGCCATTGATAGAAGTTGGAATTGTATCGCCACTGATGAAAACTTTTGCAAACAGTAGGAGGAAGGGGTGAAGTTGATTACAAAAAGACCTCCAAATAGCATGATTCAAACAATACTCTAACCTAAAATATGCAGCTAAACAGACAGCTAATTACCATGTAAGCTAAAAAGCTCATAATTCTACCCAAATGGATTTCAAACCATGCCCAACTCTCTTCACATCTTCAGATTAGACTGACTCAATACAAAAGAAGAAGAGGAGGAAGAAGAAGAAGATCACCTCCAAGAACCAATCATACAAAGAGAAGAAAAGTGGCTTTCCAAACAAGTCAGAGACAGCTCCTTCGGCTGTAGGCATAGATCCAAGATTCCCTCCATTCAACAGATTTGTCAACAGGTTGCTAGCGTTATCTAACATACCCATCTTCGGCTTTTGCTTGTCTGCACTACTTGATTGACACCTACAAATCGTCAACAAATATCACAAACTATTTTACAATTGCAATCTGAAAAACAGTCCCCCAAAAAAGTACGAATATGGAATGAGACAGTACATGATACGACGCCGTATTCGAATGTAAACCGGCGGCGGAGAACTAGCGGCGGGATAGGGGCGTAGTTGATGATTGGAAAACAAATCGCTGTGACTGTGAGAGACACATGGATTGCGCGAGAACAACGCGAATGTGTTGGCTGTGGCAGTTGCCATGGCTAAGCCGAAAACCCAGAAATCAAAGCTGCTTTCTTTTCAATACATGTGATAGATTTCGAAGTGGGTAGCTCCCATAATCCAAGAGCTTCCACTTAACAAGTGAGAATTAGGGGAACTGGGGCCTCACTCAAACCGCCCAAAAACCGGAAGTTAAGGGTTGGAAAATTGGGAATTGGAAGGGATGAGGTGACCACACAAACGAGAAATAGCTACTTAGCTAGAGCCTAGAATGGATAAAACGTGGGAAGTTTGATGAACATAAAGGGCTGTGCTAAATACGCCCCCAAAAAAGTACGAATATGGAACCATTAACTGTGAGATAAGTGTTAAAGGGAGAAAAGCAAAATGTAAAATTAAAGGTAAATAATTTATGTGTGTCTTTAATTTATCATATGTTATTTTTTATATTATATTATTTATATAAATTAATTTACAATAAACACTTATAATTTTCTATCATTTTACTTTTATTTTAATTTCTTGTGTGGGTATATTTAATTGTTATGGTGTTTTTATATATAAAAATGGTTTACAAAATATTTTTAGTATATTTTTACCATGTTATTTATTTTGATAAATTATTGTTTGTAATTTATAATGCATTCTCACAATTACTCTAATTTATAGTTTGATCCATTATATTTTAGGGCAATATATAAATAAATAAAATATTTACACTCTAAATTACGGTTAAGTGGTCAACTTACCATAAACACATTAATGCATAATGTAGATTGTTCCATCGTTGTCGAGAGAAGTTGATACACCCTAGGTGCTTTAAGTTTCACAATGGGGGTTTAAAAATGAAGAAAATGATGGAATAGAGAAGCTTTTTTTATACCGTTGATACAAATTAGGCCTCTAAAAATAATGGTAGAAGGGTAAATTGGAAAATAAAAGCTCTATAAAATCCCCTCAATTGCCGGTTAAGGTTTTCTCGCAGTCATAATCAATTCCACGAAACCCTAGCCGATTCCTCATATCCGCTAGATTTGCGAGTGGAAACCATCGAATCCGACCCTCCACAATCGACGGTTCATCCTCACGAGTGGAAAAGTTGAAAAAGTTGGATACACATAGCAACTGAAGTCGAATAATGGCACAAAAGATAATATTGTTTCCGTAAAGAAGAGATCCAAAAACAGGTTCAAGAATACCATCAATATCTACCGAATCAGCAACAATGAAGGCTATAATAAATACAGAAGTTGCAGTCAATAAGGTAGTAATCATCAAAACGCCAAACCATCCAATGTAAAGAAGGTTTATCCAATTACAAAAACAACCCCATACGCTTTTATTTTTGCGTCTCTCTGAAATTGCAGTCATGGTAAAAAAAATCTGGTCTATTTCATTTAATCATCAAGGACTCCATGCACACAAATTCTCTACAATCTACGACTAGATTAGAAATAGATGACTGAAAGCTTGTTATTAAACTATACAAAATGACTTATATGCTCATGTCAAGCAATCTAAATCCAAGTTCATCCAAATTGTTCGTGATGGAGTAATGACACCAGGTTACTTTTCTAGATGACTGAAAGCTTGTTATTAAACTATATAAAATGACTTATATGGGTTGTCCGGGGCTCGAATCCGGAACTGGTCGGATGGAGTAATAACACCAGGTTACTTTTCTAGATTGCTCAACAATGGTTGATTGAGAGAAATTATGAATATGATGTTTGTTACAAGTATGTCATAGAGAAATGAGGGTGGACAATGATTAATTTAATTTAATTTAATTTAATTTAAATTTAACTTAATGCGAAATAATTCAAAATAATGCATTATTTTAAAATAATAGTCATAATTAACGATGAATTTGTAATTTATTTTAAATATTAAGTTAAGAGAAATATCCGGAGACTCGGAGAGTGACAAAAAGTCCAATTTCCGATAACTGGAATGTAGATTACTTGTAGGAGATGAGAATTTACGGCACTTGTAGCAAAGGGCGGTTCGTTCCTTCATCAATTTGAGCTATGCAACCAAACCCATTCGGTTTGAGTTGTTTCATTTAATTATCTTGACTCTTTCTTATCAGTGTACATAATCCCCAAATTAAGCAAATGCTACACGAACATGGTTTGCCAACGCTATGAACACGAATTAGGCAAAAAAATTACAATCAGATTAACAACCCTTGTGATCGATCAACAAATGCGACAAAATACAAAGCAAATTTCATAACAGAGGCAGAGATCTACGCATTGCCAGACAGGTGAATCTTTTGGTAAAACAGAGTATACATCAACGGGTTAATCTTTTGGTAATTAGGGATTTTATTTAGGCTGTTTTAGATAAGAACATCCACTCACTGAGTAATATAAAATGGGTAATTTTTTTCCTTGAAAAAAGTTAAAGCAAAATAGAAAAATAAATAAATATGCGTTTTAGATTAAAAAAGAGGAAAATGAGCTATAAATGCTCTTTTTATTTTTCCGGTACCAATTGAGCTCTTCATTTTTTGATACAAAAAGGGCTATTTTGGGTTGGCTGAATGTAGTAATTTTTATTACACTAAGGGACAAAACGGGTATTTTGTAGCTTCTAGCGGCAAAAAGGAGGAGCCGACGGAACTCTCCACTTTTCATCTTCTTCTTCGTTGTTTCCTTCGTCTTCTCCACAACTTCTCTCTTCATCGTCTTCGTTTTCGTCTTCGTTCTTCCTTCATCTTCTCCCCAACCTCTTGCTTTCATCTTGTTTCGTCGTCTTCGTTCTTCCTTCATCTTCGTTCGTTGTTCCTTCATCTTTTCGCTCACTCTTTCCTTCACTATCGACATCTTTGTTCGACATCGTCTTCCACAGTCATCTTCTTCCATCTTTTTCGAGTACTAACTGGTAATGCCTTCTCCCAATCCTTCTTATTTTACACTATCTTATACTTTTTGTTGTTGTGTTTTCCTTGTATTTCGTTTCACATATTAGGTTTTCATTTTTTTCATAATGTCGTTTCGAATTTTTCATTTTAGGTTAACTTGTTAGGTTATTAGGTTAAGTTATTACTGAATGTTGTGATATTCAGCTTCATTTTTGTGTACATTGTTTTGCTGTTTGTGGATTTCAAATTTTACACCGATTATGCTCAAGTTTACACAGATTACGTTAACTTTATGTATTTCATTTTGTAATATGTAGTATTATTTCAAAATGGTCCGGCCAAAAGTTAGGTCTTTCAAGCCATCAAAGGATGTTAAGGTTCCTCCTACACCACAAGAGGTATATTTTTGTATTGTATTGTTGGTTTCTGATTGTGTCTGCATGTATATTATATGTGTTATTATGTGTGTGCACTTTATGTAGTCTTATCTATGTTCTCTGTCTGTTTTACATTATGTACTGACTTTGTATGTTCATATGTTCTTTTATGTACATTCTGTTTATGTACTGATTGTCTATACATTAACTGGTTTTATGTACATTGTGTTTATGTAATGATTGTGTATTGACTTTCCATCTATGTGTAGCTGACTTCTAATTTTCATATGTTCTTTTATTTTGAAGTTCACATATCGGTGGCCGAGACAGATTCAAATGTCTCTGCGAGGCTTAATTGTTATAGTAGGATGTCTCTAATCCCAAATATATTGGAACAACTATCTGATGCTGATAAAGATAGATTTCAATCCGGTGTTTTTCGGTCTATTGTCAAAATGGGCACAAGTTTGAAGTTGTGCAATCAGATTATACACTTCCTGCTCATGAGGCAAGTTGTAACTTCAAGAAACTATTCAATGTACTTTGCCATTAACAATGTTCTTCTTCGTTTTAGTTTGAATGAATTTGAAGAGATTACAGGGCTTCATTGTGGTGATGAAGGCTTAAAAGAGGGAGAAAGTATTGATTATGTTGATATGCGTACTGTCGTTGGCTACGACAGATGTACTAATGGTGAACTAGAACAACTATTTGAAAAGGAGCCTAAAGAATCTGAATTTAAGTATAAGATGGCTCTTATAATATTTGTTGAAGGAGTTCTATCCTCCAAAGACAAGAAGACGATGGTTAGCCAGCAAATCATCAATCTTGTTAGTGACTTGTCTATTTTCGATGCCTACCCATGGGGTCGTCACTCTTTCCTGCATTCTAAGAAATTCTTCCAGTCCTGTGAGACTGGTAAAGAAAGATGTAGTTATGGCTATAATATTGGTGGTTTTCCTCTTGCCCTTCAGGTACATTGTGTATTTACATGAAATTTATTTTTTTGTTTAAGTTAAAATGTTTTTTCTACTGCTGTCTAACTCATTTTCTTGTTTTAGATACTTGCATTCCATTGTATGCCGAACCTTGCAATGAAATTTGCAACTCTTTCAGATACTCCTACAGATCACTTGTGTAATAAGTGGGTGTCGAATTCATTGAAGGTCAAACCCTATCCTGGATATTCTGACATCAAAGTCTTGGTAGATAGCTTTACAAAGGAAGATATCAAGACTGTCCAGGGCCATTATTGTAAGAGCCTTAGTTTTGGGAGCTAGTTTTGGTCTTAGCCGCCCCCGCGGGTCTGTGAGGCCGCCCCTGCGGCTCCCCTGTTGTTCCGCCCCTGCGGCCAGGAAACCCGCCCCTGCGGTTTCCGGCGGCTGCAGCCGGTTTTATTGACTCTTTGACCTACGCTTTACCCTTCTTTACCTTCTTCATTTCACCTTGCTGAGCAAGGGTTTCCTCATACTTCCCAATCCAGTTCACGTCCTTCTTGCTTCTCCCTTGTTCCCTCTTGATCTTGTTTTGGTTTGGAAGAGTTTGGATTGAGTTTGGATGTGTTGTGGCTTTTGTGGTTGATGATGGTGAGTACTGCTGTGCTTGGAAGCTAGTAAGTGATTGGTGATTAGTGCCTTAGCTAACCACAACTGTGGTGAGCATCTTCCTCCTTGCTTCTTCTTTCTTTCTTCTTCCTTTCTTGTTCTTTTTCTTCCTTAGCTTAGGATTAGATGATTGAATGTAGGACTGATGTATGTATGTGTATGTTGTGACCTATGTATGAATCTGGAAGAGAGTAGACGTGATTGATCAAGTGAAGAGTTAAAGAGAAGCCGCGAGGTTTCATTCTGCACTGTCGCCGCCCCCGCGGCCAGAAGTCACCGCCCCGCGGTTACCGTGTCACGGCGCCCGCGTCGTGCCAGCGGCGTGCCTGCGTTTGCCAGCGTCCCTTATCACCGCCCCCGCGGCTACGTTCCGCCGCACCTGCGGTTGCTTGTCTCCGCCCCTGCGCCCCTTTGTTACGCAGGTGCGCTTTGTCCCGGGTCTACCTAAAGCTAGGTAGATCCTTTCCTTTTTAGTATGAGGAACTTAGTACCATGCTAGGATTCGGATGTTAACGAGTATGATATGGAATTGCCAGTTAGGGCTTTGAGGTTTACGAGTTGGATATGATCCCTTATGGATCCCTTGGGTCTAGGTGTGACCCTTTGTGTGATAGGAGTTTGATATCTGTTTATGCCTTGTATAGGCCGTGTTATCCTTCAGTTTGGAGTGGACTGAGTTGAGGTTGATCTATTGAGACAACTACGAGGTTGAGGTAAGTCTGTGGGACTTACTTAGTTGCCATTCCTTTATAGGATGTTGTGCTTGAGTGGTGTTTGTTATATGTTTATAGTATGCGTTATGATGGTCACCGACCTACGATGTATTGGTTGTCCATTGTAGGGTTGTGACAACTTTCCATCCCGCTAGGAGTTGGGGGTTCTTTGTGGTCAGGCCAGACCTGGTAAACGGTTCGGGCACTCTCCATTCCCTTAGGGTACACGGGGAGGTGTTCCAGGCACCATTCCAGCTGGTTATAGTACCCAGAGGCGAGGGTTATATTCCTCGTGTCACTTATGTTTATATGGATATTTATATATGAGTTGATTGTTGGACTTTATAAAGATAATGAACCGGGTAAATGTGTGAAAGCATGATGATGTGTTAAGATTTTCTGATGTGTGTTTGTGCTCTAGCATATTCCTATATTTGTGTATGGTTAGCTAACGGTTTCATACCGTGTTGTAGAGACTTTGCAGGATATGAGAGCTGCAGAGTGATCCAGAGTGGGTGATCCGCTGAGGGCTCCGTACACTGGGGCGGTATCGGGGATATGGGTTATTTTGATGTATAGTTTGGTTTGTTTGTACTCAGCAGTATATTGTATTACCTTTTGATCTATATATATATATATATATATCAGTTTCATGTTTTGTTTTAATCTATCGGTGCCTTGTTGTAAGATCAGTGAAATTGTTGTCAGGCTAGGGTCAGGATCCATTGTGAGATCCTAGCCCAGTAGCACTCCGAGTCGTGCGGATTTGGGGTGTTACAATTATGAAAATGATGATTCTGATATGTGGGAGGATGAGTGTGATGATGACAGATTAGACTCTTTATTTTTTTACGGATTTATAAAATGTAATATTAAGGTACATCGTCCTGTTTATCAGGACAAGAAGAAAAAAGGACAAACAGGGTAATTATGACTGATTTTATTTTATATACCTTGTTTATATTTGCCTTATGTACTTGTTTCTATTGTCTTTATGTATTCTTCATGAATGATTATTCTTATGTGTGCATTACACTGCTTATGTTTATTCAACTTAAATTTATGCATATTCATATGTATTGCATATGCATGCTAAATGTCTAAACATATTATATTTATGCATATTCATATCATACTTATGTTACTACATATAAATTTCTTATTTACTGGTTTCTATTGCCTTTCTCATTTGTCTTATGTACTGACTTTATATTGTCCTTATGTATTGATCTTTCATGATAACTGTTTACATATTACGTTGGTTTATGTACATTGTGTTTATAACGTGACTGTGTATTGATCTTTCATGATAACTGTTTATACATTGATTTGATTTATGTATACTGTTTTTATGTATTGCTTTCTATTGCCTTTCTCATTTGTCTTATGTACTGATTTTATATTGTCCTTATGTATACACATTATGTGCCCTTCTTTATATTGTTTTTTTCAACTAATTTATATTGTATCTGTCATTTGGCTTATGTACTGTTTATCTTTTATTAAAACATTGTTTTTTTTCACTTAATATTATGTTATTATTTAGTCGAAAATCTCAGAAAAAGGATACTTCCAAAAAAGTTCTTGAAGAACAGTCTAGTGGCGATGACTTTGTCAATCCCCCCAAGACAAGGGTCAAGTCTATTAAAATTCAAGAACCTCTTCAAAAGGAAGTATCCAAGTTGGGGAAGAGAAAGTTTTCTAAGACAGTTCCTGTTGCACCATCTCCTGCACCATCTCCAGTGTTTGTAAACTTAATTTATGGATTGTATATTTTCAATTCAGTTCAACTTAGATTTTTTTGTTATTTTTGTAGTTCTATGAAGAAGGAGAAGAAGAAGAAGAGTGCCAAGGGGAAGGAACCGCTGGCCCCTCCTTGTCATGCTGAAGAAGGACATAAGTCAGCTAAGAAGGGTGGTGCTGCTTTTCTGTAGTGATTTTCTGTATCTATTTTTACCATTATTAATCACTTATGTTCTTATTTGCTACTGTATGTTTTATATAGTGAGTTTCTTTATTTATTTTTATTTGTTTTGCCATTATATTTTTTATTATGTACCATTATTGTTCAATTATTTTCTGACTTGCTAATATATGTTTATTTTCTGTCTTCTGTTTTAGGGGTGAGGACACTAAACCCGTTTGGGTTTCTACAATCATTGAAATGCTTGTTCAATCAGAAGGATCAAACTGAGATAAATCATAAAGTTGAGGAGCAACAATCATTGATTGATGAGTGGGTGTCCTACTCTAAAGATTTGGGGACTGTGAATGAAAAACTTGATTCAACAATTTATCTATCATCCAAGCGAACTGAAAAAATATCAAGAAGATGATCAAAGAGCTTGCCTCTTCTGCAACTGCTACTGGTGATAAAGTTGCACCTTCTCAGGAAGTCAATGATGTTGAAGATTTATGTGCCGACAAAAGTGATGACTTGAGTGAGGTATAATTATTAGTTTTATGTTCATTTTCCAATTGCTGTATTTAAATATGTATTCATATTATTATATGAATTTGTATGAGTTCTTTGTGTATGATAAGTTAACACATTTGTTATAAAGGAAATTGAAAAAGAAGATGTTGATACTGAGGAGGCCAATCCTTCACGTCGTATGGGTATGAGGGTCCGTCAAGAGAGGAGATGGAAGAGGACCCCATACAGAAAGGGCGTGAAGGTTCCAAAAGCTCCTTCTGGTTGTACTATCAAGCGAAGTGATCGTCAAAAATTTTATAATTGGGTTCAAGCCAAAGACAACAAAGTATCCATTACGTGGTACACAAAAAACTTCACCAGGACTTCTATTCAAAGTATTTTGCAAAAAGGAGGCTGGTTGAAGAATTAGATAACTTTCTCATTCATCTTTCTACTTATATTATGTATAGGTTGTGTACATCTCTTTTGATAACCCTCCATTTTGCTTATATTATGTACAGGTTATGTCATATCCGTACACATTCTTGTGCAC
Organism: Fagopyrum tataricum; assembly: GCA_002319775.1. Taxonomy (NCBI): domain Eukaryota; kingdom Viridiplantae; phylum Streptophyta; class Magnoliopsida; order Caryophyllales; family Polygonaceae; genus Fagopyrum; species Fagopyrum tataricum. The sequence continues at coordinate 14,613,375 of CM008286.1, forward strand.
TGACATTCCTCATTTTGTTAATATATTTGTTTCTGCTCCTGTTTTTGCAGGAAATTGATGAAATCATAATGCTTATGAGGAAGTCAATTATGGAGTTCAAAGATTTGTTTACACTTACCACTGTACTGGATTGTAGCTTTGCTCGTGCATACAATAGGACAACCCTTGACAAGTTTTCTGTTGTCGGCCCATATTCCTTTGAGTTTGAAGATACTTTTTTTGATGTACTCAAAGGAGACATACCGAGGCTTTTCAGGAAAAAATTATATGATGTCAATTTTATATATGCTCCATTTAATCTTATTGACTCACATTGGGTGGCTGTTGAAATCAATTTCATCGACTGGTGCATATACGTATATGATCCTCAATATGTCACGGAAGACAAGCTTCAGTTCTATTTAGAGCCTCTTGCTGTTTTGTTTCCTCACCTGTTGAGAATTCATGGTCACCACACAAGATTGAGAGATAAATTGCAGATGCCATTCAAAATTGTGAGAAAGGATGTACTTAATTCCAATTTAGACGGGTATGTGTATCTCTTTACACTTCTTATGTTTATTCAAATTATACTTATGTACATTCATATGTATTGTATATGCATGTTAAATGTCTAAACATATTATTCTTATGCATATTCATATCATAATTATGTTACTACATATACATTTCTTATGTACTGGTTTATATTGACTTTCTCATTTGCCTTATGCATTGACTTTGTATCGTGTTTATTTATTGATCTTTCATGATAACTGTTTATACATTAAGTTGATTTATTTATATTGTGTTTATGTACTGGTTTCTATACTGACTTTGTATTGTCCTTATGTACTGACTATGTATTGTCCTTATGTACTGACTTTGTATTGTCCTTATGTATACATAACATATTGCAGAGGAAGCTGTGGTATTTATACCATTAAATATATTCAATATTTGGCAATTTGGCATCTGGACGCAGCGACTTATCAAACATTAGCGATGCTTCTCTCCGTTGTACAGAGAGCAACTTGCATTTGCTGTATATGATAGGGACTGGCCAATATGGTTCGAAGAGATTTAGTCCTATGTTGTTTTTAAGATGATGTAACTGCTACTCTCCTTCACTTATTGTTTTGTGTACTCAAACAGTTTGGTTTTATGTAAGGTTGTTTTGTGTACTCAAACAGTTTGCTGTCAATGGATGACTTAACTTTGTGTACTCTTTATATTTTACTTGTTTTATACCTGTCGTGTATTTGTACATATATGTTTATATGCATTTGTACATATATGTTTATATTTTGTGTAGACGCAGTGTGTGTGTACATAATAACAATTGTCTGTTTACAACAAAGAAATGTAATGACTTTCTGTAGTTATATTATGTAACCCAAAACTATCTGTTTGTCCCATTTTGTCTGTACCTGAATATAGTCTTACAATTATTCCCTAGTTTGTGTATCATTAATGTATAATAATACGCAACAGTCCAATATAGATTTAAAGCAATTAAAATTTCCTATTTCGGTTGATTAAGACATGTCTTCTTGTTGTGCCCACTCATTCCACAACAGCTGCATTTCCGTTTACTCTTTAATTCCCATGCAACACGTTTCCTAGCTTTTGGCAACGACCAGACCTCTTACGCTTCTTTGGAGGATCACATGAGATTTCTAATACTGACGGAGGAACATTCCACTCTGACTGTTAGGAATTGGATAAATTTGTCTCTACATAAGCAGTCCTCCAACTCTCACATGTATAATACTTACCGATTAGATCAGATGCATTCATACCCATGTGTTTAGCTGCAGCCATGGCATGTACACACGGTATCTCTTCAATATCAAACTCCTTGCAGTCACAACTCTTCATTAGCAAACAAACAGTAACTTGTTCATCTCCCTTCTTCACTTCAAACTCTAGTTTTTTCTGCATCTAGTACATAAACAAAGTAGCTACCACATTCTGTGTACTTTTTCTGGATTATTGCTTCTATTTTCGGTGGACACTTCTCTACACAAGATGTAGACTTTGTTCGACGCTCTGCAAACCACCTAGTCATGAATTGTCTTATTTCCTCAAGCATTGCTAGAACGGATACTCTCTACCTTCTTTCATTATACCATTTACACACTCTGCGTTGTTGCTAGTAAGGATGTTGTACCTTTTCACCGGACAAAACGAACGTGCCCATGTTGGAATTCCAATTTCCTTAAGCATCTCCCCTACATTTGGCTTCTCCTGTTTGTCAAAATACATACATATTATGAATAATTACTGTCAAAAAACACGCAACTTTCAAATCAACATAAATGTGTGTAATAAGATGCATTAATGTACATACCCTGAGATTGTTTCAAGAATTCTCATGCAATCTGTCCTCTTATATTTTTCGCACAATCCATGAACATTTCAAGTATTCTGTCGGATCTCGTTCTTTTTCTCAAATTTCCTTTAAGATGCCAATTGCAATATCCATGGAATGTCATCTCATAGTTTGATTATTCCCTTTTTAATGGAGCTATGCCGATCTGATATGAACAAAAGTTCATTGTTTGTTTGGTACAAACCGTTTGAGGTTCTTGAAGAACCAATCCAAGATGCATCATTTTCACTGTCAACGACTGCAAATGCTATTGGGTAAATCTGTTGATTTGCATCTTGTGCAGTTGCTACAAACAAGACTCCCCATATTTTCCCTTCAGATGAGTTCCATCTACTGTGATTACCTACACATACATAATGATTTAAACACACACACATCAAGTACATAAAGCATGATCAGAGGAGTCATACATACGTTCTATCAGTTACAAATCACACACACAAATCAAGTACATAAAGTGTGAACAGAGTAGTCGGTACACAAGTTATATCTGATACAAATTTCATGTAGATATCAAGTACATAAAGCTTGGACAGAGGACTCAGTACACAAGATATATCCGATACACAAGGTCATGTATATTTCAAGTATATAAAGCGTGAATAGAGTAGTCAGTACACAAGTTGTATCAGATACACAAGTTCATGTACATAATTGTTAACTTCAATAATTATTAGTACATAAAGCGTGAACAGAGGAGTGGTTACAAAAGTTATTACCTTTCTCATCACTTTAAATCCTCTTATTGATTGCCCATAGGCAACAAACACATACTTGAAACGTCTATCTTCATCAAGCTTTAGAGTAACAATGGTGCCTTCATTTATCTGTCCCAACACATACAAATATGAAGGTATCAACATAAAATTATCCTCCGGTGTACCTCTTATCATGTCCTTCACTTCTTCTTGGGCCTTCCAACACTTCCAGTAACTGGCATCAATGTTATGTAAACTCTTCATAATTGTGCTGATTTGGTCGACTGTTGGTAACTTCTTTGAGTTATAATACCTACATAATCAGAACATACATTTATGTAACTTAATGTAAGTTATGTAATGTTACACTTTAACGACTATCTAGTAAAATAAACACTTACATTGATTTAACCTTCTCAGCTATTACATTATAAGAAGCCTCCCTTTTGACTGATCTCCTTAATTGAAAAGAACATGTGTGGGTGGAGTTATACCTTGTTGTTGTAAAGTAACTTGATTGTCCAAGCATAGTGAAGCGCACCCTCCATTACATTCTTTGTCAACACACACTGCTGTTAATGCCCTCAATTTTGACTTGACAATTTTGTATTGGGAACATTCTGAGATGGCATGTAGACACAATGCGTTCTTCACTTCACTTTTCGTACAGTAGTTTTTCCCAATTCCAAGATACATATCTGTCTCTGTAGGTACATAACCTGGTATTTGAGGAATGATGGCCATAGAATATAGATGTATCTTCAAAATGCTCTGTGTGTACATTATTTGATGAACTCTCTCCATGATAAATATGTATCTCCTTTCACCATTCTGTATTTCATCATCCTTATGTAACTGTTTTTTGATTACACATAAGGGAATACTCCAACGGTACTTGTCCATTTCATTTATCTTAATATATGTTTCAAAATCTTCCCTTGTGTTGACATCAAATGCATCAGTGCTGGATTAAAAATATTTTTGTACGATAACTCTATTGCAAATTCCGAAACACAAATTCCAAATGTTGAAGCAACCAATCCTTTCAACTCATCAAATGTGCATGCTACATCAATCAACAAAGGCTTACTTGATATTTCCACTATATTTCCATAAACCTTCTTCCTCTATCCAGTGTCCCCCACCATATGTTGTTATACACACAATGTCATTACATCTACATAAGTACAGTTCCACACTAATCAGTACATACCAATAATGTCATTACACAACAATGTATGTAACAAATTGATTAACAATACTATCCACACTAATCAGTACATTTTAGAGCATTTTAGGAAAAAAACAGATCGATTGAAAGAAATATATCGATTCATTTAAGAACAATAGAAAAATTGAGGTTGATTTTCTACATTCACTCGATTTTAGCAACATATACAACAATTGAAGGGAACAGATCTATGAAATCATAAATTCAACTAATATATCATAGAACATACCAGGGAGTTTCGAAAATTTGACAATTATTGTTTGGTTGAAGGAAAACCTTCACATAATTTGTTGATCGAAGTTTACGCTGATGTTTGAGAAACAGGACTTTTTTCTCACTGACGACAAGCTTGATCAAGCCGATTGAATCGAAAATTGTAATGTAAGGATGCTTCGTTTGGAATCGTAATCGTAATCGTAATCGACGAAGATGAAGATTGGTTGCCCGACACAGCACATCCAACTTTTAATCGAACAGTAAAGCAACTTACGTTTCTGTCTTTGGCGGCTGGAGGGGTTATATTTTTAGGGATATAATGGTCCAAACCAAAAACATTTCTCATTGTTTTATTTTATTATCATTTTCTATGGACCTACTTACTCCCCATATAATATTATGGGCTTACGTAATGCTCATTATGTATAAAAGGCCCCTCACCCATTTTGTATAAAAGGCCCCTCACCCATTTAAGGCTAAAAAAAAATCCACCTAACTAACTCAAATAGGTGATTTTATTCATGATTAAGTGAATTATTTCCACTTTTTACCCTTTGCATTTGGTCCCGCTACATGAGATCTTCCTCCTAAGATTCATCTCCTTGTCACTTTGTCGACAAGGAAACTATCGTTCCGAATCCGCCATTGTTGTCCCTCGTAGTTTCTCCTCTTAAATCTGCAACTAGGTCCCTTACTTTTACTATATACTAATTGTTGATCATTATTTATATCCTAAATCCCAATTATATTTATCTTTTTTTTAAAACCCTATTCTCGATCATTTTGATTCTCCCCTATTCCACGTGTTTTGATTATACACTTGCTATCGCTTTCAATTTTCCTTTTCAGATCTTGGGAAGGAGGCATTGGATTTCAGATTCGATCGTTGAACCCATTGAATTGGTAAGATTGATCCGTTTGATCATTCTTCTTTATTTTAGCTAATTTAATAGATCTAACCAAGGGATTCAATTAGGAGGTGTTGTGGAAGGAGCAGATGGTGCCTATTCTCTATATTGTCATTGCAGTTCCATGTACATTGGGAGCAATTGCTTTAGCCATTTTCCACATACATCAACATCTTATGAATTATACCGAGCCTATTTTTCAAAGATATATTGTTCGAATCATCTTAATGGTTCCGGTGAGTCACACCTTTTTTTTGTTGTTGCTCTTTCTTATTGAAGTTGTAATCTCTATGGTCAATGATAATCATTGTATCTCGGTTTTACATTATGTCATGTCAGATCATATGAGAGAACTAACTGTAGACTAACATTTTTTATTAGAGTAATTGTAGATTAACTTAAGTAGAAGATAAATACATTTCATGTAGATTTGAATTGTTCGAGAAGAGAGAACATGTGACTTCATCATCCATTATTCTACATGCAAGGACAATATGCACACGTTTTAGTCTTAAATATTGTATCTAATATGGCAGGTGTATGCCCTAATGTCAATGTTGTCGCTTCTCTTACCCGGGAGTGCTATCTATTTCAATTCTCTTCGTGAAATGTGAGTATATGAATCAAATTTCTCCAATCAATGGTCTCTATGTTTCAACTCTTAATACTTCTCTGGTGCTGCTTCAGATATGAGGCGTGGGTCATATATAACTTTCTATCACTTTGTCTGGCATGGGTCGGTGGACCCGGATCCGTTGTTATAAGTTTGACCGGTCGGGTCTTGAAGCCATCTATTTGTTTGATGACATGTTGCTTTCCACCAATACCATTGGACGGGTACGTAAGTGAATTTGCCTGATAAATGTTTAAATGTCACAATGTTCTTAATGTGTGTGTTTTTTAAAATCTTGCAGACGTTTTATACGGAGGTGCAAGCAAGGTTGTTTGCAGTTTGTGATTTTAAAACCTGTGTTGGTGGCATTAACATTTGTATTTTATGCAAAGGGAAAATACGAAGATGGAAATTTCAGTGCAAATCAATCCTACCTTTATATTACAATCATCTACACTATGTCCTATTCTGTTGCTCTTTATGCACTGGCCTTGTTCTACGTCGCATGCAGAGATCTACTCCACCCTTTTAATCCTGTTCCCGAGTTTATCTTAATAAAGTTGGTAGTGTTTCTCACTTATTGGCAGGTAGGATTGCTTACATCTTTTTCATATTTTACCCTATATGGGTTTAGTGTGTACGATTAGTGAAGGAGAATGAGATTGTTTGGCTAACAGTTGAATATTCTGTCGATCCCAGGGGGTATTGGTGTTCCTTGCTGCAAAGTCAAGAATTATAAAAGATTCACATGATGCAGCAAATATTCAGAATCTGTTAGTATGTGTCCAAATGCTCATTGCTGCCGTTGGTCATTTTTATGCATTCCCATACAAGGAATATGAAGGAGCAAATATTGGTTTGTCACCAGGCTTCACAGGAAGCGTTGCTCATGCATTGAAGTTGAATGACTTCTACCATGACACAGTTCACCAGGCAAATATTGGTTTATCCTTTTTAATTTTGATTAGTTTATAGAATTAGTAGAGCATTAGATTAAATATTTATTCACTTATGTTGCAGTTTGCACCCACGTATCATGACTACGTACTATACAACCATGAAGACAATGAAGAAGGGACAAGGAAGTACCGGTCACGTACATTTGTACCAACAGGACAAGAGATGGATGTAGTTAGAAAAAACAAACAGATGATGGGAAGCAAATTGGAAGACATAGAGCTATCTAGTGTATCATCCTCTGCTGATACGACTCCTGACAACAACCCCGCAAGTTCAAATAACATGAAATCATCCTTGCTTGTCGATACCTCAAACTCTTTATCGGTCCCCTACGACATGAATCTGATAGACATTGATATTAGCAGCTATCCCGAGAAGGTTCCTCCAACACAATGAGATTGTCGGACAACGTTAACAATATCTTTGTATAGACGAGGTCAAGTTTTTCTCCTTCGAATTGATGTGTTGATGGTTCGTATTTCTAACGTAATAGTAAGTATTGTACCTGCATCAATATTCTAACGTAGATGAAAGAGAGCATCTCATTCAAAACTCTAACAACAATTTTTATTTTGCTAATTTTTAACTCATCCATTCAAACTGATTGGTAATAATAAAAATTATTACGAACTTATTCTTAACATTCATCAAGTTTCTTTCCAAATTTGTTTCCATAAACTATGACCGAAATCTAAATCATCCAAGTTTAGAATATCATATTGTATGAAAATGAACGCAATAAATATGAGAAATCAACTCGATACAACTAGCAAAAGAATGAATTAGTTAAAATTGGTTTTTTAAAACTACTTTACATAGTAAGTGAGGTTTATAGTATATATTTTAACAAATGAGTAGGGCATCTTTATCGTTAATTATTAATTAATTAAATGATCATGCTTAAATAGATGAATATATATATTGTGTATTACATTAAAAAAAATTCCACTAATAGTTTGCGACATATAAATAATGAATAATTTGTATGAAAATGAACACAACGTGTGTGAAGAATGAATACAATGTAGTTAAATAAATAAAGTAGTGAAAATTAGTTTTTACAACTTTACGGATTAAATCAAGTTGGATACTAATTAACATCTCGATCATTGGATAATACATCGTTACAATTAATTTTGTATGGACTAAATGTTTGTGCTCTACCGCTAGAATCAATTCTATTTATTATATTGGATATGAAAAATGAAACTCAATACAACTAAAAAATGAATTTTACATATTGGTGTTACCATGGAGTTTTGTATGGACTAAATGTCCATGCTCTACCCACTAGAATCAATATATTCTATTTATTAAATTGGATTTCGTAACAATTTGATGCATATGAAAAAAATGCACACAATGTGTACAAAAAATAAACTCAATGCAACTAAAAAATAAACTAATTATTATTTGAATTACTTTAAAAATGTTGTCACGCTGTGAACTACGTCTTACATTGAATTCTACATATTGGTGTTGGGTACTACATCTTTTTCGAAAAATAAATAAATTACGTGATCACAAAAATGAACTAAGTTATTTTGACCATTATACCCCTAATTTAGCGTGTTAGTATATAAACTTATTTTAATCGTGTCGTCAATTTATTTTGATCTTGCGGCTTAAAATCATCTTCATTCGTTTCCACATGTAGTTCATTTTAAATGAATTGTATTATCATTAAGTACATTTTGATTAATTTTATTGTTTCTGTGTCACCTTAAATTCTCGGAACTCGGATGTCACAGGCTGAGACCTCACAATGAGTCCCGACCTTAATTTGACAATAACCGAATAAAATCTTTAATTCAAAGAAATAGTCAATTAAAGAAATATGTCCATCAACCATGCATGTAAAGTGATAGAATCCAAAGAAAATAACTAAGTTATCACTAAAGGAAAGAAAACCCAAGCCTGAATACTGATACGGAAATCAGGCTGACCACCCTGATCCGGACCACTAAGTCACCTAACCTGTAAGGTCTAACAACACGGCATAAGTCGTTAGCCAACAATTTTAATATCAAGAATATACTAAGACACATACACATATAATGTGAAAGAGTAAACACATCAGCATGCTCATACAAGGTCCCAATTGTTATCTTTAATTAAGTAGTGGTTTCAATCTATTTGTTCAACTTAATTGTGTGGGACGAAGGTCCTTCAACCTTCATCCCCGTCCTTGTATATCAACAGGAGTGGTTCGATGCATCTCTCCGTACACACTGTCTGGACTAGTCGCGGTTCAATGCTGGGCAGTGATACCATGACCTGTTATACATACACTTGAGTCTAAGATTAAAAGTGCAGTCATCATAGTTAGACCTGATCATAGCCGGACAACCCGCCCGGACATACACTTGGGTCTAAGATTAAAAGTGCAGTCATCAAAGATTCATAGTCAAGTTTATATTTTTAATTCAACCAATACACACATCACCATAATACTACTCTTTGCCATAAGCAAAGTTAGCTAAGTAAGTCTACGAGACTCACCTAAGATGATCCGAGATCCTAGTGTCAGCTAAATCTTAGAAGTTACGACAAGTTTCAATATTGTTTGGATTTGCTAAATCTTAGAAGTTACTGAGTGTTCCGGTAGTACAAGCTTAGGTCGGGGTCGGATTTAATCAAAGCATTAAAGTAAAACAGAAGAATCAGAATTTGAAATTTAGGAATATATGAATCAGTAGAAGTTATTACAAGAATGAGAAAGAACTGGTAGCCCCCAATTGAGGGTGAAAACAAGAGCTGGATATATTGCATTCAAATCTTTAAGAATCCTTCTGGGCAGCACCACCATAGCATTCCAAGTACATTTGACTTTCCTTGACCTTGCTACACAGAATCCCTTCTTTATCCTCTTCACCCAACACGCAACTCTTCTCTTCTTCGTCGTCGTCGGCATCCTCTCGTATCCATTCCGATTCCGTCTGGGGCGCATCATTGGCAGGATCATCAATTAGTTTCTCAAGCGACGCAGATGGCTTCGATACACAGATCCATCTTATTATATATGTAAAACAAGGGTCAAAAGGGGCAGGTATTTGCAGTTATGTGTAGTTAGACAGAGAGATGAACAGTATATTGTAATGTTTGTTAATTGGATGTATGGAATATTATGATTCAGTGGGTAGGAAAAGGTTAAAAGCCATGGCAGGGACCTCGATTCCTTTCGGCACATGGCCTCTTCAATCAATATCACAGGCGCCATTTTCTATTTTTATATTATATACTCTCTAACATGTATATGTACCTATACTCGTCTATACCAATTTCACATGAAATCCTTCTTATAAAAGGAATAACAACTTTTTTTAAATCTAAAATAGTATATAAACTTTTACTAATGTCACAACAAGTTTTTCTTCACTTATTTTATAATCTATAATTATTTTTTGTCGAGATGATCGTATCGGACTTCAGAATGGACCTTCGTTACTTTGATGAAGTCCATATTACGAATGTTTGCAGAGAAATCAATTGTGTTGTTAATCGATTGACCCATCTGGGAATCTCGACCTCCAACACCAATTTTCTGAAAATCCTGAATTTCGTGTTCTAGTCCGCAAAGAATTCAATGATGCTTTAGGTTGGACCACCGTTATGAGGTAAACCAACCTAACCGCTTTTCATTTCAAAAAAATATCAATCATTTTAAAAAAAACAATTCGACTTCTAAATTGATTTTTTGTCACTGAAAAATATTATAGAATTATCAATTTCAAGATGTCCTTAAAAATTAATATATATTTTCTTCCTCCTTTCTAACCTCAAAATTTTAATTTTTAGTTAAAAAAAAAACTATATAAGTTCTCTTTGTTGATGGTTTTAATCAATCCAAACGTATTAATTATGTTGTAAAATTTGGTGAACTAACCAAATTAAAAAAAATAAAAACTATTAAATAAAAACTTTCCACATGACAAGATTACCTAACTAATTAACCATTCGGTCCTTTAAAAACATACCTATTTGTAAAAAAAATAATAATAAAAAGCTTATAAATAAAAATTTGTCAGTTTTGATTTTATAAAAACATTTTACATATAAACGGAATTAAAATCATGTCTAATCAAATACAAGTTTTATTTATTTTTTTAAAGGGACTGAAATTAGAATGTAATTTGACATGGATATAAAACTCCAATTTAATAAATTAAAAATGTTATGCGTATTTTTTATAAATATTTAATTTTTTAACAACTCAAATATTATCAGTAATAAATGGAGAAATTTGAGATGAAAGTGTGAATAGTGAATAAGATTTATGACTATTTTAGATGATCCGAAAATCATCTAAATAAAATTTTAATTTTATATTATTCGACTTTAAATTGAGTGTAATTTTGTCCAAATAATTGTAGAGATGAAAGCATTGGACGGCATGTGCAATGATTGCTGTCCACGTTTGTAATTGAACCCTTATGGGAGATCTAATTGAACACCTTTTTGAGGTTAAATTATTGAATATGACCGCATATGTTCATTTCCAAGTTACAAAAATCTGATTGTTCCTATCATATACTTCCTCCCTCCGATGACAAATAAATAACTTTCTAGCCATTGACACAATTATTAAAAAAATTATTCAACAATCTTAATTTTATAAAATTTTTCTCAATTTTACCACTTATTAAATATTCACCACCCTCTTAGACCAATGAGTTTACATTTTATTATAAAAATATTAAATAAAAATAATTTTTAAAAACTATTCTCTCAACTCTCACATAAATTAATAACCTTAAAAACATAAAATGACATTTAAACTTGATCAAAATTTACATGCTAAAAAGTCATTTATCTATGATCGGAGGAAGTATTTCTTATGTTTAAGAACTACAAAATGATTAGTATTACTAATCATTGATCGGTTGGCAAAGTTAACTATTTTGAATTCACTAAACATTTAATTTGTTAATACACTTTATTTTAAATTAAGACGGAGACTAGTGCGTAGGGTTGCACATGTAAATTGGTAAGATATGATTAGGGTTGCTACTGCTACTAATCTATCAACACTTAATTTACTTAATAATCTTTTCTCCATCATTAAGCTTAATCACATATCAGATCGTATATTACAACTTCATATCAAATCTATATATAAAATGGGACTAGTTCGGCGCTGACTTGGTCTTGGTGACATGGACATATCTAGATAGTTTTCTAAAGATTTTTGGGCTAGTTGGTTAAGTATGCCCGTTGCATAGAGATGATCACAAACGAGATTTTTTTTCATTTTAAATGAGAAATTATATCCCTCTTATTTATTTATAAATAATGATTAATTAAAATGATAAATTGGTAATATTAGGTTATTAAAGCTCAAGCCTAATTATTTTAATGAAAGTCGAGTTGTTTTAACGAAAATTCAATTGTGTTTGTTTTAATGAAGCTCAAATATTTTAATAAAGTCCAAATGTTTTAATAAAGTTTATGTCCGGTTCAGTTACACAAGCCAGACCCGGTCCAGTTACACAAGCCTATATTTGGGCCCAATATACAAGCCTAATATAGGGTCCATTATACAAGCCTAGAACAGAGCCCATTACACAAGTCTAGGACAGGGCCCTATACACAAGCCTAGACCTGGGCCCAATACACAAGCCTAGACCCGGGCCAGTTACACAAGCCTACGTCTGGGCCTAGTTATACAAGCCTAGGATAGGGCCCATTACACAAGCCTAAGACATGGCCTAATACACAAACTTAGACTCAAGCTCAATACACAAGCTTAGAACCAGACCCAATACACAAGCTAAGACAAGACCCATTACACAAGCCTAGGACATGGCCCATTACACAACCCTAGGACAGGGGCCAATACACAAGCCTAAGACATGACCCATTACATAAGCCTAGAACCGGACCTAATACACAAGCTTAGATCCAAGCTCAATACACAAGCTAGACTCAGGCCCAACACCCAAGCTTCGAACCAGGCCCAATACACAAGCTTGAACTTATGTATTCCATTATTGTTTTTTGTGATGTTATACTTAAAACCAAATATTAATACACAATATTAAAACACATTGTTAATACATTAGACAATTTTAATGCACAATTTCAATTACAAAAGGTTTTTCATTCAAACAAGATCAAGTTACACGAGTCCAAACTCAATCGAGTTACATAAGTCCAAACTCAATCGAGTACATAATTTCAAGCTCAATCGCGTACACAAATCCAAGTCCAATCTAGTTACACAAGACTGAGTTAGCCGGGTTTGTAGGCAGCTTGTTAAAGCTGACCCGTTCGCATGTCTCTATCCAGCCGATCAGCATTGAGTGTGCCCGGTAGTCATCGTTAAAGATGGAATAAGCATTGTAATGTAACACATTATATTAGTTATAAATGGCACTTGCAATTATTTCAATGGAAAGATGGAATAAGCACTTACACACTTATGGTTTGCGCACCTGAGATCAACAGCCTATCGCTGTCCAAGATTTCTGAAGATGATAATGAAATTAGTTCCAAGTATTTGAAGAATTCACAAGCATGGCATATTGGCATACTTTTGATTGAGTATTGCACAAAGAAAGTCATATCTTTCTCTACAGAGTTCCAAACGTATTAGTATGTTATATGTATCCTCGTGATAGAAGTTCAGAAAATCCTAGATCCCATTCATGAGAGAAAACAGACAGACTTTCAAGCAGAAAATGTAAATTTAAAGCATTCCAGCAAAAATAGACAGACTTTGAACCAAAAATGTCGGTCAACTGAAACATAGATGTGGAGGGAGAAAAGAAAGGAACAAAACTCACGTATAATGGTCCTAGATCCCATTCATGAGCAACATGAGCCATGATAAACAACAAAACGATGAGTGCCCATGCCTTTACACTGAGAGAGAAAATTGCCATCAGAACCATTTATATGTTAAATTTTTGTTTTCAGAATTTGAACATGAAAGCAGTGAAATGTTCAAATATAAAAACACGAAAGCACTGCATAAAGTTGAATCAAAACATGAAATTCCTAATCAAAATCAAAAGATGAAATAAAATCAGTTAAATGTTCAAATATAATGTCTAGATGATTGATCCTATTGATGAAATTGCAATTTAGAATCCAAAAACATGAAAGCAGGAAGCTGAAATTGAACTTAACAATGGCGTCTTCCAGAAATCAAAATCAATGGCCGGGCTCAACAATTGGTTTCCCATGAAATGAGCATCATCAAAAAACTATAAAGAGTGTCTACTCCCCCCGCATTCTTAAATTAGGCACCTCACTCTCCGCATACACCTCATCAGATCTCTATCTCTTGAAACCATTGCACCAAATCCCTAATCGAATCACGAAACCATTATACTTTTCCACCTTCTACCACTCTCTTCACCATGTCAATGGCGCCAATCGAAGAATGTGCGTCTGAATCATGAAATTCCTTTGATTTCCACTTGTTCTTCCATTCCAGTTATTAAATTTTTTAAAACGGTTCATTCAATTTGGCAAGTAGCAACAAGGACATGAAAAATGGTCGACATCCCGACCTGGTGCGGCGTCGGAGTCCTAGTCTAGACACTGGCATGGCACCGTCGTCACACTCATAGACGTCAGTGATGAAAAATATTTCGCTTCCGAGTGCCCTCAGCGAGTGTGACAGCTCGCTAGTACACTCATAGCATCCAAGTTTATGTATGGATTTATTTATGATTTTCGGTATGTTGTTGCAGGACAAAGCATTGGTTGCACTAGCTATTACAGACAAGAAAAGACAGTATGTTGTTGTAGAGAAGTACCTTGAAGATGTGTTGCAGTCAGCTCTTGCAAGTTGCAACTAGCAATTAATCGACACCGTGTATGCAACTGCGGTACTTTGTGTTAATATTGTAGCATCATGTGTGTTTTTGTTCGGATTCTTCTACATCAATACAACATTCATCTTCTCAAACCCAAATTATGGAATAATTTCATAACACATACAATCCAACAACAGAATGACTAACCACTATAACAATAACACATTGTGATTCATTTTGAAAAAGATCACTTACTAAACATAATTAGAAGCTTAAATTTTGAGTTCAATAGAAACTTCAAATGCCACTGTCATTCTTTAGAGTCAAAGCAACTGCAATTCCTCCATCTTTTAGTTTCTCATGGCAAGGAAGCTTTCTTTTGCTGATCGAAGTTGATTAACCACATCTTTTATCTGCGTTCGTTCTTGAGGGATCTTTAACGAACATTGTATTCCAATATTGATCAACAATTTAATGCATTCCATTGTTCTGAGGTCACCATTGTTTCTTGCTACTCACATTCTACCATCGTCAATCAATTTTGGAGCAACAATTTCCATCACTTGATTAGGTTGGGCTGATTTTGCATAGTTGGTATTTCCAAACGCCGGCAGAACCCTACCTCCGTTGGGATCTTCCCATTCGTCAAAATCCCTCGGAATTCCATCTGCAAGGAAATCGTGTTCTTGCGATTTGGACTTTCTCAGAAATCAAAATCAGTAGACCCTTATATCTATTTAAATAATTATTTTTGGATTTAAAAGTTTAAGATAAAAATAAAAGGACCTTGATTTTTGGAATACAAATAAGGCATTACAACCTTAATCTTCTCAAGATTTTTTTCCGTCTGGTGTACTTAAAATTTGGTCTTTTTTCGTGATGGCCACTAATTTGGTTTTGTTGTTTTGTTTTATTTTTTTCCTTTTGGTGTCTTTCGGACTTAACTGTCTTACGTTTGATGTCCTTCATGTTTGGTCTTTTCTATTTAGCGTCCTATGTATTTATATTTTTCATTTGATGTCATCAAAGTTTGATATTTTTTCCCCTATTGGTGTCTTATTTTCATAGGAATATTGCAAGAAGAACTACAAAATAACGGAAAATTATTCATTATATAGTTTTTTTTATAATTATATAATAAAATTTAAATTTTGTTGATTAATTTGTAAACTAACTTTTAAAAATTATTCACTTTATTTAGATTGTAAAAAAATCGGTTTTAGATTAAACGTTGAAAAATATATTTTATAAAAAAAAAAGTAAGGTTGTGTTTAGTTAAATGGTTGTGATTGAGGTGGTTGTGGTTGTGGACTTGTGGGTGCGGTTATGATTGCGGTTGTGGTTATACAGGAGTGTTTTTGAGATTTATGGTTTATAGACAAACTCTTGGATCCGTGTTTAGTTAAATGGTTCGAAACTAGTTTTAATTTAGAATAAAGACTAAAATACCCCTAAATTAATTAGGGGTTCCTCCTCTCCTCGCTTTTTTTTTTTTGCCTCCATCTTCAGTTCTTCACACCGTTAATGCCACACAAAAAAGAAGCCAGGAAGAAATCCCTAGAATTGTGAAACTCGAAGCCCTCCTCGTTGCGACTACTACTACTTTCCCTCACGAGTTGACCATTGAGAGGTACAAGAAGGGAAAAAGGACTTCGGATCTGGATTTCTCAAGTTCACTTTTGCTTGATTTCTTTCTTCTTTGATCTGAGTGTGGAATTCGATAATATATTTACTGCACAAAGAGTTTGCCTATAGCGGGTAACTGTGGCGATCTACAAATTTTGCCCCAATCTCAAAGCCCTCGTCTTTTCCGGTGAATTCGCCTGTGATACAAATGGGAGGAGGAAGCTAATATTCAAAATGGCGTTTTTAGGTCACCATCCGTTGTTGCCATCTCTTTTGAGCTCCAAAGAAAGATGATGGACATTGAAACTCCAAAATAGGCTTATGTATCGAAGGGCATTAATGAAACCAGTTCATTTCAACCATGAAAAACCCTCAAAAACCTTGCGTTACCAGTTTCTCAAAATCGTATTTTTACAACCCCAAAACCCCTCAAAGAACCACTCAATGAACTACGAAACTACAACTAAACACCACAAATTATATACCCCTAATAACCCTAAACTAAATAAAATCCACGAACCATACAACTAAACACAGCCCAAAGTTAAAAATCAAATAAAGTGTAATACCTTGTACATGACAGAAGATCAATTGATATTCCTATTTACAGTGTCAGCCAATGGGATCACAGCACTGCCTGCCTGCGTATCTTATACATGATATATATTTTATAAGTATTTTATTGACTACTAAAATAATAATTAAAGAACTGATTCATATACATAACAATACTTTTTACACAGGATAGATTAAGATAGTGGATAAAATTGTATAAACATAAATTTCAAATAAGAAAGTTTAAATTAAAGGAATAAATTTACCTTGTATCAAAATTTAATATGATTAGTTTTACTAAATTATTTCAAAAATTAAACGTACAAAAAAGATTACTTTTTACGTACATACTTAAAAAAAACAATAATGTATAATTTTCTATTATTTGTTATTCTCCCTGCAATAAAAAAACATAAATGTATAATTTTGATGGAGTCAAAAAAGTGTCGCGACCTATGGTTTTATTCTCCGTAATCATGATGCTTTGACAGTCTCCCTAGGCTTTGGGCAATGTGGCAACATATCGACCCTGCATGCCGAAGTATGTGCGTTTAGGGAAGGTCTGGTTAAAACATATGATTTAGGAATTAAAAACATTGAGATTGAGGGTGATAATTTCTCGATCATTAATTCAGTTAAGCGAATTTGGCAACCCCCTGGGATCTCGATCTTCTGTTGTCAGACATTTCTAACATTTTAGCTGGTTTATGTCAAGTTAAAATCAGACATGCCTTATCAATGGTGTGGCTGATTTACTTGCTGACTTGGGGGTCCAAGGCCATTCGGCGTCTAGCTCGTTAATGCGTAAGGTTGAGGAGCTCATCCGGAAAGATGCTCTAGGGTGGAGAGTCTCGAGGAGATAATGCTCCCTAAGTGCTTACCTTGGAAATTTTACGTAAGGTTGAGGAGCTCATTCAGCGTCTAGCTCCCTAAGTGTTATCAAACCAAAAAAAAAACACTAATGAGAATAGTACACTAATAGGAAAAAGAGAGATTCTTTTTAATGCTCAAATTTTTTTTTTTTTTTTTCTCCTCTTCCTAACTACGAGTATAAAAAAAATGATGCCAAACTTTGAAAATTTTTACTTTTCGTTAATGGAACTTAATATTTTGTTACTTTTCGCCTTCCTGGTGTATGAAGTGGACCATGTGCTGAATCTGGTTGGTGACATTTGTGTTGTTCTTCAGAGGATGTAAGAGAGGACCCAACACCTTCGACTGATTGGGGGCAATGCTTCGATTGCACCTTGTCTTCTTCAACTGAAGTTTTGGGAAGTTGCAATTAGTGGAGGCATGGAGAAGAAAAGTAGGCAGGTCTTCAAATTTGAATTTGAATTTTTATTTCTTTTACCGTGTTTTTATTTTGTTTAAGATATAAGTTAGGTTATAAAAAAAAGTTAAAAAATATAAATTTCTTCTTTTAGAAAAACTTGTTAACAGAATATTAATTTTCATTAATGGAAAGTTTAAGATGGGACAAATGGCTACGGAAAAGAAAATTTGCAAAGGTTAAGAACACGAAGAGGAAAATTTTTAAAATTTGTGTTACTAAGGGCAAAAGATAATAGCTTGAGAAAAGATATAAACTGTGTTGCTGACCGATTGACCCATTTGAGAATCTCGACCCCCAACATAAATTTTTCTGAAGATTCCGAACTTCGTGTTCTCATCCGTAAAGATGCTTTAGGTTGGACTACCTCTAGGAGGTAGACCAATCTAACCGCTTTCCAATTCAAAATAAAAATAAAAATAATAGCTTAAGGATACCGAGAGGAATTTCTCTCAGAAAAAAATCAATTGGATGGTACCAATAAAAGTTTTTTAAGGCCACCATATGAAAAGACTAAATATGCAGGACACTAGGCGAAAATGACCAAACCTTAAGAATGTCAAGAATTTTTTTTTTTAACACCGGAAATAAGTGGAAGATTTATATACAACATGTGGTACCACATGTCGTATATAAGTGAACAAGTATGTCAACAGTTTCATTGATTTCTGTAAACATGTGCTTAATTTGAATTGAGTTAATTTATTATGTTGGAAGGTTGACAATCAACATTATACTTACTCAAGGGCATAAATATGGTTGACTTGCACATGTTGGTTCCCATAATATTATCCTTAGAAGTTAAGGATATAAACATGGTTACGTCTTGTTGGAGTTCCTTAGCATTTGCTCTAGTGAAGTGTCCTTCAATTTTAGAACTTTGAGGACTTACGGGTTATGTTGAAGATAATCCCTCGTCACGCCACTTCATAACCCAAACATTTAAATTAGGAGTCCGGGGTGCTTGGCATTATAAACCTTCAATTTTATTTTATTTTAATCCGGGGTACATAATCTTTGATGTATCCAATTAGGCCCTGTTTGGTATCAGATTGGGATTTTTGGGATTTTTTTTTAGATTCTTGGGGATGGAGATTGTTGGGATTGTTGGGGATTCTTGTAGATGGAGATTATTAGGGATTGATAAATTTTGTTGCTTTTGGGTGTTTGATATAAATTTATTGAGATAGATTGTTAGGGTATGAAAGGCATGGAAAGTAAACAATCTCCTACAATCCCCTAGAATCTTCATTTTTCAAGATTGTTTTTTGGGATTTTGTTACAAAAAGAATCCAAATGAAGAATACAATCTTCTATCTCCATCTCATACTAAACAACATAAAAAACGTATCTCCTACAATCCCGTGAAGAACAATCTAAAAAAATCCCCTACAATCCGATACCAAACAGGCCCTTAATTATTTAGAAACATACACCCCATATCTGAATATATCGGGGTATTTGGTTTTGACTTATCAAGTATATCAAATAGTACACACTCCGCAAACATTAAATAGTATGTAACACAAATATATATTTCCAGATTATAAAATTTGTCGTTTTAATAAAAAAAGAAAGAGAAAAGAATAGAAGCAATTTCATTTATTTCACAATCTAACAAAAATACACTATTCCAATTATAAAAGTATCATCAAAGTAAATTACACTCTTTTAAATCCCCTAGCTCAAACACATGACATAGCTGCTATTTTTATCACACAATCATCCGTAGGATATGAAACTTACATAGCCTTGACCCATTTGGTCATCATCAAAGAACCATTTCCAAAACAATCCATTGCAAGTCGTGTTTTTATAGACGAGTGTCATTGTTGTTGCTCAAACTATAACATCAAATGACAACATTGATGTAACATAGTTGTGCAAGAAGCCTCCACTCCTATTGGGTCCAACGACAAACACCGAGCTCTCACCATAGGTTCATGTCTCCATCATTTCCAACCTGTGTTAATATAATTGTAGATATATGTTGGTTGGAAAAACAAGTACTCCTGATTTAGCAACCATTCATAAAGAAGAAAAAAATCGTTTTCAAATTTGCAATATAAGATCATGCCTTACTTTGAGTGGTGAACTATGAGAAAAATACTAATTGATAATGTGCATCAATGACACGAAGAAGAAACATCCGTTCAGTAGCCATCAATGTTTAGTAGGAGGACAGTTTTACTCGCATTCGATGAGTGTCTTAAATTCCGTTTCAAAAAAAATTGAAATCCCGTTAACATATTGAAGAAACATTAGTGCAACGAGTTGTGGGACCGGTCGGATGCATATAGTAGTTGAATGCCTATCATCCATCCCACCACCCGCTCTCTTCACCTATATTTAATGTAGCTCGAGACCCATCATCCGTCCTAATATTTTGTTGTCTTTATGACCCTATCAGCGCTACTAACTTTAAAGTTTTTTTATTTTTTTATTTTTTTTATAAAAAATTTCTTATTTACTCATTAAAGAGGAGAGAGAATGGGTCAAATAGAGCGTGCTAACTTTGAAATCCCGATAGAGTTGAAAACAACTTTCGATCATCAATGAATATAGATTTCTTCTGTGATATGCTTGACCTCGGGGAGGATATAAACTTGTATTCTGACATTCTTTCATCGTTCTTGCTCATTTCTGGCCTTGAATGTGTGAAATATGAAATAAACCAAAGTAAACACCACAATTTGCAATAGAAAGTATTTATGCTCTATATGAACACAAACCAAACCAAATGAGGTACGAATTGCATGCAAATGATGACTTAAAATAAGTATGTTTTGGGCTTATCCAATACCCCATACTTATACTTTACTCGTTCCCGAGTAAGATCATGACATACGGAACACTATATGAAAATAAAGGCATGCCTCAACTAGGAAGAAGAATAATTTTTCAAATCATGTTATCATTATATCAATCAATGTCAAAGGAAGAAAGATGAATCATAACTCTCATGACCGCTCAAAGCTTACTGTGTTTCACTCAATCTCACATGATGTGTTTAGGCATATATCAATAATCACTCAAACTCAACAACCATGCATATATCTTATTATAAACTTGTCCAGGCGTTCTAAATCTCCACCACCTATCAAATAAAACTAAAATACAATATGTGAATAATTAGGTCTTTTCATTGGGTGTAACCGGGTCATGGGACAAAGGAAAAACAACGTAGGTGAGGTAAAATATCAGGCCAAATGACTTATAATATCCCGGGGTATCGAATTTGGCCAAAATTGAACCACTTCAACAATTTACCACTGAGGATAGAACACACACTAGGTTGATTGCACTATTCCGAAAGCTCATAACACTTTAACTTTTAAGCTCTTTACAACCACTCTTCAGGGATAAACACTATAACACTACACTTTCAACCCAATGCTTACTTATTGCAGCAACAAGGATGACGGGAACGTTTATCATTCCTTTCACCAACCATCAAAAGGATCTTCATAAGCATAATATTTTCCAAAGTCATAGATTAACTCTTGCAAACATTCTCACTTTTTTGAGGGAATGCCCCATATTTGATTTCTTCATTCATTGCTTCCATCAGAACCCCATATAAGGTCAAATGAAGCTATATCAAGGTTAAGGTATTTTTGAGGGGCACCAAAGAAGGGAAAATAAAGGCAAAAAGTGGCTAATAGAAGGGAAACATATATAAACATAGGAAAGGTCACACAAGCTTAACAAAGAGGGCCTCAATCATCCTCACAAACAAGTATATAGAATCAAATGTACTTGTAGTCTTGAAAAAGAGTCAATCACATGAAAGTTCTAGAAGAAACTAAGCATGTTGGAGATCACACAAAAATATGAAAGAAAGGATACATGAACATGATTGTCCAAGGTCAAGAATACTCACAAAGTAGATCAAGAGCACTCACAAGTTAATGTTTGGCTAAGTATCTACAAAGACACAAAACAAGGGGAGTAGGCATTGTTTTGACATTTTAAGCTGTAGATAAGATATGAATGCCTGAACCATGCAAAAAAAAGGTAAAATCACACAAAACATAGCATGAAAACAAGTTATCAAGGCCTAAAGAGGAGAAAAAAATGAAGATATCAAACCATCCATGGATTGCAAACATCAAACATCATCACATCTATCCTCCAAGTTCAACGGAAGAAGGAAATAACCAAGAAAACCGAGCATTTGATAAAGGGAAGGTCCTTAATCAACTCTCAAGCCTCACAAGGTTGATATTATGTCCCTTGAGAGCCTAACATGGATCCAAAGCAACCCAAGAATCAAACATGAAGGAACCTGAGCAATAAAAGCAACCAAAGAAAGTACAAGTCCCTACCCTCGAATTGGTGAAAACTCGACCGAAGGTCAACTTGTGGTCACCTCAAGTTTCGTATAAACTCGACTGAAGAGAACTTTTGAATCGACACAGTTGCACCTCGAGTTTGAGAATCAACTGCTTTTGGAGTACTCTTCTCAATGGCAAAAGATTCCTTTTGGAGAGGGGACCACTTCCTAAATCGCATATATAAGCTCATTGCTTGTAGTCTAGATGCATCATATCATATCACATTACATTTCTCAAATATAGAAACTACATTTCAACTTTGATTGGATCAATTTTGAATCAAATTAGAGGGAATTTGACTTTCTCCATCTTCTTCATCTTGTTCTTCATTTCTTCAAACTTTAAACCTTCTTAACTTTGGATTGGTACGATTAAATTCGTCCATTCTTTTTTCATTGTTTCTATTTTGTTCTCATCTTTCTACTATCGATGAAATCTATTTTGATAGATCTCATAGTTGAACTTCTGATGGATGATTAGTTTCCTATTTTGGTTTTGGGGTAAAAATCTCCAAATCATGCAAGATTAGTGTTGTTTTAGTGTATATTCATTATATGAAAATAAATTCCGAAAAGATGGATTTATCAATCATTCATGTTAGATTTACGTCATTGTTGGTGGTTTAGATCTATATTCTAGATCTACTAGTCAAAGCATTGAAATCATCTATAATTGAATGATTGGTTGTTATATTAATCATCTAAATTAGTACTTAAAAGGTGATATGATGATTTTTGGATTGTTTAGATCCCTATGATGTTAGAATATATTTGATTTGGGACAAAATCATGATTAAACTCTATTTGTGATGACTCATACATGTTATGAGTTGATAGATAATTTATGCAAATAGCAAAACAATGTGATGCTTATATTGTATAGTATGATCATATATTTTGACTTAAGCTTGATTAATTGTTGTAGTATGACCATTGCATGATTTAATTGATATAAGCCATCCTATGAACTTTATAAGAGGGTTGTTATGCTTAGATGAATTCACCAAACATAATATTATCGCTTCATTGATTGAATTTCATCACTACAACATGTTAGCTAGTTGTGATTTGGGAGGATTTAGCCACCAAACCTAATTTTCTCTAATATTTATATAATTAAAAAAACTTGTTATTTGAGCTTGAATACATTTGTCCTCGTTTTCTCCTGATTTTAATTGATCTTAGATCACCCCCTTATACACCTTTGAGAAAGTCTTCCAATGAACTAAATAGAGTCCTTGTGGAATTCGACCTTGAAGCATCCTAAATCATATGCTACATTAAAAATGGCCATAAACTTTATTGTGATTTTTGAGTGTTATTTCACCTCACATCAATAACCCATAATTAAAGGTATTAATTATGGGTTGGAAAAAGATCTAATTATATCCCGATTCAAACATATATTTCGAACTCTCTCCTCTACTTCACACGTGATGTCACATATCTTTTCAAGCCTCCATACATTCCATGCATATGTAAGTCTAGATGTTTGTATGGATCTATCTTGCTTGATCCGTTTTCTCCTCCCATGCAATCATTTTCCTCTTTTCTTAGTAATCCATTTGATCATTTGAACTCTTCTTCTTTGATTGTTCTTTCTTCTTACCTCTAGCTTTCTTCTAAGTATTGAAAGACTCCCTTCTCTTCAACCTTCTCCTTAACCCTAACATCCTTCCTTATCCTCAACTCTAGTTTGACCGGGTACCTCCTTCCATGCAAACATTTCCCTCTTCACATATCTCCATTTTTATACCTTGTTGATTTTTTGTGTTTTTGTGTGAGAAAACCATTTACTTCAAGATAAAGAAGATTTTTTTGTCTAGATCAATCCTGGCGGCTTATCCCTAGCCTGCATCAATATATCTAGTTGAATTATCATGTTTTCGTAGAAGGATTGCACCAATATGACTTTAGATTACCCATATTCATGGAGTTTTTCGCTAGGATCTTTAAATACCTCTCATGCTTAAAAATCAATTTATCTTTTGTAATAATTTATACTAAAACTAGTAATACGGATCTCAACTTAATAATTTTCCTTAGAAGAAAATAATCAACTCCTAAAAGCTTTAAGAAGTTGATTCAAATTAGTAATAGGGTTGATGGAAAGAACGATATTAATCAACAACCTTATCAAAAAGTGGAAACTTAAAATCAATAAACAAAATAACTTCAACATGAACATTATGGACCATAATTGCACGTACAAAGTCCAAAAATCCCTCAATATGGAGAAAGTGAAAATGATAAATTGTATTTGTACAAGTATGAGAGAAAAGGAGATTTATCATACAAATCTTCAACTCAAAGTTAAATTTTGTTATCTCAAGAGTTACAACACCAACAATTGGATTGAAACTAGCAAGCATCATTTATCATCCACCAAGAGTTTTGAGGATATATTATTGCGTTCATAAGCACATCTAACAATCACATAAAAATTCCCAACATGCTCTAATGCAACCGCAAATTCAAGGGATTTATATTCTCTAATTTCAAAATCTCTTTGCCTTAAGAGTCATCTTATCTAGTTGGAGTTGAAGTGCAACCAATGTTCCTTCAATATTAACCTCGTCAATCTTTTCGATGTTTGACATCTCTACTACAGTTAGTCAAGTCGATTGGGAAAATAATTAAGTGAGTAAAGAGAATGTCGGCTCAAATGGGTAAAAGTGATTGAGTTGATCTACTAGAAAGTCGAGTCGCTTGAGACAGTGTTAGTCGAGTCAATGAAGAAGATGAATAGAGTCGATCTATTGATGGAGGGAGTTGATTTTGAAAGGTTTTTCCCGTTCATGATGTTGTGGGGGTGAGTCCGGTCTTGGAACTTATTCCGCAACACGTTCAACCTGAATCCACAAACAACAATAGAATAAACAAAGTCAATAAGAAAATAAGACTAAACAATTAATTCAAAACACAAACATAATGTTGCAAACTTTCCAACAATGACCACAATTTTGATTGGCTCTCAAACAGAGCCCATATTTTACAAAATAATACAAGACCCGATTATAATAAAGTTCAAGAACAAACACAATGAAAATGAAGTAATGAGTGTGCAATTAATAGAATATTAAGAAAGGAGAAGATAAAATAAAAGTATTAAGGGAGAGTTATAGGGTTTGTATAATTGTGTAATGAAAAACATATAACTATAATCAAATGATTCAATATAGAGAGAACATTTCAAACCCAAAAATCACCGTAAATTTGGATAATGATAAATCTCAAATTATCCAAAAACATCCCAACACAACTCTCATATCTTATAAAAGATTGAAGTCTATTTCACGCAACTCTTTGAAAACATCAAACTAAAATCAATTATAACATATAAATCATCCAAATGGAGATCTCACATCTAGCATGTATTATAATAAAAACTATAATAACTTGAATGATAATTAACAATACACAAAACATAGTCAACAAATAAGTATATTCGTCATGCAAGTTGGGTATCCCAAACTCTAAAATAAGTAGTTGACGTAGACATGCCTTAAATTACAAAAATATATCATCAATGGAGACTTGAATTCAAAAATGTATCATGAAAATAATGACCTAAAAATTTCATTATATAGAAGAAGGTGAACTATAAATCTTCTAAAAAAAAATATAAAATATCTAAGTGAACAAGATAAAAGATACCCAAATCACAAGACGATATGGATAAGATATAATTAAATTTGTTGCCGCATAATAGTACTCAGTGCCCTCGATATGTACGATAAGTCAACTAGGTCCTTTGATAAATCTCGTTGTTTGGATAAGTTGGTCACATGCATATCATTTCATTGATTTTGCCTTAGTTGAATCGACAAGTTCGCAAATCAACTTAGTCTTTTGTATTTTCTCTAACTCACTTTAGTGAAGAAGTTGCCTCAGTTATCCACATCTGATCAGCTCGTTCCTTTTTTTTATTATTCACTACTTGTTCGCTGATTTTACACCCCTATAAACCTTTATCAATAATGATAAAGACCTATAAGTTAGTAAAACAAGGAAGAGATAGTTTTAAATTTATAACCTGAAAATAATTCCTTAAATAGCAACGAACCCACAGTGTATGGGTCAATCACAGTAAAGGTAAGTATTCCAGGGTCGATCTCAGGGACTGAGAGGATTAATTTGCAGCAACGATTAAATATAAAATAGATCTCAATTAAAGACAAGAGGTTGGAAAAGATAAGGGAAAGAAGTCAAAAAGGTTTTTAAAGGACTCGCAATCAATTGTCACTATTGATTGAAAGTCAACACAAACAAATAAAAAGAAAAAACAAAGATAATCAAGTTAAAGGGAAGAAAATGGATTCCAAGGGTTCAAGATCATTGTTTATACATATAGATTCAAGAAGACTCATAAAGATATAAGGTAGAAAAGCCACAGGGATGAACGTTTCTAGGCTGACAATCTATTACCGGGTAAGTCTCAAGACTATCTAGTTCCAAACCAACCACCTATTACCGGGTAAGTCTCAAGGTAGAGAGGTAGGAAATTCTAAACAAACCAGACTACAAACTAAGGGAAAGGTAAACCATTACCGGGTAAGTCTCAGGTATTACCCTACTTAGGAAGGAATCTAAGCACATTCAACCAATAAAGAATAAACCTTTATTACCTATGATCAGTCTCTCATGTATCTATGAAGGAATTGAATATCACCGGGTAAGTCTCAATTCCAACTTAGGTTACTAGCTAGAAGGATTCTAACTAGATTCAAGTCCAAGCCAACCATAGGATTTCTAGCAAGTCAAAGCCAAAACATAAAGCACAACATTCCATCATAATCCAAGGCATAAACAAATCCCTGTCAACCTTGGAACCTCAAGGTTCTAGTCAATAACAATCATATCAAAGAAAGACAAATAAATAGATAACCAAAGGGAATAAAAGAACTTAACTTCAATAACTGAAAACCTTCAATCTTGACAATCTCGAATCAACAATCTCTTCCAAACAAAACTGAATAATAAAGTTTGAATCTTTAAGCTAAACTATGAAGAACAATGGAGAAGAAGGGGAAGGAAGAGAGGCGGCTCCCCCCTATGGGGTAACCTAACCCTAAAAGAAACGGACTAATTCGGACCCTTAGAAATAACCTAGAGCTTCCCTTTTATAGGCAACAATCTTACAAAAGACGGGCTGGACAAAAACCGATCCAAAAATAAGATAAAATCGCCGAACAGAAAATCTCGGGCAGAAATCTCGGCCGAGATCGGGCCAGTCGGGACCGAGATTTGGCAACAGAAAGTTCAGCGCGTCAGCACATCGGGAATCTCGGCCGAGATCGAGAAATCTCGGCCGATCTCGGACCATCTCGGCCGAGCCAATGAAATCTCAGCCGAGCCAAGTGGAATCTCGGCCGAGCCAAGTGGAATCTCGGCCGAGCCAAGTGAATCTCGGCCGAGCCATGTGAAATCTCGGCCGAGATTTGGACCATCTTGGTCTGGTCTGACCGAGATCGGTCCATCTCGGTCTGAGACGCGGTCTTCTTCGTTCCTTCGCGCCTTTAGCTCGATTCCTCGCGTCTTTTTAGCTCGATTCCTCGCCTTTCCCGTGCACATAGCTCGCTCCAATGCGTCCTCTTCAAGGCTTGATCCTCAAATACGTCGTTTTAGCTCCAAAATGTGCCAAATCACCTACAAAGCCACAAATAGCATGTGTAGACATCTATGCTTGAACAAGCACAAATGACACAAACTAAGGCCAAAACATGAATGCGGAAAGGAAAAATCTAACTAAATGCATGAGTGTAACAGGTCGATATAATTAAATTTGTTGCCGCATAATTGTACTCAGTCTCCTCGATATGTAAGACAAGTCAACTAGGTCCTTTGATAAATCTCGTTGTTTGGATAAGTTGGTCACATGCATATCATTTCTTTGATTTTGCCTTAGTTGACTCGACAAGTTCGCAAATCAACTTAGTCTTTTGTATTTCTCTAACTCGCTTTAGTGAAGATGTTGCCTCAGTTATCCACATCTGATCAGCTCGTTCCTTCTTTTTTTTTATTCACTACTCTTGCTCTTGATTTTTAAACAATCCAGTTTCGACCTCAACTTTCTTGATCACGGACAAAAGATTAGTTTGATGTAGGCATTTCTCTTTTTTTTTTGTTTCTCCAAAAGATGTTCAATAAGGTCTTAATCGGTTGCATTATAATAAAAGTACGAGTATACATTCAAAATAGAAATTCCAGCGAATTATACGTGAAAAACAATGTAAATCTACACTATGATACAATGAAAATAGATGTAAATGCACACGAAAATAATGTATAATTGGATGACAACGTCAAAAATATTAAAATAAAAAATGCGAATATTTATATGCCAAACACGAATATTGAGTATGTGAAATACATAATTAGTAGTTTTAAATTACGTCTATTTAGAATTATAACGTGCACATTTAGTCCCTCAAATACAAACAATTATATTTGAATAATACAATACGAAAAATATCAAATAATATTGTGGTTTCTAAACGTACCGGTGAAAATTGCTATTTGACACTGTAACTACGCACCTCGCGTGCGTAGTTGGGAACTCATTCAACTACGCACTTGGGATGTGTAACCGTAGTTAATATTTAAAAACTTTTTTTTAAAAAAAAAAATTTTGCTTACTTCTACTACGCACGCCAAGTGCGTAGTTCAATTTTTTCAAATTTTTTTATTTTTTCTCGGACTCCAACTACACACCCCATATACATAGTTTGATACCGGTTAACACGCGAAGTGCGGAGTTACTTTGATAAATAGTGATTTTTACCGGTAAGTCCCTATAATATTGAATGTTTCTTGTGTTATACGTAAGATGATATATGTTGATAAAGTAAAATAAAAATAAATAATTGAAGTAACACGTATCATAGTCTGATTTGTTTCGAGCCTGCAACGTATCCTACAAACATTAGTCTGGCGATTTTACACTAATACATAATATCCTTTTCGAATATACCTTTAAGATGTACGTAATAATTAGAATACCGAATAAATAACAACTCGGCGGTACGTTGATGTTATGATATGATTTGTTTATAAAGAATACTAACTCCCATGCATAGATTTTATATCGATTAGCAAGTCAGTATCTTTAATTTGTTAGTCAATCGTATATGGTAATGATTAAATTATATTATAAGTGGGGTGATTATATATTATTGAATTCCAACCATCTTGTAGCTTCCAGGTCGCACCACCCTTTGCTCCAGTTGCGTGATCTTTAATCTTATGTTTTCCATATGACGTTACATTGATACTGTCATAAATAAATAAAAATGGTTTACAAACATTTAGGATTGTTACTCAATCATCTCCGAAACACCCGCTTTCTAGCTTGGTTATATTATGTGTTAAGGTTTTATTATACGGGATTGGACCGTTTGGTTGAGTGATATCTATTGGGAGAACAATAGAGTTGCGGACTCTTTTGCTAATTTTGCTCTTTCACTTACTTTGCCTCCTATTTCTTCTCACTTGCTTGTTTCGAAAGATTATCGTGGGACTAGTTTCTCACGGGTTATTCGGTTGTAGTTTGTTTTTTTTTGAAGTTTGGGCTCCTTTTATATATTTTACTCATAACTTAGGATTATAAATACAAGTCCTAACACATTAAATTATAGTCAACACATGTTGGTTCCCTCTTGTTTTGATTCTTATCGTTCAAAT
Source organism: Fagopyrum tataricum (assembly GCA_002319775.1). Lineage (NCBI taxonomy): Eukaryota > Viridiplantae > Streptophyta > Magnoliopsida > Caryophyllales > Polygonaceae > Fagopyrum > Fagopyrum tataricum. Next base: position 14,643,671 of record CM008286.1, read on the forward strand.
ATCGTTTATGTTTGAGTTGTATTTAAAGTAGCCGTACAAGAAAACTATATGTGCTACCTTTTATATCTTCCCGCTATTTATACTCGAAAGATTTATTGACATTGACCTTGGATAGGAGTAAAAAGGGTTAAAGTAAACCTCGATCGTATGTGTGGTCACTGGACCAATACAATCCGATTCGAATAGTCGAATATCCGGTTAAACTTTAGGCAAAGTCAGATCCGGATCGACCGGATATCTGGGTCATTTTATCGTATTAGATAATTATCCGCGGATATCAGGTCGTTCTGTTGGATTGAATCATTATTCGCGAATATTTGGGTGACCCGGACAATCCAGATGACGGAATGGTGGAATGGTCCGAATTATCCGAGTGATCCGGACAATTCAGATGGCAGAATGGTCCAAATGATCGCAATGATCCGAAATATAAATTTTTTGTAAGATTATTTATATTTTTGGTTTTTCTTATATTATCCCATGGGATAAACTAGTTTTGCCTAAGTGCTTTTTTTTTTAATATTTGATAAAAAGGAAATAGTTAAAGTAGGTGATAGTTTAATAAAGTCTATAAATAGTTAATGTAAGTAATTGGTTAAATGTATTTTTATAATTTTTGATATGATTTTCAATATAAATTAATTGTTGATATGTAAAATTAAAGTAACTAATGACATTAAATAGATTTATAAGATAATAAAATTATACTTTACATTGAATAACTAATGAAAAACTTTAACTTTTAAAAAATTTATCAAGCTCTCATAATTTTCATAAAACTTTGTCTATTTCAAGAAGTTAAGTATATAATAACCGGAAATTTATAAGTTAATAATTTCTTTTAAAACCTAATTTGGGTACCAATGCGATAAACCGAACAAACCCGGGATGAGTTATACGATTAAATTGAACCGGATCGTCACAAGAAATGAATCGAGAAAGTTCAAACCGGTTCGAGTACTAAACCGACCAAATCCATAGTTGAGTTAGGCCAGAAAACGGTCTTCCTCTTTCGGGCCAACAAGCTTGTAGGCCGGAGAAGCCGTGCCACGTCAACTGACGAACGCCGGTCATCACCCTCGGACGTCACCCCTTTGCATTAACTAATCCTTCCTTGCCTCTCTCTTCCGGCCGTTACACAAGGAATACATTGAAGGGAGAGAGAAGGCCGGCCGGTTACAAGACTTTGAACATGGCTTACTGTGAAGACCAACATCCAACCATATTTTCTGCACATCAACGTCTTCCCTACGTACGCCGACTCCATCAACCGCCAGGAACGTCGAACGCCTCTCCTTTCCCTACTAAACCACAACCTCTCCTCGCCTATCGTTCCCCAACCCCAAGAACATCCTTTCCGACGGGACCAATAATGGCGAGCCTCACTTCCTTCCCTTCGTCGTCGAACACTATGAAGAACCGATCCTCAACGAAGGAGATCGAGTCGACAATTCTGGATTTTGACCGGTAGGACTGGGAGGTCGCAAATCGAGCCTGAGTCAACAACACCCCGGCACCGGCCATAGAGTGGTAAGTCTAACCTTGCCCAATCTCTCTATGTGAAAATACATACAATCTTGGGGAGAATATGAAAATGACTTTGTTTATTGCAGTTGACAGAACTCGAACTCCTGACGATGTGCACCACTTGTCTCGCCTTGCCTTACCTCGCCATTTGGCTCTCAGTGGGGATCGAACTAGAGACGTATAAGCTCACTCCGCACACCAAACTGCACACAGTCTGTCGAATTGTGAACCTCAATTACACCCTTGTTGACGCCGGATTGGATTTATTATGTCGCCCTCATGTCTCGAACTCGAGACCACTGAGTTCTCTGTTATACGAACTTAAAACTGTGTGCTTTTGCTCCCGACAGAACTCAAAGTGAAGACATGTTAGCCTCCCTTGGAAAACAACGTTGCCCACGTGACTCGAACTAGTGATCATTTACCTCGCCACCTGACGCCACTAGTTGCCGTATGACGCCATCCGATGCCGGCTCCTTGTCCTAGTGGATATTGAAGTAAAAAGCAAGAATAAACCTCGACCTAGTCTCGTATTTACTAAGTACCTGAACATTATAAATATTTCTGTGTTTATATAATTCCGGAATTTATTCATAAGTATCTTAGTATACTTTTGGAGGGAGAATAAAATAGTGAATTTAGTGGATAACTAGACCGGAGTAGAAGGTACGGATGTTGGAATTTTTTAGCGATATGTAAGTTGAAGGAATTCTTACGGAATCTGCATGTTAAGGAGGATGTTTAGAAATTACGGAATGTTGGATTGTAAGAAAATTGAGAATAAGTTGGACATAGGTATGAAATGATGAGTGATATCAAATTTGAAATGGATGTCTAGTCTGCGGAACTTAGGTTGTGAGGAATGAAAAGAGTAGTGATGCTAGATATCGTACTCTAATATTGATAGAATCATGGAAAGAGAAGTACTAAGTAACTAAGATGTGTAACATGTTAATCAGGATTGTGAGATCGTCTGCGGACGGATCGAGATTGGATAATAAGTATCGTACCACATAAGGTGAGTTCATCGGACTCACTAATAATTTTAAGTGTGTACTAGGGTAGTGTGTGTACTAAGTATCGTACCACATAAGGTGAGATCGTCCGCGGACGGATCGAGATTGGATAATAAGTATCGTACCACATAAGTTGAGTTCATCGGACTCACTTAGCTACAGTAATAATTTTAAGTGTGTACTAGGGTAGTGTGTGTATTGTATTCTAAATACATGAACTAACTAGACCACTGTCTTTATATATCTAAAGAGAGGTCCAAGTGTATTATAACAGGCCATAGCATCAATGTCCGGCACATATGGCGATCGGAATGCTTCCCGCGAAAAGTCCAGCAGTGTATACGTGGAAATGCATTGAAACAAGTCCTGCTGGTTTACGGGGACGGGGGTGAGGGTTGGAGGATCCTCGTGCTATCATGAAAGTTGAACAAATAAAATGACCAATTTCACCAAATGAAAAGATAATAATTGGGACCTTGTGTGTACCTGCTAAGGTGTTTACTACTTTCATTATTTGTGGGTGCGCTTTAGTGCCCTTATTATTAGAATTGTTAGCTAACGGTTTATACCGTGTTGATAGATCTTGCAGGTTAGATTTATGCCGATTAATCGGGATAACAGTCGTAATCATACATCCTAGGGGTCCTACAATACATAATTAATCAAGTTTCACCTCTAGATCTCAACATAGAATACTAACAAAGCATTCAATCACTCAATAACGGACTAAATCAATGTTAATCAAGTAAATCATGGTTAGAAAACTAAAATCATCAACATATAAAAAAAAAATTCAACATGGGAGAATGAAGATTTTGAAATTTCTAGATATAACTAAAAATATTTCATTTTCCTTTCATTTCATGAACAAACATTCATATAACCTAGAAAACTTGGTTTGGGACGTTTATCAAAAACCTTGAAATGGGTTCAGTGATCAATAAAAACTTTATATTTAAACATAGCAGTCACCGTGTCAAAAAATAGAGAATGGATTGATAAAGAGAAATTTTGTAAAAAGGAACAAGAAAAGGAGTTACAAATGTGAAAATCCATACACTTTTTACTTATGAATTTGAAGAGCAAAATGAAAAAAAATGAAAAACTTGACCAAAAAATATTAAACCTCTCTCTTTTGATTCAAATTCTAGATTTTTGTGGAAGTGGTTCATTGTTGTCACATTTGCAACCCATACATTTTATATAAAAGGTTTAGACATGGTCCCTCATAAAAGGACAAGAATAAACGTTCAAATAAACATAAGCTTTTATTATATAAACTTGACCTCTCTAGAAATACACATAGGTCGAGTTTTTTAAACTTCGGTTGAGTTTCATCTACGAGGAAAAAAAAAAAAAAGTCGACTTCTTCATGATGAAACTCGACCTTGGAAAAATGAAACTTGACCTTAGTTAAAATCTTGCCTAGGTCGAGGTTTTTTTTACTTGGCTTCTTTATTCTTGGTATCTTTTTGGTTGCTCATCGGATTCCGTATTAGATTCGTAAGGGAGGTGTGCTCGACCTTAGGAGGCTCAATAATGGTGAGGATGTTCCCTTGGACCATCGGAATGACGTCGTTGATGAATCTCAACTTAAAAACACGCAAATATATGATATCTTAGAGGTGGATCATGCTTGAGTAGTGGCAACCAATGCTCGGTTTGGACACGTCTTTTTCTCGTGTTTAGGCCAATCGCCTAAAAAAGCAAACAATTCCAATAGAAGCTCAAATTGTAGAGATTTGTAAACCGAAGGTCGACTTGTTTATTTCATTGATCAATTATTGTTTTATATAGACAAATATAAAGGGATAAAATGGTAAACTAATAAATAAAGGGATAAACCCAAATATATGGCTCAATACTCTAACACTCCCCTCAAGTTGGAGGTTTTATTCAACAACTTCAAGCTTGAATAGTAGAAACTTGAATGTTTTTGACACTCCTCGTTACCTAAACTTGAGTCTTGAGCGCAAAAATTATTGTTGGGTCGAAGAGATGCAAGAAGCACTTGATGTACCCCCCTCCCTTCATTGATCTTTGTTTTTGTTGACGTCGATATAACACCGGTAGGTTGGACTCTAAGACGCAGGTTGATTAGCGTCCTAGGGTAGGTTTTCGTTCCTAGGACGCAGGTTGATTAGCGTCCTAGCAAGGGTAGATATTGGGCCATATGATGCATGTTGATTAGAGTCCTAGGGTAGGTTTTTGGCCCTAGGATGTAGGTTGATTAGCGTCCTAGCTAGGGTAAGTTTTGGGCCCTAGGACGCATGTAGATTAACGTCTTGTGGAGTAATATGTTGTAAGAGCCTTAGTCTTTCGGACCGAGATTGGACCTTAGCCGAGATTGGCTTTGGCCGAGTTTGGCCTTTCCGCACCCGCGGGCATGACTGCCGCCCCTGCGGGTTTCCGCCCCTGCGGCTCAGGACACCGCCCTTGCGATTTCCGGCGGCTGCAGTCGGTTTTGTTGACTCCTTTGACCCGTGCCCCTTTTGCTTTACTTCTTCCGTTTCCTTGCTGAGCAAGGGTTACCTTCTTCACTTCCCCATTCCAGACCTACGTCCTTCTTGCTTCTCCTTCATCTTCTTTGATCTTGTTCTAGGTTCTCCTTGAAGTTTTGCTTGAGAGTTGTGTGTTGTGGTTGATGTTGATGATGGATGTGTGTATGCTGAGCTTGGAAGCCAGCTACTGAGGTGTGTGATCTCTCCCTGCAGCCTAGGACCACAAGGGTGGTAAGTGATCTTGCTTCTCCTTCTTTCTTTCCTTGATTCTTCCTTCCTTAGCTTAGGATTGGATGTATTGATCATAGATTAATGTTGGAATGTGTATGTATATGTATGTGTGTGAATTTGGATGAGAGAAGACGTGATTTGATCACGTGAAGAGCCGAAGAGAAGCCGTGGGGTTACGTTCTGCACCATCGCCGCCCCCGCGCCCGGAAGACGCCGCCCCTGCGGAAGCCGTGCCGCAACGCCCGCGCCTTGCCTGCGTTCCTTGTCACCGCGCCTGCGGCTGCTCCCTGCCGCGCATGCGGGTTGTCTACTCCGCCTCTGCGTCCCTTGATCACGCAGGTGCGTCTTGTCCCGGGACTACCTATAGTTGGGTAGCTCCTTTCCTTTCCTAGTATGAGGGACTTAGTACCATGCTAGGTATCGGATGTTGATGAGTATGATATAGATTTGCCGGTTACGGCTTTGAGGTTTACGAGTTGGATATGATCCTTATGGATCCCTTGGGTCTAGGTGTGACCCCTTTGTGTGATAGGAGTTTAATATATATATGTATGCCTTGTATAGCCCGTGTTGTCCTCCAGTTTGGAGTGGACCTGAGTGAGAGCTGATCGTAGTGATACTACTTTTGAGATTGAGGTAAGTCCATAGGACTTACTTAGCTACCGTCCTTATATTGGATGTATGCTTGAGTGGTGTTTGTTATATGCTTTATAGCATGCGATATGGTTCATTACCGACCTATGTTATATTGACCGCCCATTGTAGTGGCTGTATCAACTTACCTTTCATCCCGTAGTGGAGTCTGAGAAGTTCTCTGTAAGCTAGTTAGACCTGGTATACGGGAAGGGCACCTACCACTGCATATGGTATACGGGAAAGTGCGCTGATACCACTCTAGCTAGCTATTGCACGCAGAGGCGAGGGTTATATACATTCCTCGTGTCACATATTTTCATATACCGATTTATATACTCTTGAGTGCTTAACGTTATAAAGATAATAAACCGGGTAAATGTGTGATATCATGATGAGGTGTTAATATTGATATGTGTTTGTGCTCTAGCATCTTCCTATATATGTGTATGGTTAGCTAACGGTTTTATACAGTGTTGTAGATCCTTTGCAGGTTAGAAGAGCTGCAGAGTGATCCAGAGGGGTGATCTGCTAAGGGTTCCGTACACTGGGCGATATCGTGGGATTTTGGGTTATTTACGTTGTATGGATTTCTGTTTGACTTTGTACTCAGCAGTACTTTGTATCATCTTTTTGATATGTATATATATATATATATATATATATATATATATATATATATATCAGTTTTATGTTTTGTTTTAATCTATTGGTGTCTTGTTGTAAGATTCAGTGAACTTTTTGTCAGGCTAGGGTCAGTATCCATTGTGAGATTCTAGCCCAGTAGCACCTTGAGTCCTACGGATTTGGGGTGTTACATATGTAGGGATGAAATGAGGACTTGATGGACCCTCCTCCCTTCTTTGGTCTTTGTTTTGTTAGGTTGGAGATAACAACACGCCGGTAGAGATGACTCTAGGGCGCCTGTAGATTAGCATGATAGCTTCCGCCGCATCACTGGCGGCAGTAATGATGGCGCAACTAGGAGGGTTTGTTTAGACGGAAGCGTTCTTAGTGATCGTATGATATGATATTGGTCGTTGTCTTTTAGCTTTTAGTCAAATTAGAATCCTAACGTTACACTTAACCGATTTGTATAGTGTAAGTAAGGGTCGAACCCAAGAGAGTGAGAGATGATTAAAGCGCAAATTAGTTTCAATTATCAATTATTAGTAACCAAAGGGTGGGTTTGGATTGTAATATGTGACAAGACAAACATAAAATTTGAAGTAAAGATTGATGATAAAAACAATAAGACAAACACTACACTAGGTTAGATTTCCGCTTGCATATAACTTGGTTGGTTCTTTTTAGAAGCATTCAACAATTGTTCTCATCTTGATCATATTTATGTATTAAGCCAACCGGCATTAATACAACTTAACGAGTTCCTAGTCCGTAAACCTACAAGACCAAACAACAAGTTAGCATTCTACCAAAGATAAAGAGATACATAAAAGAGAAACAACCCGTTAATCTTATTATGTAGTTATATTCCTTTTACACTTAGATTATCACAACCCGTTCATACCTAAGAGTTTGCTAGTGGATTAATGACCCGAACCCGGAACCAATTAACCTTAGCTTTTTGTATGCAATTATACAACTTAGGTGATCAAAATAAGTGGAAAACAAACATACAAACTAAGTTAAACACAAGGAATATAACACAAATATATATTGAATAATACTTCTATTGAAAAGAACTTACAACCAACTTATATGAAGCTTCAATCAACCTAATGTAGCAAGGAGACTTAGCACTCCAAAGATAAGTGAACAAAGAGAGGGTTTTATGTGGAAAATGAGATGATTCTAGCCTTAGTCAATGGCTCTATTTATACTACAAAATGCATTAAAAAGGAGTAAAGAGGTTGTGCAAACAACCATCATAAAGAATGGAGTAAAGAGGATGTGTAAACAGCCACAATCATAAAGCCAACGAAAACAGCCGGAATAAAGTCCTCTGACGCTAACCCGCACCCGCGGCCAAGGGCGCCGTAGGGGCGGTTTAGGACAAAACGTTCCATCTTCCTCGTGGCCGCAGGGGCGGCTTGACATTCCCGCAGGGGCGGGTCTTTAAATGCTCTTTGAACGTCTGACTTTTCAACTTTGTGGCGTTTCTGGTGAAAATCCGCAGGCGCGGCCCAGAGTCACCGCAGGGGCGGTGTCATTGGATCTTCGGCTTCACAGGACCGCGGGCAAGGGCGTTGTCTTCGCTTCTTCAGGCTAGGCCACCGCAGGGGCGGGCGAAGACGGCCGCAGGGGCGGTGACAAGCCTTTTCTTGGGCGCGGGTGAAGCCGTTGGCTACGGCCTCGGCGTGGGTCTTCAGGGTTGTCACCGCAGGGGCGGCCAGAAGCTACCGCAGGGGCGGTGACAAGCCTCTTCCGTCGCAGGTGAAAGCGCTGGCTGCGGCACTCGGCAAGGGTGCCACCGCAGGGGCTGTGACACTACGCCGCGGGGGCGGTGTGGCACCAGAAACTTCTCTTCGTCGCTTTACTTCAACTCCTAAGTGTTTCTCATAACTTCTTTTGCTTCAATTAGACTTTTTCATCTGGATCAAAGTATTAGCAGCACAATATGACTCAAAAACATAAAAATGACTCTAAAAACTACCTAAGTTGATAGTTATTTCATCACCTATCAGATACCATGCAAAGATTTGTAAATAGAAGGCTTGTTTATTTGATTGATCAAGTATTGTTTATATAGACAAATATAAAGGGACAAAACGATAAATTAACAAATAAAAGAATAAGCCCAAATATACTGCTCAATACTCTAACACAAATTATATTATAAATGCCTATTCCATGCAAACTAAGCTAAAATAGATATAGAAAATTAGCATGAAAACATGCTATTAAAATACCTTATACTTATTCCTTACTTGTCCCCGAGCAAGAACAAACAAAAAACACAAATATAATAAGACATACAAAAATATTTTTGAGAGCATGGTTCAAATGGATGATCACTTTCAACATATTATTGTCATGGCAAGACTAGGAATTATCAAAACTAAAAAAGTGAATAAACATGAAAAAAGATAGTCAAATATTCACACAAGAAATCTATATTCAAGCTTCATAAATTATCACAACTTAAACATGCTACTTAGAGGTATAATGACCCTTGCACTTTTTTTGTATTGATCAACCATATGACTATAAAGATAAAGCCCATACACCAAAGTAAAATTGTGTGTGATTGAATTTTTACAATGTTATGTTTTTCTAATCATGTTTGACCTAGCAAATAAAATTACAATGCACTTTGGCACGATTTACATTCACTTGACATATTTTCATTGAAGAGCATACATAAGCTATAAAGGCAATTGGCCAAGAAAAGAAGAAACACTTAAGCACTAGCCATCTAGGCACTTTGAACTTTAGCAACTTTACTTTACTATGACTTTGTCTAACGTTTTTCAATTGATTGTCTTTTGTCTTACGGGTTGATATTTTTCATTCAAGGAATGTCAACCAATGTAAGGAACAGTTATAGTCATTCCTGTAAGAAAGAGAAATAAGAAGAACTATCATAGAAGAGTTAACCGAACTAAACATGGAAGGACGTATATACATGCATGAGAGAAAATTTTGTATGCATGGTTCAAGAGGTGGACGTGCATGAGATAGAAGAAATGGACGTGCATAAGGAGAAGGAAGATATGGACGCGCCTAAGGAGAAGGAGGAGAGATCCGGCCAAGTGATGGATTAAAATCTAGATTGTTATTTTATTTATTTTTTATCTCATAACTCGATTCTTTTATTATCATGGGTTTGCTTTCATAATTGAAATTTTAAGCTAGGTTTAATCTCATCTTTTAATTAAGTCTTTAAATTAAATTAGGTAAACTAATAAATAAAGTATACACATTTATACAATCATAATTGGAATTTTAAGCTAGGTTTAATCCCATCTTGTAATTAAGTCTTTAAATTAAATTAGGTAAACTAATAAATAAAGTATACACATTTATACAATTTAAGCTAGTTTTAAGCCCATCTTTTCATTAAGTAAATTTTGAATATAGTGTACACATTTTATATATTTAGTTCTTGCTTCTTTGGAGTGTTGCGAGTTCGAGAGTTCTCATATCTATAACAGATTATGCAAGAGTTGGAGCTATTGACTGACTCACAAGTCTCCTTCTTGTGCTTTCTAGGCATATATAGGAGTGTGTAAGATTGTCTCAGGAGGGTTTCTTGGACATTGTTGTTGAGGTGTTAAGGTGAATATACCAAGGGTTGCTCTAGTTGTTGTAATGAGTTTGACCTTGATTTATCTAGTGTTTCTTTCATCCCCATGCCTTTCCTATCCATTCGACCATATTTGTTGAAAACGGGCTTTTGGTGTTGAAGATCGGGATATCCTATGACATGCTTGTATCAAAGACATCTCAAAGGTCATGGTTGATTTGATTACTACATCCAATAAATCAAATCATCTTCTTGCAAACCGGATTTCTTCACACTTGGCTCAATACTAGTTAGACTTTTCTTTTTCAACACTTTGTAGTTTGCAAAACTTGCTTCCCTCTTCTTCTTTTTTCTTTTTTTCTTCTCTTTTTCGACCAGCTATAGGTCCAAGTGGTGCACAAATGTATCTTTTGATATAACTTTTCTTTACCTTATGCATCACGAGGACCCTTTTTACTTTGATGTTCTTCAATACACACAACCTCATGCTTGTTTCTTACTTTATTCCTCCAATGCATGGTGTCATCTTCTAATTCCCGTAAGGGTTAAACGAGTCTAATAATAGTTAGGAACAATTTTGTGGAGCTACAATGAAAGCTTGATATAGGCCATAATTGGCAAACAAGATAAAAATTAGGCTCACAGTAGTAAGAGAATAATAAGCTCAATAAAGACATCCTCAATCATTTTCACAATTGTAAAAGCAAGAACAAGCTTGCAACTTCAAAGGTACGTAGAATGGGTTAAAACGGTCAAGGTTGAGTCGGATGTAGTTTTCTTACACTTTTTGGTTGTCAATTCGTTTTATATAACTATCATATGTTGGTTGTGATTTGTTCCCTTGTTACTTTTCATCTATCCATCTCTTGTTCTTTACACTAACACTTGGTTTCCGAGTATTTTAGAAGGTCTATGCCGTTAATTGAGTTAAGGTATGCAGACTATAATAACCTAGATAGTCGAGTGTTGACGAGAGATTAATATTCTCTTGGAGGCAACATCCAAGGCCAACACAAGTATATCACGGGCTAATGAGTCGAATTTTAATCGAAGGATGTTTAAGTTGATGAACCGACCGAAAATGGATCAATATGATATTTTTGTGGTTATTAAAATAAATAAATAATAATAATAATAATAATAATAATAATAATAATAAAATCAAAATTAAATAATTGTTGACCCGACCCTGCATATGGGGACAAACCTCGAAGGTTATTTAATGATTGACTTACGTGACCTCCTTCAAATATTATGACGTAATATGACGTTGACTTGCAAACTAACCATGAAATAGTCTGCTAGCTTGAACCATATGTCCTTGTGGTCGAAGCTTCCTGCAATCGTACCTAATCTCAACGACTGAATAATCCCTATAAATAAACTCACGTGAAACTCGAAGCAAAAATCAAACTCGATCATAAAGCTCGCTACTACTTAGCAAGTACTCCTGTACGTACAATCTATCATCCTTCTGCTCTCTGTACATACCATGTCGGGCAAGAAGAAGGTACATATTTATTTATCTATCTATATATATATATATGCCTTACTTAGTTGTCTAACTCATGCTTCAAAAACTAACCCCTACAGCAAACGGTCATAAAAGTGGACATCAACTGCGGAGATTGCCAAACGGAAATCTTTGCAAAAGTTGGTAAGATCAAAGGTACGTTTATATTTATCTCTTTCTTCATTCCAAAATTTATCAATCTCTAATATAAACCCAACTTTATTTTCCTTACAATATTATGCTTATAACATTAAAACTACAACTATGTTATTGAAATCTAGGAGGAGAGATTTTAAGGCTCGTTTGGTTGTGTTTTAAGGAAACAAAATAAAATAAAAAAATAGAATTAGTGTATATGTACTTATTATTAATGTCGTGGAGTCATTTTTATTTGGTTTCAAGTAAATCAAGTAAGATTATAAAATTTAAAGTATTATAGGAAAATAAATGAGAAAAATGAAAAATAAATTTTAAATTGAGAATGAGAGGATAGAGATTAACTTTAAAACTGTATAATGAAAAATAAATTAGTCTATATGTACTTATTATAATGTCTTTGAGTCATTTTATTTGGTTTCAAGTAATTAAATCAAGTAAGATTATAAAATTTAAAGTACTATAAGAAAATAAATGAGGGAAAAAAAATTATATTGAGAATGAGAGGATGATTCATGTATGTATTTTAAATTCGAACAACTACGTGATGAAATCAGTATATGTTTTTCAATTTATCTTTGTTAAAATTTTAAAATATAATGTTGGTTATAACAAATCTCAATCCACTCCTAACTAAATCCGTACGTTAGCGCGTTAATTTTTCTTAGTTAAAGTGAAGAATGGTACATTAGTTTACCGTAATGGAAATCATTGTTTCGTTGCCAATGGGAATTATTGTAAGACTAACAAAAATCAATGTTGACGTTAAATAAATGATATTTAATTATAAATAAATAAAAATATTTTATCTGAATCAGGAGTGCAGAGCCTAGTGGTGGACGCCGAGAAGAAGACACTGACGGTGGTGGGAACGGTGGAGCCGTCGCCAATATTCAAAGCTTTAAAGAAGATAAAGAAGAACCCTGAGATCCTCACAGTCGGAGCACCGAAGCCCAAGTGTCGTTACTGCAAATACTTCGTATGCAACTGTGGTATCGCACGGTTCCCAGCGTCCCAACCAACGGAGCTGGCACCTCCCCCGCCGGGATGGCGTATTCCGCCGCCATGCACCGATCAGAACCCCTGCAGCTGCGCTTGGCCGTGCCCTAATCCTAACAGCTGCTGGAGCAGCTCCTCCTGCCCGCCGCAGTACCCTTTCAGCAACATCCCTAGCTGGTGTCCCCAGCCGACTCCCTACCCTTCTTATTTGCCTCCGCAATGTGAACTCGTCGCCGTCAACTACCCTCCTTCGCCTGACCGGAATGCCCCGTGCAGCATTATGTAAATAATTATATGTTATATGCAGTATAATATCTATTTATGTTTGATTTTTGACATTTGTGATATACATTCATTTTCATTATATCAAATATATCAGTAAACAAGAGAGTTACGTGGTTTCGCTGCTGTTTTTTCTTTTCTTCGTATGAATTTTTTTATTCTATCCAGCATAGCAGGACATTGTTTAATATTCGTAAAACTTTACGGTTCAACTAATCAAGATTTATTTTCATAAAAATCAAGAGACAGGAAAAAAATATATATATGTATAATAGATCAGAACCAAAAACTGTTCCTAAATTGACATTTTTAAATTTCAATTTGAAGCTTGAAATAGAAATTGTCTGAAGGTCGAATTAAATTTATAGACAGACAGTGAGGAGAGAAAATAAAGAGAAGAGGAAGGAATTAACAGGTTTTAAAATTTTGAAGAAAAAAAAGATTTATTTTCATAATATTAAAATTGAGACTGTCATCACTCCAAATATTTGGTTCTTTTTAATATCGTTAGATATTGGTAGTTGAACCGATGAATCATGATCAAGATTTTCCGATTTTCACGTAAAGGATAGACATAAACTGTGACCATATTAAAAATTTGCATGTCTGACCAAACAAAATACGTAGCTTTCTTGATAAGGATGATTATTATAATTTAACAATTAGTGATAATATTTCAAATGAATTAATAAGGCAATCTATAACTATAATAAACGGCTGTCCATTGTTTTGGCAGTGCTATATTGTTTTTACTATTACGTCGTTGTTGTGTTTCTTTTTTTATGATCGATAAAAATAGTTTATAATGATGAGTTGATGGTTAATTATTATTGTAATTTTGACCCAGTTTGATTGCTAATCGATGATGATTAAGTTTCGGTGGACCTGCTACCCAATATTTCCTTTATTATTTGACAATACTAAAAATTTAAAATGTAACGTAATTGCTTGTAAACTTCAAGTTATCAACTGGTCATTGTTTATTTCTGATAAATTTTTAAAAGATAAGAAAATGAAGTAAAAGACGTGTAAATGAACTATCGATTGGGCCTATAAGAATGGGCTACTTGAAAGATACATTTGCGATTCTGCTCACTATACAATATTCCATCAACATCAAAATTTTTACACTGCTTCGCCTTTCTAAAACCACTTCTGTTTTTATCTTTGCTAATTTAATATCTGTCTATACAAACAATTTTTTTTAGCATATAATCTTATGTAAAAATATATACAAACTTCAATCTTATTCACAGTGAAAGTAAAATTTTAATTTAAAAAATCATTGTAAACATGTAATTAGGATGAGAATATTTAAATGGAATTTGTTCAAATTTTTTACAAAAATTAAAAATATAATTAAATACAAGTATATACGTATTACGAAGCCAAAAAATTAACCGGTTTGGATTATTTAATAAAAAATTGTATTTTGACTACATTAATGCTCACACGACGACCACGCTCTCACAATTTTCTTACAATATTAACTAGTGTAATACCCGCACATTGTGCGGGCTTTTGAATAATATTGAATTAGATGTATTTATTTGTTAATTTTGAAGGAAAAAACTTTTAACTCTAATTAACGTTATTGCTAGGTTTACAACTAATAAATAATATATATATTAATAATAATAATAAAAATAAGAAATAATTTTTATGTGAAGGTGGAGCTTACAACTTTTATAGGAAACATATACGTAATGTTAGGGTTTACCACTAAAAAATAAAAATTTATATATATATAATATTTTGTTAAGATCTTAATAACTAATGGAATTTAAAGAGACGATGACGTACATGTGAAGGTTGAGCTTACAACTTTTATAGGAAACACATATACGTATTGTTAGGGTTTACAACTAACAAATAATAATTTATATATATATTAGTATTAATAATAATAATAATAAATAATTATAATAATAATAAATAATTATAATTAACAACATCCGATTATGTAAACCCATTTTTTTAATAATCTAGATGAATAACTTCTTAAAAATATTTTGAAGGGCTTCGATAATAATTTATATTAACAACTTAAAATAATTAACTTTTTAAAATATTTTTTTATGCTGCGTTAAATATGGTATTGGCACGTGGCAAAGAAGGGCTCTCCTTTAATACTTATAAAATTTTACTAAATCCTAAATAAGTTATCAAATATTTTTACTAAAACGTAATAAATAAAATATTTTATTATGGTGAAAAAAAATATTTATGTGATTTTGAAATTATACATAATTATCACACATTGTTTATCGAGTAAGTTGGCAATTTGAGAGTTTGTACGAATAGAATGCATAAAGGGCGGAAAAATAATACATTTTTCGATATTTTGAACTTTTGGCTAAGAGATAATATATATTTTTTTATCACTTTAATATTTGATATGTAAGCCATCGACCTATTCATATGTGGTATTATTGACACACCCATTGATATGTGAGATCATTGACATACGTACTCATATGTGAGATCATTAACCTACTGATATGTGAGGTCATTGACCTATTGTACGTGGGATCATTGACCTACATACTCATATTGATATGTGACTCATTGACCTACGTTCTCATATGTGGAGTCATTGACCTATTGATGAAGTCATTGATCTACGTACGTACTCATACGTGGAGTCATTGACCTATTAAGGGTCAATATGTTGATGATTTTCATAAAACTTTCACATATTTACAAATAAATCTACAACTAAATTATCCAATTTATATGCAAAGTTGACGGTTTGAGAGTTTGTATAAATAGAAGGGCTAAAGGCTAGACAAATTATACATTTCTTGCCAATTTAACCTTTTTCATAGGATTGTGTGTAGTATTTGTTCTCATTTATCATTTTCATATATGATATGTGGGTCATCGATCATTAACCTACTGATATGTGGACACGTATTAACAAAACTATTTTACTTTAGAACAAGTTCAGTCATTTTGGATGATTAGACAAGGATTTTAAATTTTTTTGTTTAATTACTAAATATGTGAACACGTATTAACAAAATCTAAAAATTTACTTAAACAATAAAATCCGTAATACTTTTAAAATGTTTTTTTTATGAACATCAAAATTTCTCATATACACAAATAAATCTACAACTAAATAACATAATGTAATTAAACAACAAAGTTTTTAAATAACATAATGAATTATATCATCAAGAAATGTAATCAATCTACAAAGTTTTTAAATAACATAATGAGACGGTTGACAAATCCCTACATCACTCGATATTTTGTTTCACTTCTTTTCATTTGGCAAATTTTGTTTCATTTTCTTTCTCATTTAAGTGGTTGAACCTTTGGTGACTAGTTCTTCGTCAGGGATTGACTTTGTTTCGTTTAGAGGAGTCGTGGACAGGTAATCAAAATTTAAAGGCTTTAGAGACATCTATGAGGTTTTCACATTGAGTCCCTGAGAGCATTCATGTGCAATTTTGTTGGTTGATACATTGTGTTTGAGTCGTTTGACCGGTTCTCCATTTGTTTTTTTGTTATCCCTTGGTTTATCAGAGCGTTACGGTTAGTCCGTATTCCACTTTGTGGCCTCTCGATTCGCTAGTTTTTAACCAGTGAATCAAATTTCTTTTATATTTTTTTTAAAAAATACACATAAAATTTTAACACTATCTTATTTCTAAAAAATATAGCCATTTATGATTGAAATTTACTATAGTTGAACTCCAAAAAATAATAATTTAAAAACCGATTTGTACAAAAATATATCGAATTTGTTCAATAGAATTTTTTCAACTCTGAAAATTTCGAAATTGAAAAGAATGGAAATGAAGCACAAAAATTCAATCAATAAATCAACATCACAAGAGACGATTTCAAAATAAAAATAATCCAAAACTCACAGTATTACCACAAGAGAAGCACACAAACTCACAAATTGAAACACACAAGCGAAGAATAGAAATTCAAGTGAGAAGATTGAATCATTGCATTTAATATGATAATAAGATTGAGAGAGAAGAAATTACAACGAGAAACAAGAAAAATTGATCAAAGCTCAAATCAACTTCATGCCTATATCAATCTTATATACTATATTAAAGTAAAGGTAATAAAGCTTATATGCCGCACCCATGTTTGTTCCACCTACGTATTGCATTGAAAATTAAAGTCTTTGAATTTTTTTTAATAAAATATTCTATTTAGATTATTTATATATTTTTTCCATTAACATTACAATCAAACAAATTCAATTTAAATTAAATAAAACTTTTATAATCAAACAACTTTTATTTAAGTAATATCTTACGTACCTCCGTTATGATCACAACTTCTATTCAAGTTATAATTTACTTCCATTGTGATCTCAACATTTTTTTTATCTTACCCCGGTTAATGATGCAATGGAAAAAGTTTTGAATTTGCCATTTTTTCATCAATGCTGGCTCAGTCGAGGCTCGTCCATACTCGACCCTTCCCCCCACCTCTCGGGGAGGCATCGCCTTTGAAGGCGGCACCGATAAGTGAGATTTCAAGTGATATTTCGTGGAAGTGTTTTTGTAGGCTTTTGCGGGTCGAAGAAATGATTCATCGACATAATGAGTCACCGTTAAGTGGGAGGAAAAAGACTTTCACGCTTTATCAGTCGTTAAATTTTGTTTGGTCGTTAAAAATATAATATAATAGTCGTTAAATTTTATTTTGGTCGTTAAAATATAGTATATCAATCGTTAAATTTTGTTTGGTCGTTAATTTATTTTTTTTGGTCGTTAAAATTGGTGGCTAAATTTTGGTCGTTAAAATTCATCGTTAAATTTTATGTTATTTAAAGTATGGTTGTTAATTTATTATTTTTGGTCGTTAAATTTGGTCGCTAAAATTTGGTCGTTAAATTTTGTTTGGTCGATAATTTATTTTTTTTGGTCGTTAAAATTGAGAGTTAAATTCGGTGGCTAAATTTTGGTCGTTAAAATTCGTCGTTAAATTTTATGCTAGTTAAATTTGTTAGATATGGTCGTTAATTTATTGTTTTTGGTCGTTAAATTTTGTTTTGGTCGTTAAAATATGTAATATGGAAAGAATGTTGGTTACAATTGGTCGTTAAATTTTATTTTGGTCGTTAAAATTTATGAACATTGATTCCGTATATTTTAGTTAAAAAGTTGATGAATGTATAATCTATTAAGGAATTAATATTGATTGTTGATTTTTTTTGTCAGAAATTTAAAAAAAACTAAAATTCTATTAAGGGAAATAGATATACCTATTTAATTTACTACCATATAAAACTTTCAATCATGAACCTTAATCTAACAAATCTTATAAGTTATTATTACCTACTCTAACAACTGTTACGACATAATCCTAACTATATATATATAAAAGAGTAACCTATATAAAACATGAGAATTAAACTAGTCTCTAATAAAAGCGAAAGTTATGTAATGTTATTTGGTAACGCAAACTTAAGGAAGACAACAAAAGATAAGGAAGAAAAAATGGAGGAAAGATCGAAGAAAGAAAGGAAGAGGAGCAAGTGGGGAGTGGGGAGTGGTGAAACAAAAACCTCACCCACCCACTCCTCCGATCCATCAATCCCCATCTCCTTTCTGTATCCTCTGTCTGTCTCCCACTCCCGTTAAACTATTCCAACTGCCACGTCACCCACTCCTTCTAGGGTGCCTATCTCCTTTCTCTTTGTTTCTGCGCTTGCAGAGAGTTGCAGCATCCCTCTGTCTGTTTCTTCCTTATTCTCTCTGCTATCTATCTATCAATCAATCATTCAGATGCCTGCTTGGTGGGGAAGAAGGCGCCACAAGCCCAAACCGAACGATTCTCCCTCTTCCACCCCCTCCAAGCCTCGCACCTTCGACCAACCTCTTTCTGCTCCTTTAAGATCCCCCGCTCTCGCCCATCGTACTTCTTCCGGCTTCTCTGGCTTCGATTCTGACGGCGCCGGCATACCCTCTGGGGCTGCTCCTGCTAGAGAGTGCCATCCTCTGCCTCGCCCCTCCCTTTCCCCCAACTTGCTTGATCCTCACAGTCACAGTGCCGCCGCCCTCCTTGCTTTCCCCAATGTGGGTTCCGCTTCTGTTTCCAGCGTCAGCTCTTCTGCCTCCTCCGATGACGCCCCTCCTCCTCTTTCAGAACAATTCGCTCACTTGGGGCTTTCCAGGTTTCTCATCTTTCGTTCGATGGATTATTATTTTGATCTTCTACTGTGGAACTTGATTTCTTAACTATTATTAGCTAAGCTACCACTAACACTAATTTGGGGTTTCTTGTAACATCTACGTATCTTTGTAATTGTTCATATTGGAATCCTGAGGTGATCTCTGTGTTTGGTTCTCATTGATTTGTAAACTTTTGGTACAATCAGGGGAAGTGAAGGTGTCAAGCTCAATGTAAGAACAAAAACTCCCGGGCCTGGATCAAGAGTGGCCACTGCTACAACTTCGCCTCGACATCCCCAATCAGTTGGTGTTGGTTCGCCTCTCCACCCCCAATCAGTTGGTAGCAGTTCACCTTTTCATACGCAGCTCGCTAATAGCAGTCTTGAATCTCCAATTGGGAGGCTTGAAGATGGAAGAGGTCAGTGTCATCCCCTGCCACTCCCCCCAAGTTCTCCTACTAGCCCTTCTGCTGTGCAAAGTGCACGATCTAGTTTTGCGATAGAGAACATGATCAATAATCAGTCTAGATGGAAGAAAGGGAGGCTTCTCGGACGAGGAACTTTTGGGCATGTTTATCTTGGATTCAACAGGTAATAGGACATTTTTAACTTCTTTCTAGTTCTTGATGATAAATACTTGTGAATTTTGCTTTCATGGTCTACATTTGTTTTCATATATTGGTATATTCAATTCTTATGATGGTGAGATCTTACAGTGAGATGGGTCGATTGTGTGCAATAAAGGAAGTCAAATTAATATCTGATGATCAAAACTCGAAAGAGTGTCTTAAGCAACTCAACCAGGTTCGTCTTTGTTTATGGATTCTGCTTTCATGCTCCTTGCTGTGTATAAAATCGTAGGCAGACTTTTTGACCCATCCCTTTTTTGCAGGAAATAAATCTGCTTAATCAATTGTCACATCCAAATATTGTTCGATACTATGGAAGTGAACTGGTATGCATGAAATGAGTACTTGTTTTCATAATATAATACCCAGCATCTCTATACATAGTTGTTTCTATGGCAACACAATGTTGTATGAATTGTACAATAGAATTATTTGATCTATAAGTTGGGTTCATGTTAATGTCAATACATAACCGTTTCTTCATTGCAGGGTGAAGAAACACTGTCAGTTTATCTGGAATACGTTTCTGGTGGATCTATTCACAAGTTACTGCAAGAATATGGCTCCTTTAAGGAGCCTGTAATCCAGAACTACACAAGGCAGATTCTTTATGGTCTTGCTTACTTGCATGCTAGAAACACAGTACATAGGTAACTAGTATAAGTTGCTCATAATTATAGGACAAATTGTCTGTATGAAATTCTCAACATTACTAATTGTGTGTAAATACCTTTCAGGGATATCAAAGGAGCCAACATACTGGTTGATCCCAATGGTGAAATAAAGCTTGCAGACTTCGGCATGGCAAAACATGTAAACTATTGTGTTCTTTTTAGATTCTTGTAAATTGAAGTGCAAGAACTTAGTTATTGGTGCTGACAAAATCATCTGCTGTCTATTCCTTGATTGTAGATTACAAATTGCACTTCAGTACTTTCTTTCAAAGGGAGTCCTTACTGGATGGCACCCGAGGTATCATGTTTGTATTATATTCTTTTAATGGTGTTTTACTATGTTTCAAATTTTAAGTCCTTGTGTATGTTATCACAGGTGGTGATGAATGCAAATGGCTACAATCTTGCAGTAGATATTTGGAGCTTAGGGTGCACAGTTCTTGAAATGGCAACATCAAAGCCCCCTTGGAGCCAATATGAAGGGGTATGCTGTCAAAATAGAGAATCTTGTTACTAACATGAGATGTGGAGTGGACAAAAATATGTCTTATCATTGTGATTTTAACAGGTTGCTGCAATATTCAAAATTGGAAACAGCAAAGACATCCCTGAAATCCCTAATCATCTCTCAAACACTGCAAAGAGTTTCTTAAGATTATGTTTGCAGCGTGATCCATCAGCACGCCCTTCAGCTGCTGATTTACTGGATCACCCTTTTGTAGTTGATCAAGCAAATCCTAGAAGTTCTGGCCCTACAATGTCAAATGAATTATTTCCTCTCCCAAACGGAATTGGAAATAACAGGCCGGTAAGGTTTATCTTTGAAAAATCTATCTCGTTCTATTGTGCTGTTTGTCAAAATGTGTAATCAAAGACGTGTTTAAGTGTGGAAGATATTGATACACAGTGGCCAATTTAGATATGAAATTGATGTTTGCTTGTGAAAAATATGGTCCCCTGCACAAGGAAGAACATTTCATAATTTTGATTAAGTCCATGTATATATTGATCTGTATGTTACTGATTCTTAGAATTGCAGTTGATTTGAGTGTCTATTATGGTTGATTTTGTTGTTGCATGTTGTGAGCAGCAAGCCTTGGAAATTCAGCCACGTAGGAAGAGCATCAGTTCATATGAAGCAGATAATATAAGAAGACCTATTGTGCCGGCTTCAAGAGAGTTGTGGTAATAAATTAAAGCCATTGTTATATGAGCAACAGAAGGAAACATGTTTTGCACATAAATGTTAAACATTGTGTGTCATTTTGGTGTCAGGGATAACGCGAGGACGATAATCTCTCTGCCGGTGTCTCCGTGCTCTAGTCCACTGAGGAACACTAGCCCAGCCTACAAGAGTTGTTTTCTGTCGCCTCCGCAGCCATTGTATGGTTGGGCTGGCCAAAGCAGTCATCACACAAACGAGTTCTCATTATCTCCAACCCTAGTACAGCCAAACTACCCGTCGGATCCTTGGCATGACTCCACATTGTACAAACCTCAAACACCCGGCGGGTCGCCAAGATCAAGATTGCTTTGAACAAGAAAGAAATACAAGAACAAGTGTTCACTTTGGGAAGATATGGGTTTGGCGTGTAGGGTGATTGGGTTGTTGTAAATTATCTTTTTTTTAAAGTAGTGTAAAGAGTATACTTGAGATCAGATCAGGCTTCAACTCATTTTGAGGTCACAAAAGCTAGTTTTGACACCGATGAACAACTTTTCATTGCTGTATAAATTTCCCCCATGATTTAAGATTTTAAGATGGGGCTTTTGAAACAAATTGCGCGTTTATGACCACACGCACTAAAAATGCGACAACTTTTAATTGGTGCTTCACTAGAACTTTCTTGGAAAGGGACAAAACACACATTTTCCAGCCCGGCGTTCACGTACGTTGATTAAGTCAAGAGTCTCCCTTTCTTTCTCCATATATTCATTGTCATCATATTCTTTCATGTCAAACTCCCAAAACAATTAAATTTAGAAGCTAACTTACGATACGATACGATGGAGAGAGAGCAAGAGGATCTTCAATTCCTAGGCTTCTTCGACATATGCTCAGAGTCAATCAAGATCATCTCAACATGGAGGAACATCATCCTAATGATCACCGCAACCCTAATTTTCCCTCTATCTATCGTATTCTTATCCTACATCGAAATATCCATGCTCCTCTCGGGTACCATCATGCACAACAAACATGCCCTCGATCAAACTAGACAAGGAACTGCATCCTACAACAAAATCTCCAACGTCTTGCCGGAGGAGTGGACGCGGTTCTGGCTCATCAAGGCGGTCTTCTTCACGTTCCTCCTCGGCTTCTCCCTCCTCTCCACTTCAGCCGTCGTCTACACCGTCGCTTGCGTATACTCCGGCAAGGACATCACCTACAAGAAAGTCATGAGCGTCGTGCCTAGGGTTTGGAAGCGCCTTATGCTCACTTTCCTCTCAAGCTTTGTTATTCTTATACTTTACAACATCATTGCTTACCTCTTTCTGGTATTGCTCTTCATTTTATTCGCCGTAAACAACTTCAGAAGGGCATATATGGTAATGGTCTCAACGGCTATATTATACTTGATCGGCTTCGTTTACATGAGTCTTATATGGCAACTAGCATGTGTGGTGTCCGTTTTGGAAGAGAGCTATGGGTTCCGAGCTATGTTGAAGAGCAAGGCGTTGATTAGGGGTAAAATGGGAGTTTCACTTGCAGTATATCTCGTGGTTAACCTTTGCTTGATTGGGACCCAGTTTTTGTTTCCGTCAATGGTAGAGATCGGGATGGCTGGGTTAGCCTCCCTGAGCGTGTGGTTGCATTGTGGAGTCTTCCTCTTTGCCCTTGTTTCGCAAACCGTTGTCTATTTCGTGTGCAAGTCGTATCACCATGAGAGCATTGACAAGTCTATTTTGTCGGATCATCTTGAGGTGTATCTTAGAGAGTATGAACCTCTTAAGGCTAAGGACCTACAAACGGAGCCAGTCTAGCCCTGCTTTGCAATTGTTTTGTATTTATAGCTTTAGGGCCTGTTTGGTATTATATTGTTTGGTATTGTATTTTTGGAGATTTATTTAGATTTTTTTTTACTGGACATAGAATTTTTAGTAAAATAATCTACTTCGGGTCACATAGTAGCTTGATAAGAAATCCAATATCACAGCATTTATATATACAATCATGTTTTCTCTACTTGTTGTACATGATCACTTTTTATGGTTAAATTCAGCACACTTCTTTTGAACTATGATTACCAACAAAGAGCGTATCATTATTACAAATTATTAGAATGCAATCAACCTGGAATATAACGTTATTCAATTCACCATCAATATAAGACTATGTTTGGATGCCTAACACAGAATTTTACACTATACTTTATGATAACAATGACAATAATTAACTTGTGGACATATAATGGAATTAGAATTCTAATTAGGATTAGAATAAACCCTTTGACAAAAATGGAATTCTATTAGAATTGGAAAATCCCGGATATCAATGGGATTGAACTTTGACAAAATGGAATTCTATTAGCATTGGAAAAACCCTAGTATCAATGGGATTGAACTTACACAATCAATTGGATTTCATAATAACAAATCTCTCACCTAAAGACTGATTCCAATCATAAGCATCTTCCTCAACAACCCTCATCTGACAATAATGTCAGACCTTCAACTTAGTTATGAAGGCTAGATAAAATTATGAGATGATTCAAATTCTGTAAGTTCACCCCCTTAATCAGCATATGTGTAGGATTTTTCACTTTTTAAAATCGTTTTTAGCTACAAAATCTTTCTTTACAAAATATGTCATATTTAATGATACATAAGTTATGTGTGTTGTTATTGAATGGAATGGTGGATTCCCAAACAAGTGAATGACACTATGATCGTCATTGTAAAGAGTACACCTTTATACTTATTTCCCAATTCACTCAAAAACTTTTGTAACCATATCATCTCCTTTCTAGTGCCGGCCAGTTCAATATACCTAACCCAACTTTCGTCGTAGATAGCGCCATAGTTTTCTCCAATTTAGAAGCACAAGATATCGCAGTACCATCCAAACCACCCAATGTGAGACATATTTGTTGTACTTCTCTTATTAAGATTACTTGATGTTAAATCTAGATCATCGTACTACACATTATGATCGAAGTTACTAACGAGGACAACATAGATAAGTGGCTTTTGAACGCATTTATGGATGGCCTGCCCGATCTCAAAAACACACTCCAAGGAATCTTAAACACGATGTTATAATAAGACAATAAATCTAGATATACTGATACAATGGGACAGAAGAAACATATTTTGGGCCCATGGATTAATGAGCCCGAGGCGACAGGGGGTGCGGAGTCCCCCGCGAAAGATTCTATCTATTTATAGAATACTATCTATTTAAAATGAATTCTATCTATTTATAAATCACAACACATGACTACATTGGTCCTATGGTTATGAGAGGAGATTATAATGAGATTCTTTTTCAAGGAGAAAAAATTAGGAGGAGTTCAAAGACGAGATGCATAAATGAAAGCTTTTCGAGATGCTATTGATGATTATTGTATGATTGATGGTAGATGTGCACGACGATATTTTACACGGGAGAAACGCACAAATAATTTGATTAGAGAAAGGCTGGACAAATTCTTATATTTGATGACTGTAGGATTAAACATGCAGCTTCACCCAATTAATTACCCCAGATTTTGCTCTGATCTTTCTACCATCATTCTCAATACTACCAATCCTATTAGAATCATTAACAAGAGGTATCATTTTGAGAAACGGTGGCTTAATCTTCCAAATTGTAATAATGTGATTACTAGAGCATGATCATTAATCATTTTGCATTTGCTTTGTTACTTACTGTTTCAAAATTAATGGAGCTATATTAGGGAATGTTCATCCTTCTCGTAACATTAGAGAGGGACATCCTATGTCCCATTATCTCTATATTTCATATCTAATGCTTCATTGGCAAGTACACTTTCAGGCATCAATTTATACAGAAATGCTCCAAAAATCACCCACATACTCTTGGTAGATGATAGCATGGTTTTTTCTAAAGCCACAATTGTTGAATCCTCAATCCTCCACTATACTAGATTTTATATACGATTTTGAACAGCTATCTGGACAACAAATCAACTTAGATAGATAAGAGGTTTTACTAAGTAAGAAGGAGGCTATGAATGATTGAGAGCACTAGCTTATCGATTCAAGATGACATAACATAAAACAGTTTAAGTTATAAGGTCGAACGAAGCTTCGGAAAAACACATAAAATGTGTAAACAATGTATTTGATCGAGTCGAAACAAGGTAAAGAACAAGTGATCCGAAAATTTTCTTAAACAATAAAATAAACAAGCTAAAAATAAGATCTAATTCTAGCCTAAAACTTTAAAGCTATTAATTAGTGGTCGGAGATACAAAGAATTGTACAATAAAAAAACAGTGTAGCAGAAGTCGAGATTGATGACGTTATGAGTGGTTGGATTGCCATTCATTTACATGTTCCCATGGATCTAACCGATTCTCTATACTAAAATCATTAGTTGTCGCACAATTTGGCGTAACAGCCTCATTCCCTTGCGACTCCATTCCAACAAACTGTTGCAATACCAAAACGGAGATCGACGAAGCAAAATCAGCAGCCGCCAATAAATCTCCGATGGGTCCCAACTCAGGACATTCACTCCACGCCGTTAGTCCCGCCGTTAACGGACATACCATACCTTGTCCTCTCCCGACAATAAACAAATCATGAATAGTATCTATAGATCTTATAACATCAACAGTCTCCTCACCATTATTAACTATTAACTCCTTGTACGTAACAAACTCATTATTTGACGTCTTAGCTCT
The DNA here is from genome assembly GCA_002319775.1 of Fagopyrum tataricum. NCBI lineage: Eukaryota > Viridiplantae > Streptophyta > Magnoliopsida > Caryophyllales > Polygonaceae > Fagopyrum > Fagopyrum tataricum. The sequence goes on from CM008286.1 coordinate 14,670,066, forward strand.
AAACTCATTAATATACTCTTGATCAATTTGTTTCTCATTATCCGTGGTATTAACGATCGTTAATTGTGGTTTTTCTAGCTCTTCTCTAGCAAGGAAGCGGATAACATTAACGATATTACTCGGATTATCCGACATTCTCCACACGTACGCTAATGCTTCTCGGTCATCCGGACCACCGAAAAACAAAACAGCAATATGGTGAGTTATTTCAGTAGATCCGATACAAGAACAAGTGTTCACTTTGGGAAGATATGGGTTTGGCGTGTAGAGTGATTGGGTTGTAGTAAATTATTTTTTTTTATAAAGTAGTGTAAAAAGTATACTTGAGATCAGATCAGGCTTCAACTCATTTTGAGGTTACAAAAGCTAGTTTTGACACCGATTAACTTTTCATTGCTGTATAAATTTCCCCCATGATTTCAAGGTTTTAAGATGGGGCTTGTGAAACAAATTACGCGTTTATGACCATAAGCACTAAAAATACGACAACTTTTAATGGATGCTTCACAAGAACTTTCTTGGAAAGGCACAAAACACACATTTTTCCAGCCCGGCGTGCACGTACGTTGATTAAGTCAAGAGTCTCCCTTTCTTTCTCCATATATTCTTTGTCATCATATTCTTTCATCTCAAACTCCCAAAATAATTAAATTTAGAAGCTAGCTTACGATATGATGGAGAGAGAGCAAGAGGATCTTCAATTCCTAGGCTTCTTCGACATATGCTCAGAGTCAATCAAAATCATCTCAACATGGAGGAACATCATCCTAAGGATCACCGTAACCCTAATCCTTCCTCTATCTTTCGTATTCTTATCCCACATCGGAATATCCATGCTCCTCTCGGGTAAAATCATGCACAACGAACATGCCCTCCATCAAACTAGACAAGGGACTGCATCCTACAACAAAATCTCCGACGTCTTGTCGGAGGAGTGGACGGAGTTCTGGCTCATCAAGGCGGTCTTCTTCACGTTCCTCCTCTGCTTCTCCCTCCTCTCCACTTCAGCTGTCGTCTACACCATCGCTTGCGTCTACTCCGGCAAGGACATCACCTACAAGAAAGTCATGAGCGTCGTGCCTAGGGTTTGGAAGCGCCTTATGCTCACTTTCCTCTCAAGCTTTGTTATTCTTATACTTTACAACATCATTGCTTATCTCTTTCTGGTATTGCTCTTTATTTTATTCGCCGTAAACAACTTCAGAAGGGCATATATGGTAATGGTCTCAACGGCTATATTATACTTGATCGGCTTTGTTTACATGAGTCTAATATGGCAACTAGCTTGTGTGGTGTCCGTTTTGGAAGAGAGCTATGGGTTCCGAGCTATGTTGAAGAGCAAGGCGTTGATTAGGGGTAAAATGGGAGTTTCACTTGCAGTATATCTTGTGGTTAACCTTTGCTTGATTGGGACCCAGTTTTTGTTTCAAAAGTATGTGGTCATTGACCCGTCAATGGGAGTGATCGGGAGGGTTGGGTTAGCCTCCCTGAGCTTGTGGTTGCTTTGTGGAGTCTTCCTCTTTGCCCTTGTTTTGCAAACCGTTATCTATTTCGTGTGCAAGTCGTATCATCATGAGAACATTGACAAGTCTATTTTGTCGGATCATCTTCAGGTGTATCTTGGAGAGTATGAACCTCTTAAGGCTAAGGACCTACAAATGGAACCAGTCTAGCCCTACTTTGGAATTGTTTTGTATTTATAGCTTTAGTAAAATAATCTGCTTCAGGTCAGATATGTAGCTTCATAAGATATCCAATATCATGCATTTATACAATCATGTTTTCTCTACTTATTGTACACGATCTCTTTGTATGGTTAAATTCAGCACACTTCTAACCCAGAGTTTTTAGGATTAGAATCTAATCAATATGGAATGTGATGTTATTCGATTCACAATGTATATGAGATTACGTTTGGAGACACTGCTAACCCAGAGTTTTACACTATACTTTGTAATAACAATTACAATAACCAATGTACGGAATTAGAATCTTATTTCTACTAGGATTATAATAAACCCCTTAAACATATAACTCTATTAGGATTGGAAAAAACCTTGATACAAGTGGGATTAAACTTACGTAACCAATTGGACTTCATAACAACAATATCCGATCTAGAGACTGATTTCAATAATGAACATCTTACTCAACAACCTCATATAGTGGTAGTGTCAGACCTTTAACTCAGTTATAAAGGTAGGTAAAGTTATGAGAAGATTCAACTTCTCTAAGTTTACCACTTTAGTCAGTATATTTATCGGATTTTTCACTTTCTGAATTTTTTTTTAACTCAGTTATAAAGGTAGGTGAAGTTATGAGAAGATTCAACTTTTCTAAGTTTACCACTTTAGTCGGTATATTTATAAGATTTTTCACTTTCTGAAATTTTCTTTAGCTGCAAAATATTTCTTTCCAAAATATGTCGTATCTAATGATACATAAGTGCTTTGTGTGTTGTTAACGAATAAAATGGTTGATTCATAAACAAGTGGAAGACACCATGGTTGTACTTTAAATGTTACTAATGAGGAAACATTGATAAGTGGGCTTTTGCAGGCATTTATGGATGGCCTGCCCGATCTCAAAAACACAATACTTGGCGCCATTAAAGGAGTCGTAAACACGACTACATTGGTCCTATGGTCTATGAGAGGAGATTACAATGAGATTCTTTATCAAGGGGAAAACTTCGGAAGAGTTCAAAGATCATATGCAGACAAGAAGGCTTTTCGAGATGCTATTGATGATTGTGGTATGAGTGACGGTGGATGGGCGTGCAGGACAAAATATTATATGGGAGAGAGGAAAACGCACAAATAATCTGATTAGATAAAGGCTGGACTAATTTCTTATGTTTGATGACTGTAGGACTGAACGTACATACAACTTTTCAGTGTTCAATTACCCTAGGTTTTGCTCTGATCATTCTACCATCATTCTCAATACTACCAATCTCAGTAGAATCATTAACAAGAGGTATCATTTTGATAAATGATGGCTTAATCTTCCAAATCTTATTGATGTGATTACTAGAGCATGACAATCTTCTACAAGACATACTACCCCTAATAGAATTGCAGATGATTATGGCAGATCTTGAATATCTGATATCAATAAGCAAAGAAATGATATCAAATCTCTACAACAGGAACTTGATTATATTCACACCAAAAAAAAGGAACTTGGTTATATTCAAAGGGCTAGTCCAACACCTTACATACTAGACAGAGGAGGACAAATCATGGCTCACCTTGAGATGCTATACAAATATGACGAAGGCTTCTGTTTTATGCGTGTAAGAACAACATAAATTAAAGGAGGTGATAAAAATACTCCATATTTACACCACAAAGCTTGCTTTTGAGAGAAAACATAACAACTTCATCAAGAGATTGCAAGATGATGATGGAAGCAGGAATGAAGGTGATTACAACATTGAACACCTTGTGACTCACTATTATGAAACCCTTTCTCTTCAATCGGAAAACGATGGCCCATATAGCATAAGAAGGAGTTTGTTGAATGATTGAGACCACCAACTTGGCTATCCAAGGTGACATAACACAAAACACTCTAAACTATAAAATCGAACGAAGCTTCACTTGCTCTTTCCCCAAAAAAGACATGCGAAACGTGTAAACAATGTATTTGATTCAAAACAAGGTAAGGAACAAGAGGTCCGAAATTCTTCAAAAACCAGAAGAATGGACAAGCTAAAAATATATCTTTAAGCCTTTTGTAATCAAATTAAAAATAAATTTTAAAAATTCAATTATTAAGCCTTCTTAAATCGGACTTAAAATAAGATAAAACTTCAAAAACTAACATAAAAAGGCTCAATAACTTAAAGACATAACTCATAAATACATTTATTATTTATTGGTAAAAAAATTGGATCGAAACTAACATGCACCAACATGTAACTTGTCTTTCTTATATGTGTCTATACGCATCTCCTTCCGGCTGAATGTGCATCACTATTTTCATGCTTCCTCTAATGCTTCAATTTTGGTTAAACAATTCTCTAGCTCATGCATGTCTCCAAGTTGCTCTCTTATCCTCTTAGCTTGAGCAATTGTGATTGATTCTCTAGGTGATGTTTGGGATGGTCCCTCGTCATGTCATGTATCAAGAATTTCCTACTAAAGATAGGAATAGAGCAAGTCCTATTTAAATTGTAGTGTGATAATCAAAGTATAATTCATCTAGCAAATAATTAAATAATTATACTCTTGAACCCCCCTTCAGCACATCAATATATGACATCGATGGATCATAGATGTCCTTGAAGAAAACTTCTATAGCTTGACAAGATACACATAGACGATAACTGCAATCAATAAATTTAACCCCTTTGTTGTAACTTCGAAAACGAAAACGGATCGAAAATAAATCTAGTTTACATGTGTACCTTATTCATGAAACCATTCCGTGTGATAAGATATTATAAACAAGGTACGTAATACCTAATTTTTAGAGGAGTCTAGAAATTAGGCAATTGAAACTAAATTGGAAGACTCCAAATCAACACATGAATAACTAGTAAACTCTATCTTTAAATCTATTAATTAGTGGTTGGAAAAACAAAGAATTGTACAATGAAAAAAAAAAAAAGAAAGTGTAGCAGAAGTCTAGATTGAAGACGTTATGAGTGGTTGGATTGCCATTCATTTACATGTTCCCATGGATCTAACCGATTCTCTATACTAAAATCATTAGTTGTCGCACAATTTGGCGTAACAGCCTCATTCCCTTGCGACTCCATTCCAACAAACTGTTGCAACACCAAAACGGAGATCGACGAAGCAAAATCAGCAGCCGCCAATAAATCTCCGATGGGTCCCAACTCAGGACATTCACTCCACGCCGTTAGTCCCGCCGTTAACGGACATACCATACCTTGTCCTCTCCCGACAATAAACAAATCATGAATAGTATCTATAGATCTTATAACATCAACAGTCTCCTCACCATTATTAACTATTAACTCCTTGTACGTAACAAACTCATTATTTGACGTCTTAGCTCTAAACTCATTAATATACTCTTGATCAATTTGTTTCTCATCATCCGTGGTATTAACGATCGTTAATTCTGGTTGTTCTAGCTCTTCTCTAGCAAGAAACCGGATAACATTAACGATATTACTCGGATTATCCGACATTCTCCACGCGTATGCTAATGCTTCTCGGTCATCCGGACCACCAAAAAACAAAACAGCAATATGGTGAGTTGTTTCAGTAGAGCCAATACGAGTTGACCCGGTTAAGCCTCGGTCAACAAATACCCCTACAGAGCACGGTGCATTTTCTAGAATGTTCTGATTCACCATTTGAAAAGCCGGTATTGTCGCATCCATTCCACCGTCAACAGTTTGTTGTTTATGAAATGGTATGATCATAAGAGCAACTCGTTTATCAACCGTGAGATTACAAACATCCTCGTGCATCGTCGCATAAGGTGACACCACCGTCAATGGTTGAACCGAAACATTATCCGCATATCTTTCGTAATTCTCCAAGGCGTTTATTATATGATCCGTTTGAGCTTGGGTTCGGTTCATGGCCGGTTTTCCGTTCCTCCTCGTATTATGGTCTACGATTAGCATGGCGGAGGTGCGACCCGCTAACTCTACTAAGTGGAGAGCATATACACATAAAGGCGATCTCTTTGTAGGGTTTGTCGCCACAAGTAGGTTTATGATTGCGGGAACATTTCTTGGTGTGTGAATGCATGTGATGAGACGAAGTTCCGCATCTGGTTTTGATGTTTGGAGTGTTCTTCGTTTGTATGCAACAAATCTTCTCGTTGGACGATAGATTGTTGTTACGATTGGAATAACGATTGCTGTGATGACAACGGATGTTGTCACTAGGACTGCGAATGATTCATCATCGAACACCTACGTGCAACAATTGCTATATTAAAGTTATATCAACAAATTATAATAATAATATTAATAATAATAATAATAATAATAATAATAAATAATAATAATAATATAATAATAATAATAATAATAATAATAATAATAATAATTATTATTATTATTATTATTATTATTTTATGAGTTATAAAGTAAAAAGATCAACTTGTAATTAAACTTTATTTTATTTAAACGGTTGAGTTTCTCATATATTTTAGGACATGTTTGGTATTCAATTTAGGTATCATATATGAGTATCGACATTAAATAAAAACTCATACATTTATTTAGTATAAGATTATATGGATATCAAACATAAATCTTGCTATAATCCAAAAATAGTGTATAATATATAAAGTGTTTATGAATTATTTGATACATTAAGATGAAAGGGTTTTAAATGGATGACTAAAATCTTGATACAAAAAAATTATAAATACAATTTCAAGTCATTATTCGATAAGAAGGAACATATTTGATTAAATTATTGCAAAAAATATTATTACAAAATTCTAATATTATATGTAAGTTAAAACTTATTTATAAATATTGGTTTGACATACAAGTTTAATATGAAGGGGTTTGAGTATATAAATTAATTGAGACGACATTTATTATAATAGAATTATTATAATTTACCTTTTGATCCTTGCCAACGTTGAGGATGATCATTTCCACGAGGCCTTTTGTGTTCATAAGCAAGCCTAGACTGAATCCTTCTTTGACAGGCATCTGATACAAGTAAGAGACAACCATGGTTCCACCAATCTTACCTAAACAACTAATGGTGACAAAACCAGCAAGATAACCCCATGTATTTGCTCCTCTAATCAAGTTCATATTAGTCTTAAGCCCACTAATAGCAAAAAACAAAGGAAGCAAAATCCCCGATACAAAATCCTCAATCTTTTCGATCAATGCTACAGCTAAAGGTCCACTAGGGATAACCAAACCAAACACAAACGCTCCAAAAATTGAATGTGTCCCTATAGCATCTGCAATAAATCCCGCAATCAACACACCAGTGAGTATAAAACATATCCCAACCTCATTGAAATTCTCACCACCGTGAGATTCACTTCGGATCATCCATAGAATCATTGGCCGAACAACAAAAACACAAACGAGTACAAACACCGTACTTGACAAAATCACCCCGAAAAATGCGACTGAGCTTGTATCCGTTTCTGTTAATGCAATTCCTAATGCTAAAAGGCTCCAAGCGATTATGTCATTAACCAAAGCAGCTGAGAGGGCAATTTTGCCTAAGTCTGTGTTTAAGAGCTTTAATTCAGCGAGAATTCGAGCAAGTACAGGGAAAGCTGTAACTGCTAATGCAACACCAAGGAAGAGGGCTAAGCATGCTTGACTGGCTTTTGTCTCGTCTTTATTGAATAAGCTGAAGACACAACCTGTTGCAAAGGGTATCAACATGCCACCAATTGCAATGTTTATGGATTTTCGACCTGTTTGTTTGATTACTGAAATGTCCATCTCAACTCCTATCAGAAATAGGAAATATATTAGGCCTATATTTGCCATCGTCTCCAAAACCATCACACTTCTTAAGGGGAAAATTGTCATGGCGAAATTCTTGTTTCGTCCCAGGATAGATGGACCTAGTAATATTCCGGCCTATGACAATCAGTGGACAAATATATTTCATTAGTATTCTAGCAAATCAACCATACCATATATATATATATATGTTTTGGTTCCGGTGAGAAGGTTTTTTTATAGAGAAGAAAGAGGATAAATTTTGTTCATTTTGTTTGTACCATGAGTTCATTTTATTTTAGTATCGCTCTTTATTTTTTTAAGATTATAAAAAAAATGTAGGATAAAAGTTCATTTTAAAAATATTTAAAAAAAAAACTCGGTAGAAAATTTTCATATATATATATATAGGACAAAAAAAACTTACCATGATTTCTGCAATGACACGAGGTTGTCGAATGGGTCGAAGGAGGTATACGAGGGTGCGGGTTGTGACGACGATCAACATCATTTGCAAAATAAATAGAGGGAATGAGAAGTCCAAGGGGTTATCACCTTGCCATATACCATTGGTGGTTATCATTGTAGGTGAATAACATACTATTTCATTAGGTTCAGCCATCGTCTCTGTGGCTGGAGCCATTTTTGGAATGTTGTTTACAGTCGAAAAATAACAACGTTTGCATGTCTCGACTTATATATATTTTGTATCCATGGCGGTTCTTGTCCTAAGAACTGCCATGGGTTGAATGAGTTTGGATTGTGTTGGCGAGGTAGGAACAAACGAATTTCTTGTGTTGACTAATTAGAAACGAATGTTTTGTTGGCCGCAACCCTCTTTTTCTTATAAGGCATTGCTTTTTTATAGGGCCTTGCTAAATCTTCGTGTTGTCTATTTTATTTTTAGAAAGCTCTTAATTATTGTTTGGTGTGCCGTAACCCTCTTTTTATGACTTCAATTATTGAATGTAACATTTCATGTCTTTCGTGATTTCAATTAAGTGAATTAACTTGAGGGTCTTTTCCTAATATGCATTTTACAAGGAGAGTCATTTGTACATCTTCTTGTGGACATATACTCGGGAGTCAACACAACAACATGGACCCTAAATATATTCAAACAATGCAAATATATATATATATATATATATATATATATATATATATATATATATATATATATATATATATATATATAAAAGGTTAGGATAATGTAAGAACCTGTTTTACGGTAAGAAATGAGAACTAATCTCAAGCATCACATAATCAACGTTCATGATTAAACGTGTTTAAATGGTAAGCATGAATTCTGTTTATTATGACACTTAATTAAGGATTCATGATATTGCTATTAAGGAAATAAAATATCTTCTTATTCCAATTAAACATGCACATTCTAATTGAATATATTACTCGATTTCATTGTGCATGTGCACAAGTGTATGATTCCAAATATATATTGTAACACGAGTGTATAAATGAAAAATAATGTCATTCCAAATAAACGACACGATTTCATGCACAATTTCATGCACGTATATGTGCATGCACAATTTGTGCATATGTGTGCACGATTTCAAAGTGTTTGTGTAGGAATTATTGTACGCATGCACGATTCATTGTGTGTGCACGATTCATTGTGCATTTGTACACAATTTCATTGTACGTGTGCACTCCATTAAGCGTGAACACGATTAATACCATATGTGTGAAATGGTAAATTCATACAGCCGACACTACTATAATAACACAATTTCATATTAAATATTAATATGATAACGAGAGTTTAAACAATTAAGTGATTGATTAATGTATTATGCTAATAATTATGTGTATCTAATAAAGGTAATTGACATCTCAATAGGAAACATCTAATATTACAGAATTAATTGCCTAATTTTGTACAAGATCATAGCCGTTCAAATAATTTAATCATGTGATTGAGATTAGTTCTCATTTCTTATCGTAAAACAAGTTCTTACCCGATCTTAACCCTATATATATAGGGTCGAGATCCGGTGAGAACCATTGTTATGATAAGAAATAAGAATCTATATGAGTCGTCAAATTATATGATGGATGTCCACGATTTAGTGAATTATATAAGGTAAACGTGCATTGTATTGATTAGATAATTTATATATTAGGTAATTAAGTTTAAATGCATATAAAATCACTACCGATTAGAAAATAAAATATTGTTATTGGGCTTTGTTCAAATTTGTTTTTGCAACCTACCAATTTTTTTATAAATATTTTTTGTTTTGTATATATAACATATTGCTATATTTTATAATTGCTAAGATAAATATAAGTGTTTTGTTGATGTGGGTAAAAAGTAAGATGTTGTATTTCGATGATGTGGAATAAAGAGAAAAAAGAAAGAAGAAAAATATATGTTAAGATTAATGTGATTGTGCATGCTCTTATACCATGAAGCTTACAAAATCAACCCTAGAACAATTACAATTCACTATTGCCCATTACTGCACACGTACGTAGCATTAAAATATTCATCAATCAGTTGAGCTAGGTTGTCCTTTCTTTCGAGTTTGAGGGTTTTGGCCTGGAAGGAAGAAGTGTCAATGCTTTTTGTTGAGCCGTCTAGTCCTTTGACGGCCGGAGGGAGCTTGTTTATATATAGAAGATAGGCCGGTCAAACAAAAACAACGGAGTTTCGCAGCCGGTGATTTCTTACCAGTCTTTTTGAGCAAAAAGTGGATTAGTGAAAGGTCTAAGAAAATTTACAAATTTTATCGCGGGATAATCAGGTTGGAAAGATGCTAGCGGTTGCACCGGCCCTTGATCAGGTAAAGTTGCCCGCTCGAAGCCCTCCCTATGACCCACAACTAAAAACGAGCCTTGCGATGAGACGCGGACATTCTCCATGATGTGGTTCCCTCCGGTCTGTTCCTGGTTTTGTAAGGATAGATTCTTACACTTATTAATTAAGTTCAATGGTAACAAAACATAAGATCAAATGAGAAATAGAGGGGTGGGTAGGAAAGGTGTAAAATTTCATTTGGAATAATCTGAAATAACTCACAATCTTCCACTTAGACATGTAAATATCAAGAATGGAACAAAAATAATACTAAATGCTTCTTCTTCTTTTTTGCCTTGATCGATTTTTTTTATTCGACTATCCTCTTTTTTTTTTGCGCTTCTTTTATTTGCTGTTTCTTTTTTTATATATCAAAACGAACACAATTACCGAACCGTGATGGTTCGGTTTGTGAACCGGGTTCGATGTACTACCATTGGACCGGCTTGTTGAGGTAAACCGGTTTAGTGGTCGGTTTTTTGGATCTTGGTCGGGTACTGGATTCGGGTAGGATACTGGATACATATCCTTTTTGGATCCCGATCAGGTCGGTAGGGTTAGAAACAGTATCGGGTATCGAATTTTAGTTTAAGGGTTTCGGTTAGGGTTTTGGCGGCAAGGGACATAGTTTCCGATTGTTAGAGGTGTTTGGTGGTATGGGGAGGGGTGGAGTAGGTGGAGGCAACTTTTCTACAAAGGTGGGTGAAGGTAGTGGTGTACAGTTATAGTAGCGTCGGGGTCGGGGAGTGATGGTAGGTGGCGGTGGATCCATGGAAAAACGGCGAAAAGGGGTTGGTGGTGCATTACTGGGGTTGTGGTTGTTTGGGTGCATCAGGGGTGGGGAGATGTGGGGATGTAGGTGGTGGGGACTAGTGGTTACCGGTAAGGAGAAACCGGCAACGAAGTGTTCGGCAAAGGGGGTATTCGGTGAAGGTGGTGATGGTGTCAAGGGGTTGCTGGTGAAAGAGTAGGTAGCCGCCGCCGGTGACAGTGTTGTGGGGGCATTGGCGTGAAGGTGGTGGTGAGACGGCGGCGGCAAACTGTGAGATATCCCGGGGTTTCTTCGATGAGACTCAAAGGGTGAAAGAAATATTTTTTTTGAAAATATTTTGTCCTACAAGAATCAATTACAAGCAATTGAACCCAAAATTAAAACCACTAAATAAACGAGAATGATTGAAATACTAACCGTAACAGTGGCTGCTCCGGTTTAGTCTTTTCGTGGATATCTTCGTGAAAAAGATCAGATTTTTTTTGAATCAAAAAAATAAAGACGCGATGTTGATTAACCAAAATTTATGATACCAATTTGATACGAGAATTAGCCGTAATTGGATGGCCTGACCTTTCGACACCTAAAGACTCGATAGAAAGACTACAAAAGAAAAGAGATATGGAAAGAAGATGATCCGATGATGGGAATGGATCGATAGATGGATAGATCAAGGTCGAACCCTTAGAAACGACTCAAAGACACAATAGGATGCGATAGACCCTAACACACAATCGACGGCCGTTCTGTAGAACCCTTCCGTACAACCAAACACAATAGGCATTCCTATGATCCCTAGAGCACCTAGAGAGGTATGCATATTGCACTCTACTATGACACACGCACAAGTAGAACACACACAAGCAATTCCAAGCAAGTTGCGAACAAGACCTTACTTTCTCTCTCTTCACATGCGGAAGACAACGGATATGCACAAGCAAATACAACAAAAATATCAATGTGTTTATTCAATTTTAGGTTAAGAAAACAAGAGGCACGTGCTCCCTATTTATAGGGTATAACTCGGCTCTAGGCTTCCTGTAATATGGCCCAAAGAATCATATCTTATCTTGAATAAGATATAATCTTATGTAAGGAAATAAAATAAGATCAATTTCCTAATAAGATAGATTTCTAAGACTTGATCATCAAGTATCTCTAAGATATATGATTTCCAAATCTATCTTTAAGCTTCTCTATTAGAAGACTTAAATTATTTACAAGAGGAAATAAATAAGATAACATGGGTTAGAAAATAACATTTAAAGCCCACAAAATTAACCCATAATTAAAACATTTCCTTCTGGGCTAATAAATAAAATATAAGGCCCGATTTAGCCACTATTGGCGCGCCTTTCATATGCAGGGGATGGGTCCGAGTTGGCTCTTGGAGGCCGTGGTTCATGATGGTATGGACGATCGGGTAAGTTGGTCTAGTCATCGGAAAGATAGTCCATGAATTCCGACAGGTGGGCCTAGAAGAAGTATCCTTCAAGGTTGTAGTCCCTAACTGATGGATATGCAAGGATAGCTTGAAATGGCATCGCGGGAATGACTTGACCATCTATGGAAATTGCATGGCTTGTAGTATAGCTCTCTTCTACGCGGACATGGCTCAAAGGAAGCGTTGCATGGCTTGCCTTTTACGTGTTCATGGATGTCCGAAGGTGGAGGGAATGCTTACATGTGTACTCGGGCTTCAAGGACCCAAGACTGGTCTGAGATGTTATGGGTCCAAGTTTGCTTCTATCAAGGCATGGCTGTGTTGGAAGATCGATTGGTATGTGGTCCCATGGGTCTTCTCTTCTCTTGAATCCTTTGAACATGATTGACGATGTTCTCATGCATCTTGACCTTTTAGTGCGGAAGGATCTTAACCAACTTTTCTTCTTGATGGTGTTCTTCCTTCCTCTCCTAAGCTTTGAAGTCCATAGTTACATTTGCTTTCCTTTCCTTGCTTTTATCTTTATCCTCTTGGTAGGAGGCTTTGAACATGGACATATTCCTGCTCCTAGATATTCTCCTATGTCCCTAGGTGATCATGAAGATGCTCTTGCATCACGTGTACTTTTGGAAGAGAGTTAATCATAATTTCTAGAAGAAAAAAAAAACATGCTAGAGATCAAACAATAATAAGAAAGAAAGGACTCATGAAAATGTGTCCCAAGGCTAGAGCGCTCACAAGGGATTTGATTAGCTAAGCTAATCAACAAAAATCATCCAAAATCTTATGTGCATAAGAAATAACAAGAAGTCAAGTGTAATAGCATAGCATATTCCAACTTATGAAAGTAAGAAAGATGAGAACCGACTCAATCTACGCTAAATGCAATTTTTTTTGTTTTTTTTTGAATGCATGTGGAAATGAAGTGAAATACTCAAGTAGGTGAAAATGGCATATAAAAAAAAATGTGTGTCAAGGAAAGAAAAACATGATATGTGAATGTGAGTATAACACTCCATACTTAAACTACACATCGTCCTATATGTGAAAAAAAAACAAGTAGAGAGAACAAGATACTCACAAAGCGATGCAATGCATATGGTGGTAGGAAGAAGGGTGGGTAGAATGGTGAAATGATGTGAGAACTTTTGAAGTCCGCTTCTTGTAACCTTTGAAATCTTAATTTGTGCATATAAAGCATAACCAACAACCATCATCCTAGAAAAACAAAAAAAAAACAAAAAGGGGAAAAGGTGAAAGATAGTTCAAACCCATGGGTTGCCTCCCATACAACGTTTGTTTTAGATCATTAGCTTGACCCATGTGACTAGTTTTGATGGGAAGCCATGGAAGTGGTGGCGGAGATGTAGGCGAGGTGGATGTCCTTTGATCTAGGGTAGTGAGCGGGAACAAAAAGAAGTCCGTTGTGTATCTCGGGGCGGGTGGAATGAATTGAACAACTTCCTTAGGTGGGGAGATAATTTCTTATTGTTAATGGGAGGAGCTTCTGAAGAAGTATTTTTCCTTGTTTTAGCGTGTGGAATAGGTATATGGACAAGGGATGTATCAATGATGCGGGATCTTGTGGGAGAATTAAGAATTTGAGCTTTTGAAGACAAAATCAACGAGATGGTATGGTAGACGGTGTTAGACGACAAAGGATATCGTCTCGACGCCGTCTCGATGCCCTCTGGCTTTGAGTTTTCAGAAACACCGTTAAACACGGCATGCGGTACATTATGGAATTCCGTCTTGGATGCAATTTCACGTTATCTCGATGTCGTCCAAATTGTTTTGGTGGCTACGACTTTTGCAATTAAATCCTAGACTTTCAAGAATTCCGTTTCAGACACCTTGTGGAACGGCATTGAGACATCTTGACATGCCGTCTCTGCCGTCTTGATTCTTCGTCCCGTCTTGAGATATGACTTTTTGCATTTAAATTCAATTGAATTATTTAAATCCGGCCTTTTTTCTTGCTTTCACTTATTCCAAGGCAACATCTAGACGTTCTATGACAACCATGCATGAGATCTTGTTAGGTATCTTCCATGTCCGTAACCTAGTACTCTAGGTACTCATGACTATCTCTGACCTTCTTGAGTTGACTTTCCAAAGTTGCATTGTTGTCCACGAGATCAACAACTGTTTTATTCATCTCATGGATTGTAGTTCTCGTGAGCTCTTGTTTGGTATCTTCCATGTCTACAACCTGGTACTCTAGGTACTAATGACTATCTCTCACCTCCTTGAGTTGACTTTCCAAAGTTCCATTGTTGTCCACGATATCAAAATTTGTTTCATTCAATTTATAGATTGTAGTTCTCATGAGCTCTTATTAAGTATTTTCCATGTCCGCAACCTGGTACTCTAGGTACTCATAACTATCTCTCACCTCCTTGAATTGACTTACCAAAGTTCCATTGTTATCCACGAGATTAAAAAAATTGTTTCATTCAATTCAAGGATTGTAGTTTTCATGAGTTGTTGATTTTTGATCACCTCTTTCAACATCAACTCCATGCATGGGAGTCTGCTACATCCGGGAGATGATTGAGGCTCTTTGTATTTCCTCATAATGCGGTATCTCTTCCTTGTAGTTTCTTTCACAACAAAAATAGCTAGAGGGGGATCCTTAATGATCATGCACACTTCATCATTAGTAATGTTAGTAATCGCATATATATCATCATCAATGGAAGAAAGCCTACGGAGATTAGGGAGAGTAAACTTCATTGAATTATCAAATAAAATCGGAAAGGATGAATCAATCTTTAACGTTAATGAGAGATCATGCGATGGTGTGGAAAGGACGTCCGACGACATTAGTACTTACATCAACATCAACAAGTACAAAACCGACAATCATCTCATGATTGTCCACTTTCACAACAATGTTTTCTAACATCCCTACTCTTTTGATGACAAACCTATCGGCCAAAGTCAAGGTGAATTTCACCAGTGAGATTTCCTAGCTCTTACTCATTACACTATTTGAGTGAAGTAACACTCACACAGTCACACTAGCACCTAGATCACAAACACAACAAGTATGCTTCCTTCCACCGAAGGTCAAAGGTGTAAAAGCTTCCAGGATCTCCTTTCTTCTGGGCATCTTGGTCCTTAGCATAATAATGCATTCCTTGGTAACTTCAATGGATCCTTCATATTTCAAAAACTTCTTATTGGAGAGCAGCTCGTTCATAAATTTTGTATACATTTTCATTTGTTTCAACACCTCAACAAAGTGGATCTCGAGGTATAACTTGTTCTTCCTATCCAGAAATTTTCAAAAATCCTCATTCATCTTCTTCATGTTACGTTCTTGAGAGAAAGGAAGGGTAGGTCTATAGAGATTTGGAGATGGAACGACATGTACCTCATCCGGAGTGACTTCTGATTCAATAGCCTTCTTGGTCGTCTTTTCTACTACCATGAGATATGAGGTTTCTTTTCTACTTCTCAAATTAATGACGGAAACTCCTCTAGGGTTGTTTCCCCATAGTAGGAGGGAGTTTCGCTTGTGCTTTCTCCATTTGCTCGCTTAATTGAATAACTTGATTTTCTAGCATTTTATGTCACTTATCAATTACATCCACTGTGGTCTCCAATCTACTGAATTTTTCTTCAAAATTCATAAATGAATTCCTTATTTCTCCAATGGATCTGCATAGTGCTTGTTGTCTTTTGCAAGTTGCTCCATGATCTTATCATGAGTAGTGGGTGGAGGAGCTTAAGCGGGATCTTTGGGAGGGCAATTTCTTCTTTGTTGAAATTATTGTTGTGGGAAATTCCTTTATTGGAAGGGAGGTCTCGTGTAGGCATAATCCTTTTGATACTCCTTTTTATTCGCTAGGTAATTTACTTGTTCCATGGCCTCATAGTGAAACATGTGTTCATTGAAGGCCGAAAAATCTTCAATTTCATGACATGTACCATATAGAGTTGACAATTTATATTACCATCTACATTAGTGGTAGGGTTATCTTCAACAAGTTTCATAAGGCTTGGACATTTTCGGCTAGCTTGTCGATCCTATCGTTGTTTCAAATATTGTAGACGTCACGCGTCTTGTTATGCTTCTTTGTGTACTTCCCCGTGTGTTCTACATCAGTCACAAGATAATCCCAAGCTTCATCCTCGTTTTATCTAGTAAATCCATGGGAGCTTGTTAGCAATTTCAACAAGATTTCCAGTAGTTTCATTTAATCTGCTGTAAAAATATTCAAGGAATGCTCCCTTTTCAAAACATGACGAGGACAAGAATGCAATAGTTCACTCTCTCCCATACGAAGTGTATATTCTCACTATCCAACCTGTCAAAGTGAGATATCTTCTCCCTTATTTCAGCCGTCTTGTGGGGAGGCAATTATTTGTTAAGGAAAGTTGTGGTCAATTTCTCCTAGGTGGTGAAGGTTCTTGGAGGGTGATTTTGGAGACAAATAATAGTTTTTAATATCTAGAGAAAAAAAAAATCCCTCATTCTCAAAGTGTCATCAATAATGTTTTCATAATTATGGGTATTCATAATGTTCTCAAAATTCTGCAAGTGTTGGTGCGGATTCTCATTTAACAACCCTAGAAATCGTTCATTTTGAATGAGCCTTATAGTGCTTGTCATGAGGTTGAAATCACGAGCTCCTAGCGTGAGAAGTACGAAGGCATGGTTATGAATCATTTGCCTTGGATTCATCCTAGCGTCTAACGTTTGTTGGTGACGAGTCCTTTCTACGACAAGTGCAGTAGTAAGCCTAGCGGTTTCAGCTTGTTGATCCAGCAAAGGTAGCGGATCTTCTCTTGGATTAGGTTGTTCCATGGATCGTGCCCATTGACATTTTCTCCTCCGACTTTGTCCATGGTTTGTTTTACAGAAATTTTTTTGATAGATTTTATTTGTGGAGGGTGTTCTCAATCTCGTCGTCTAAGGGGACACGCATGATTAGGTCGCGGACTCTTCACATTCAACATTATAGCCTGCAAAGCAAAGACAAAAAGGGAGACATAAATCTTATATTTATTAAAGGAGAACATTATTTTGCCACATGTCACCTCCACGTTTTCAACAACTCCAAATTTTTCAAAAAGCCTATTTTTAATTGAAATATAAATTGACAATTTCAATAAATCCTAATTAACTCGGAAAATCTTATCATCATATCTTATATCGATTAAATGAGAGACCTTCTTTGTCACGTATCAAAGCCACGATTCACGCAGCTCCCAAAAATATTTTAAAAAGCTACTTTCAAATACCAATAATTTTGATATTTACAAATTCAAATCTTAATAATTTGTTAACCCATGAATAAAATCTGGTATTTCAAAAATCAATAATTTTGATATTTTCGAATTCAAATCTTTATAATTTGTTATTCCGTAAATAAAATATGATAATCTTTTCCGTCACTAATTAAATTATAATTATAATTTTTTAAAATATTTGTTTTATATTATATAAATATAACTTGAATTTGTTACCATATTATAAATATAACTTAAATTTGTTACCGTATTATAAGTATAATAAAATATAGTAAAATATTATAGTGAATAACTAACATTAAGCTATAAAGAAGATCATTTTTATTCTAATGTTTAGAATAAATATTAAATCACGCCCGTGCAGTGCACGTATATTGATTCTTATTATAATGTTTATAATAAATATTAAATATTAAATCACGTCCCCTGCACTGCATGGGTAATACACTAGTAAGTTCTATAAGAAACTTAGAATAACCAAAATTTATATAAACCAAATATATCGCTAAACCCCAACAACTGCGCCAAAAACTAGATGGTCCTAAAACCTACCTGCAATAATGACGGGGTTGGTTGTAGTAAATCGAGTGATGAATTCACAAGGATTACGTATGAGTTAAAAAATACTAATTAATAGTTTATTCTAATTAAAGGGAGAGAAGAAGAAGAAGGGAAGATGAACGATATGTCTTTTGGTAAAAAGGGAAAAACAAGGGTAAACAATGATGTTGTAGGAAAAAAAAAGAAGGAAGGTGATTTGAAAGAGAAAACAAGTGCTACAAAGATCAAAGTGATATGGTAAGTAGAAAAAAAAAAGTGCAAAGATGAAGAAAAGTGTGAGTTTGTGAATCATCGGAGGATCTCGAGTGTTGATCGATCACATTCGATACCCCGTATATTATTTTTCATTTCGACCTACGTTTTGGCCCACCAACATTATACTTTCCATGTCCCATATCCTCGGTACAACCCTTATAAAGGCGTCATGATTTATATCTTGCATTTCACTCTCATTTGACACAAGTGGTGGACTTTGAGAACTCTCTAACAAGCTTATGGTAAGAAATTTTCATGCCTGGTGAGTTTGAGCGATTTTTAATATATGCCTAAACACATTTTGTGAGATAGAGAGCACACACATTATACTTGAGCGGTTTGGAGAGCTATGATTCATCATTTATCCTTTTACAATGATCGATGCTATGATGACATGATTTGAGTTGTTTGTTTTCCTCCTAGTTGAGGCAATCATTTATTTTGCACTTTGCATGATATATTCTATAATCTTACTCGTAGGCGTGCAAGGTTTAAGCATGGTATTTTTATGAGTTCCAAAAGTAATATCGTATACATCATTTGTTCTCTTATACTTCACTTTTGTATAGAAAGATTTCCTTATCCATATTTTGGTGTCTATCTAAACATAAGATCGAATATCGCAGTGAAGGCTGAAGTGAGACCACATTCCATACCAGAACTCAGACGGTGTCTTGACGACATCCTTGTCTGTCTCATGTCCGTCTTGAGCTCATCTCCCACATCGTGCAACCCAACACTGATCCAATCCAAATTCCAGCCCAAAATACTTGGAGACGGTAACAAGCCGTCTTTATGTCGTCTCCAAGCTAGTTGTTTAAACTGCGATGTTTATCCGAGATCATATCTTTCGATCTTATCTTTGAAAGAATATATATTGTAACCTTATAACTCCAATTTCGGACCCTATATAAGCATGTATCGATATAAGGTTTAGGTATTTTGATTCCGATTCTCATCCTCCCACAACCGTCAATAGCTTTAGATTTCGATTCCCATGAAGACTCACCTCGTTGTGCTAGAACCGAACAACTATGAGTTTGTCTATGCAAATTTTATATACAATATATTCAGTATTGTATTCAATCATGTCTAGTTAATCTCCCTCTTGATCTAAGGATTGGATGATCCTTATAATGGTTTGATTTATCATTACATATATGAATTATTAAAATTGAGATTGTGAATTTGCTTAATTCTTTTCAAAGAGCTTCGTTCTTATCTTTTATTTACCTTCGAAAGAAGTGGCGTTCATAAAAGATTTTAGATAAAACACTAATGCTATGTCCAGTGAGGTTGTTTTATTGGAAAGATCAACAATAGCTTGGTTTTTAAGGGATTGGATCCTACCTCATTCAAATTTGTTATCACGGTCTTTTTTGTATGTAGGAAATACTATATTCGTTGATTACCTACAACATTCACACATCAATGTTCATAATATTCATATACAGGGCCGTCCAATGGATTTCGGAGGCCCTGTGTTAACGTAATTTTTTTTTATTAATTTTAAAAATGATGTTTTATCAAGAGAAAAAAAAAGACTAAAATAACTTTTTTAATTAAAAAAACATTAAAATTGACAATAAAAAAAACAAAACAGGACCTTTCTTAACTTTAAATAGTTTTGCGGGAAAAAAAAAGTAAACAAAAGAGAGAAAAAAATTATAAAACATGTGTGGATTTTATTTATTTTATAAAAAAAAAAAGAACATAGTACAAAGGGAATTTGAACTTTTAACTAATTAAATAAAAATACATGAAAGAATGACGATAAAAAGAAAAATAAGATCGTTCTTAACTTTAAATATATCTTATGAGGAAAAAATTAAATAAAAGAAGAAAAAAATGGAAAGAACATATAACTAATTTATTAAAAATACATGAAAGAATGACAATAAAAAACAAATTAAGGCCGCTCTTAACTTGGATTACATCTTAGGAGAAAAAATAAAAATGAAAAGAACCTAGTAGTTATTGCAAGAATTGAACTCTTGACCTATTGCACAAGGTATTGAGCTTTAACCATTATGTGTTATAATGCAACTAAAACTATATATTATGTTGGAGATTTGGGCTAAGTCTTCATTGTAACCATTGAGCTTGTCTCGAGACAAGGTGCAATGAGTTGTTCACATGTGTGTCACTATGGTCTGGGTTGCGGGAGGCAAGCCAAGTGACCGACACTAGGAGCAACTAGTATTGTAAGGGGAGTCGAATCGAAGCAAGGTGATCTACGACAAGGTTAACTTGTGCCAGATTTTACAAGGCCGATACTTGGGGCTTTTTAGCCACGGTTTCTCGGCACACCTTTGGTTCATAGGCCTTATACTGGCTAAAGAACATGTGGTTAAAATTTGGGAGCAATCCAAGCTCAAATGCTTAGTGAATGTCGATGAAGCAGCTAGTGAGCTTCTTTATGAGCTACACTAGCTTGAGCTAAGATATTGAGTATTTGCGGATCTTGGAGCTTACCCTAGCTATGCGAAAGTGAATAAAGCTCATTGGAAGTGTTTGGACCAAGAAAAATAAGCTAGCTCTAAGCTAGCTCCGGGGAGCGGTTTTGGGCTCCCTGTTTGGGCCTCGGGCCTTTCTAGGGTTTCAAGGCCCATCATCCAAGCAACTTCCATGTAACTTCCCTAACCGCTTTTAACCGCTTTTTGGTGGTTATAACTTCCCAAAAACGTTGACCCCTATGCCTATATAAGGGAGAGCCATTCGCACTTGATTCCTCATTCGTTTTTGCAACAAATAAGCTTTTAGTTCCATTGTATTGACATTGGGTAGGCCTTCTTATAGCTTGTTTGCAAAACTCGAAAGACTAGTATAGTTCCATTGTATTGACATTGGATAGGCATCCATCTTAGATTGGTTTTGTATTGACGAAACCTAGGAATACCCTTTCTTTACAAAGTAAGACAAGTAAGTCACTTACTTAGTCTTTGTAACGTGTAACGTTTTATCCCACTAAGGTATTTGGATATTCCCGGTGTAAGGGAAAATACACTTAGAAGGAAAATTCTTTTATGAATGACTCATTACATAATCCAAGTCAATGTTTTAAACATATAACAATCGGTTTATAAGACTTGCAATTGAACTTAATTTATATTAGAGTTTCGTCTACTCCTTTCGGAGATTACAAACTCTTGGTTGGGTTTTGTCTACTCCTTTGTGGAGATTAGAAACCCTTGTTAATAATTTGATTTCACTTCAAGATAATTATATATATATATATTAATTTGATTGGCAATTGGGAGAATCGTCTACTCACTTAAGTGATTACGACCCTTTGGTCTAAAACCGGACACCTAAAATCCAACAATCTTCTAAGTGTATTTATTGTGTTTTGTTTATTGTTTTGTAGAATTGGATTGGTCAATAATGAGTAAGACGTTAATGACGGAAATGACTTCTCGCTTTGGGAAGTTGGATAAGTTTGAGGTGTGGATTTTAGGAGGTGGCAAAAGAAAATGCACTTCCTCTTGACTACACTGAAAGTTGCTTATGTGCTCACGACACCTAGACCGGCCAAGCCGGTTGATGATATGGTGGAGGAAATATCGGTTGTCCGACAAAGGAGCAAATGGGATAATGATGACTACATATGTCGTGGTCATATTCTCAATGGCATGAGTGATGCATTGTTTGACGTCTACCAAAGTGTAGAGTCATCAACATTGTTGTGGGATCAACTCGAGTCTAAATATATGGCGGAGGATGCATCATCTCGCAAATTCTTAGTCTCGGATTTTAACTCGAATAAAATGGTGGACTCAAGGGCGGTAATGGAACAATATAATGAATTGCTCTGGATTCTTGAGAGGTTCACGCAACATGCCATGCATATGGATGAGGCCATTGCAGTTTTGTCTACAATGGATAAGCTCCCCCCTTCATGGAAGGACTTCCGCCATGTGCTAAAGCACAAGAAGGAAGAACTCACGTTGGTGGAACTTGGGTCACACCTTCAAATTGAACAAGGTCTTAGGGCACAAGAGGGTGGAATCAAGAAGGATGATAAAACTTCTACTTCCCACGAGGCCAACATGATGGATGGCAAGGGCAAAAGGAAGAGGTCCAAAGGAAAGGACATGGACAAGGGAAAGAAGTCCAAGAAGTCCAAGAAGGATAATATTGACAAGAAACCGAAAGGTTCTTGTTGGAAGTGTGGCAAGACTGGCCACTTCAAGCGGGATTGTAAGGCTAAGGTCGATGGATCCAAGGATGGAGGTCAAAGTGACCAAAACCCCCAAACCAAGGTAACTCTCTTATGAGTCTTGATTCTAACTTTGATATAAATTCTGATTTGAATTATGTGTCATTGACTATTAAATGTTTGTCCATGCAGGATGATGACCTTGGATGGTGGGTGGACTCGGGTGCAACAACTCACGTTTGCAAAGATCGGCGTTGGTTCAAGACGTACGCCGTCGCTAACGATGGAGCACTCATACATATGGGAAACGAGTCTACCACCCCCGTTCTAGGAAGAGGGCGGGTTGATCTATACTTCACAAGTGGCAAGACACTAGTCTTATCAAATGTTCTGCATGCACCGGCCATTAGAAAGAATGTGGTTTCCGGTGGTGTACTTAATAGGCTTGGCTTCAAACAAGTCATAGAAGCCGACCGCTGTGTATTATCTAGGAGAGGAACATTTGTAGGCTTTGGCCATTGGAACAACAATATGTTTCTTCTCTCTTTATGTAATAAACTTTCTAATATTAATAATAATAAGAATAGTTTATTTACATTGTCATCTTCTTCCAATTGTGATTTTGTTAAATGGCATGCATGTCTTGGACATGTTCACTTTAAACGTATAAATGACATGACTAAGGATGGTATTTTACCTAAACTTGACTTACCAAAAGATAAGTGTAAAACGTGCATGTTGACCAAAATAACAAGACTTCCATTTCCTAGAATTGAAAGAGAACAATCTATGCTCGGCTTAGTCCACTCGGATCTAGGTGACTTGCACTCTACTCCTTCATTAGGAAAGAAGAAGTATTACGTAACATTCATAGATGATTACTCTAGGTATTGTTACGTATATCTACTCTTTGCAAAGAGTGATGCCTTAGACAAATTCTATGTATTTAAGAATGAATCTGAGTTACAACAAGGTACCTTAATAAAAAGACTACGCACGGATCGTGGTGGTGAATTTATGGATAAGGAATACTTTGAGAGTGTCGGGATCATACATGAGACCACGGCACCTTACACACCACAATCAAATGGTGTGGCCGAACGAAAGAATCGAGTGCTTAAAGAGATGGTCAATGCGACGCTCTCTTACTCAGGTCTTAAGAACTCGTTTTGGGGTGAAGCTATGCTCACGGCAAACTACTTGCTTAATCGTGTTCAAAACAAAGAAGCAAGAAGACTCCTTATGAATTATGGTTCAAAAGAAAGCCAAACCTACACTACTTGCGAGTGTGGGGATGTCAAGCCATAGTTAGACTAAATGACAATAAACGTAAGACTTTAGGTGAAAGAGGCATTGAGTGTGTGTTCATTGGCTATGCCGAACACTCCAAAGCTTATAGGTTCTATGTGATAGAACCAAATGACTTCATCTCGGTCAATACCGTTATAGAGTCTAGGGATGCCATCTTTGATGAAGATCGTTTCACCTCGGCTCCTAGGCCTAGGAAAGTGATCAACATGACCTTAGATGAGGAACACCCAAACAAACGTCGTAGGATTCAAGTTGAATCATGGCAAGCCTCACATGGGCTTGACTCGGCGGAGATTGCTCCTATGAGCACTATTTTGTCCCAAAAATCAATTTTCCAAGTGTTCTTGGTTGAAGGATCAAGGGATAATGAAATGGATCATCACTCTTACTTTCATATAGATGAGGATCCAAATACATTTGAGGAGGCCATGAAGTCTCAAGATGTTGCCTTTTGGAAGGAAGCAATCCAAGAGGAGATGGACTCCATTGTGGGCAACCACACATGGGAGTTGGTCGACCTTCCTTCCGGTTGCAAACCTTTGGGGTGCAAATGGATCTTCAAGAGGAAGATGAAAGTTGACGGTTCCATTGACAAGTTTAAAGCACGCTTGGTCATCCAAGGCTTTAGACAAAGGGAAGGTGTCGATTATTTTGACACATACGCTCCGGTGGCTAGGATTACAACCATTAGGTTATTAATAGCTATGGCGGCTATACACAATCTAGTGATTCACCAAATGGATGTCAAGACGGCATTCCTTAATGGTGATCTAGATGAGGAAGTGTATATGAGACAACCCGAAAGGTTTGTCTTGAAAGGACAAGAACACAAAGTGTGTCGCTTGATCAAATCCTTGTATGGGCTAAAGTAAGCTCCAAAACAATGGCATCAAAAGTTTGATGATGTCGTATTGTCAAATGGATTTAAGATAAATCAAGCTGACAAGTGTGTCTATAGTAAGTTTGATCATACCGGTCAAGGTGTGATCATATGCTTATATGTTGATGATATGTTAATCTTTGGAAAAACCAAAGACAAGTAGACCTCACCAAGGATTTCTTGTCGACTAAGTTTTCAATGAAAGACCTAGGTGAGGCGGACGTGATTCTAGGCATAAGAATCAAACGTGATGCTAAAGGCTTAAGCCTCACGCAATCACACTACATTGAGAAGGTTGTCAAACGCTTCCAATGTGATACGAGTACAATTGTTAGTACTCCTATGGACTCAAGTGAGAAGTTGATGCCTAACCAAGGATCGGCCGTTTCTCAACTTGAATATGCACAAGTAATAGGATGTTGTATGTATGCAATGACTAGCACTAGGTCAGATATTGCTTTTGCTATTGGTAAATTGAGTAGGTACACGAGTTGTCCTAGCTCACAACATTGGAAGGCACTAAGGCGTGTCCTTAGGTACCTCAAGGGAACCATGGGTTTTGGCATCCTGTATACTAAGTATCCTTCGGTGATAGAAGGCTACTCAGATGCGTCATGGATCACTAATTTAGAGGATCACTCGTCCACAACTGGATGGGTTTTCTTGCTAGGTGGTGTGCCATTTCATGGGCTTCAAATAAGCAAACGTGCATCACAACCTCGACCATGGAGTCCGAGTTTGTGACACTTGCCGCTGCCGGCAAGGAAGCTGAATGGCTAAGGAATTTGGTTCTAGAAATTCCTCTATGGCCAAAATCGGTTTCTCCTATCTCAATTCATTGTGATAGTGCAGCTACGTTGGCTAAAGCTTATAGTCAAACGTACAATGGGAAATCAAGACATCTTGGTGTGATATCGGTCGATTTTGTGAGAACTCACAATAATCTAGCCGATCATTTAACCAAGAGCTTGGCTAGGGACTTAGTTCAAAAGTCAGCCAAGGGGATGGGGTTAACGACCTAAACTAAAAACGACTTGTCATGGGACACCCAATTCACATATGGCTTGATGCCTTATCCGAATTCAATGAGGCAAGCCCATTCCAAGAAGTTGTGAGCATAAAATGTCCATCCAAGGTAATGCTCTATGCCTATATAATATGTATAATTTGAAATAAGCAATTTCTTAACAACTCTTTTGAAAAATTGCAATTATAGGTGCAAGATCATAAGAGAGTTGACTACGTGAACATGAAGTGTCAAGGCTTCTTCAAGGGAGTATATGGTCGACTCGCCTTTATGTTCATTAGAGGATTAGGACACAATAGCCTTTAAATGTGTCATTTATTTGTAAAGAAAATGTAAATTTCGTGTATGTTGCCTTCATGTACTTAGACAAGTTAAGTGGTTCAATCCATTGGGACACCACGATTCTTTAGTGCAGAATGTGCAATTATACTAATTCAATAAATTCAATCGAAAGACATTTATGATTATGCGAATATTTTGTTTGGATGTATGTCTATAAAAAGTTTCTTGACTTTGCTCAAATGGGGGAGGAATGTTGGAGATTTGGGCTAAGTCTTCATTGTAACCATTGAGCTTGTCTCGAGACAAGGTGCAATGAGTTGTTCACATGTGTGTCACTATGGTCTGGGTTGCGGGAGGCAAGCCAAGTGACCGGCACTAAGAGCAACTAGTATTGTAAGGGGAGTCGAATCGAAGCAAGGTGATCTATGACAAGGTTAACCTGTGCCAGATTTTACAAGGCCGATACTTGGGGCTTTTTAGCCACGGTTTCTCGGCACACCTTTGGTTCTTAGGCCTTATACTGGCTAAAGAACATGCGGTTAAAATTTGGGAGCAATCCAAGCTCAAATGCTTAGTGAATGTCGATGAAGCAGCTAGTGAGCTTCTTTATGAGCTACACTAGCTTGAGCTAAGATATTGAGTATTTGCGGATCTTGGAGCTTACCCTAGCTATGCGAAAGTGAATAAAGCTCATAGAAAGTGTTTGGACCAAGAAAAATAAGCTAGCTCCAAGCTAGCTCCGGGGAGAGGTTTTGGGCTCCCTGTTTGGGCCTCGGGCCTCGGGCCTTTCTAGGGTTTTAAGGTCCATCATCCAAGCAACTTTCATGTAACTTCCCTAACCGCTTTTAACCGCTTTTAACCGCCTTTTGGTGGTTATAACTTCCCCAAAACGCTGGCACCTATGCCTTTATAAGGGAGAGCCATTTGCACTTGATTCCTCATTCGTTTTTGCAACAAATAAGCTTTTAGTTCCATTGTATTGACATTGGATAGGCCTTCTTATAGCTTGTTTGCAAAACTCGAAAGACTAGTATAGTTCCATTGTATTGACATTGGATAGGCATCCATCTTAGATTGGTTTTGTATTGACGAAACCTAGGAATACCCTTTCTTTACAAAGTAAGACAAGTAAGTCACTTACTTAGTCTTTGTAATGTGAAACGTTTTATCCCACTAAGGTATTTGGATATTCCCGGTGTAGGGGAAAATACACTTAGAAGGAAAATTCTTTTATGAATGACTCATTACATAATCCAAGTCAATGTTTTAAACATATAACAATCGGTTTATAAGACTTGCAATTGAACTTAATTTATATTAGAGTTCCGTCTACTCCTTTCGGAGATTACAAACTCTTGGTTGGGTTTTGTCTACTCCTTTGTGGAGATTACAAACCCTTGTTAATAATTTGATTTCACTTCAAGATAATTATATATATATTAATTTGATTGGCAATTGGGAGAACCGTCTACTCACTTAAGTGAGACTACGGCCCTTTGGTCTAAAACCGGACACCTAAAATCCAACATATTATGGGGCCCCAAAAAATTGGAGGCCCTGTGCTGATGGGCCGAATGACACCCCTTGTTGAACGGGCCTGTTCATATATGTAATATACTTTAATTCGTTAGAGTGGTGATTCTTATTGCTTAGATCGCCTCCCTCCATTATTTGTCAATAAAAATCATTGCTTTTCCTTGTTTTACTTTTTGTTATAAACTCCAAAAACATATTTATCCTCTTCCCTTACTCCTTTTTCCCCTTTTTATTTAGAATAATTATAAATCAGCAATTTCCAACTCAGACGAAATCCCCGTGAGTTCGACCCTCGATTTACTACAACTAACTTTGTCATCCTTGCGGTTAGGTTTTAGGACCATCAATACGTTAGAGAATTGGAGGCTCAAAACGCAAACATTCCTTTCTTTCAATGTTAAACCAAACATTTAACTTGTACCAACTATAATCAACCCGTTTCTATGTGATTTTTTTTTAATAAAACAAACGGGCCTAATGCTCAAAAGAATCAAACCCTTAAATAAGAAGGATATATATCACCAAAGATCTAGAATATGCAAATGAACTAGATTTTCATGGCATGTGATCGAGAAGTCTTTAGTGTTTTAAATCAATGTATTGTATTTTGGACCAACACAATTCATGGATCAGGCCGGACAAGTATTGTCCTAAAGGTTGGAACCATTTGATAGTTTAAACACGGAGGGAGTTATTAGTCGGAGTGGGATTGTATGTGCTAAAGTTCGTAAGACAAAGTTGTTGGACATAAAAGCCCTCCCAAATTAAAAATTAGGTGATGTTTGGTTCATGGGTTAACTGAAGTAGCTAGGTTTCCTTGTGAAAGTCAGTCCTAAAGCATTTAAAAAAGTATTTCTATTGTTTAATTAAAAGTGAAGAGTAAAAATCTGAAGCGAGAAGAGGCAATGAGGTAATGCAGTGGTAAATGCATGTTGCAAGTAAGGAAATAAAGGGAGAAAATGCATTGTTCCCAAAAAAAAGAGATGAAAAAAGTGAAGTGAAAATGGGCAAATCTATGTAGGGAACATATTTAGACCCATCAACCCAAAGCCTCCCTTTTTCTCAATCTTTACCCCAATTTGGTAAGTTGAAATTGAGTCTGATCTGCCCAACGAAGCAACCAACCAAGCAGAGGAGTTCCTGTTACCTCATCTCCCTCTCTTTTCAAAGGGTAAATTAGAAAGAATTAAAGTCTAGTGTCAGATCTGCCCTCCTCCTAGTAATCACCATTCACCACGTACGTACCTACCCAATTTCGAGATTCAAGAACCTCTTTCGATTATCATTCATCACAAATAGGCAAATACCCAATTTCAAAAAGTCATGATTGTTCGTTATCATACCCTACGTACGTACACCTTGTAGCAGCTACGTTGTAGTAAGCATGCAATCTCTGAAAAAATGAATATTTCATCCACCAACATACAGACTATATATATATACAAATGTATATTTATACGTGCTGTGCTGTGCTGTGCTGTGCTGTGACTTCAACTCAAAAGCATTTCCCAAATGAATAATTTGTGATAAGGAAGGGTTAGGGCAAATGTGACATATCATCATCACTTGGCAAACCAAGTTCGATACGTTGATGGGATATATTCAGTTTGTGCCATAATAAGCAAAACCCTTTTGCTCTCTCTTTCTCTACTCTGATTCAACAACTTAGGAAATTGCCTTTATTTCTACTCACCTACTTTCCTAACTTTGTCTCTATACTCTTTCCATTTCCTTACTGCAACAAACTGTTCTTTAAAGGACCAATGCTCAAACAACAATAACATTGTTACACACATTCAAATGGTTCAATGAACGGTATTTTTTGAAAATTCGTATCTCTGGTTTGATTTTAATTGTGTATTATCTCAAATCTTTTTTCAATGTGTCAGTCGTTCAATTCTTTTATAGACTTGGGTACATACCATTCGAATAATGGATTGATTTTGATTGTTTGTAAATTAATGAGAATTGTGTACAAAGTCGCAATATTTTCTATCTTTCTCCATGGTCGTTCTCTCTGTCCCGCAATGGAGGCTTCCTCATTTTCGACTATGTTATCACAATACATTAGTTTCTTGTTTTTAGTTATGCACTATTTATTATATAATTATGAACGGCTTTTGTTATTCTAATTCAATTTACCTGATCAATATGTGGTAATATGTACTCTCTCTTTTTTTTCTTTAAATTTCTTTGTTGGATTATCATCCTCGATCTTGTGAATCATGAATTGATGATGGCTTTGAATCTTTGTTTGATATTTCTGAAAATGAAGCCTTATATTAGAAAGGTATTTTCCACATTAGATGCTGCTGAATTATTATTTCAAAAGTATGCAGAAATTTGTGGTTTTGTTATTCGTCGAGATTCCAAACATTTTAGTAGAGGAGTTACTTCTCGATGGTATTTTGTGTGTAATAGAGAAGGTAAAAAAAACATTGATTTAGATTCTACTTGTTAGAGGAAGACTGTGTCCAATAGAGTTGATTGTAATTCTCAGATGAGGGTGAAGTACGTTGGTAGTCAAGGATTTGAAGTCATGGATTTGAAGAGAGTCATACTCATCCTATGTTGTCTAGTTTATCAAGTGAATTTGTCAAGTCAAGATTGTTCCCAAACAAACATTGGTCCATCCAAATGTCATAGGTTATATAAAAAAACTTGTTGGAGGATCATATGCAAATGTTGTTGCCACAATATGTGACTTTAAAAATTTTTAGAAGAGACTTGTTGGCATTTATATCTAGTATTGATGCTCGGATGGTTATAGATAGATTTGTTTAGAAGAAAAAGATTTGTGAAGGATTTTACTTCAGTTACGATGTTGATGAAATAGATCACCTTTCTCGTGTTTTTTGGAGTGATCCTATTTGTCAGCACAATTATCGAATAATGCCTCCGTTCACAAATAATTGTCGTTTTAGCCTTCCAATTTTGTTAAAGAATAATTGTCGTTTTAGCTATTTTTGTCATCAGTTTACACATTTGCCCTTCTAATCATTATCACTTAGTTAGTTGTGATTTCCAATAAAGTAAAAAGTAGATGAATGATTTGGGGTATAAGGTTATATTTCATGGTCTCCTTAATAAGTGTCCAAAACGCTAAAACGCCAATTATTTATGAACGGATGGAGTATTGTTTTTGATGAACTTATATGGTCTTTTTTTTAATCAAAATATCATGTATAATATTGTTTTTTCTCCATTTATTGGGCTTGATAATCATAAAAAAATTGTAATCTTTGGTGATGTCATTTTGTTAAAGTAAGATATCAGTTCTTATGAGTGGTTATTTAAATGCTTTAAGGATGCAATGAGACGTGATCCTAAGATTTTAGTTACAAATTAAGATGTTGCAATGAAAGCTGCAATTCATATTGTGTTTCCTACAACTTGTCATCGTCTTTTCATGTGGCATATTATGATGAAGGTTCCCAAGAAATTAGGAGCAAAGTTGGACCAATGTGAGGAGTTTAGATCAAAGTTTAGCAACATTGTTTGCAATGGGCTCATTACCTGATGATTTTGAGAAAGGGTGTTTGTCAATTATGAATGAGTTTGATCTAGAAGATAAACAATTGTTCATTGATATGTTTGATATTCTCACATTCTGGGTTTCTGTCTATTTTCAAGATGTGATGTTTGGCGGTCTTGTAAGGATAACTTCATTTTCAGAGAGTAAAAATAGTTTTTTCAAAAAGAACACAAGTCTTTTCTTCACTCTTATTGAACTGTTAATTTTTTTTGAAAGTACTTTGGATGAGCAATGACATATTCATAAGAAATTTGATAGTAATCGGAAAGTTAATTTCATAGATTTGAAGACTCCATTGTTGATAGAGAAGCACCGTTGTGAAGTTTTCACACCTAATTGTACTTCTTATTGTTCAAAATCAGATGTCGGGTGCATTATTTCAGTGTTTTGTTCTTCCCTGATACGAGGGAATAAAGATGTTATTTTGTTCACCATTAGAAGCACTATTGTGAAGAAATGAACGAAAAAATAGATGATTTGTATATACATATGAAAACAGTTTTCATAGTATTATGACTGTGTTCGATTGTAGCTAGTTTATGTTTAAAAAAAAGTAGTGTAAGAATGGACACAGCTTAAACTAGTATATAAACTAGTATATACTAACACTGGAGTATTTTTTGATCTGTGTTGCGCCAAGTGTAATTCAATGTCTAATTGTCAGTCAAATATAATTTTCACCAATTATATATTCGAAGTCATTTTTAGTTCCAATTAGCCGTTAATCTACTCATACCACAGTCTTGATTTCACAAGTTAAGTTAGTTTTGAGATGGATTTGTAGAGTGGGTTGGACAGTTTATGGAAAACACAGTCTCAATGTCATCGAAAAGCAGCACTGAATCTAAGTTTAGCCGTTACTCTACTCCAACCGCTATCTCTACCTCTACCCTTCCCATCACCATTTAACACAGCAAACACATCTCAATGTCATCTGAAACCAGCGTATGAATTTTACCAAAGTTGTACAACTTATGCTATCTGTACACGTAATACAGAATATAGGCAACAAGTGTTAAAATGATGTTTCCTTTTCTTTTTATTTTTGTATTTTTATATTTTTATAAATAAAATGTGTATCGACATCGTTCAAAGAAGGCGCACGCAAGCACAAGTTTTGGCAACTTGGATATATATATATATATATATATATATATATATATATATATATATATATATATGCATATGATAAAAAAAACAAAAGAAAAACGATGGATGAATATCGGTACATACGTACGTAACTCAAAGACTAACCGTCATGATAATTTGGAAGAAGAAGGGCAACATAGTCAACGAACCCCATCCTAACAAACTCAAAGGCCAGAATCCCCAAGAACAATCATAGCCCTTCAAACGTCACCCTCTTCCAACACTCAAATACGTTACACTTATACCGCAATAAATATCACTACCATGCAATCAATGTATTTTAATTACACAACATTAAATTATTCAACATGAAATCAAAGTCCAACTCTTTATCGATCATATGCGCGCAATTCATCATTAAAATTAAAATCACGGCTAATTAAGATTGATTAAAGCTAAAGCACAACGGCAATTCACCTTCACCGACGACAGGGACACCGGTAGATGCCGGCGCTGGTTGTTGGAGTTGCCGGATTTGCCTTTTCAAGAACTTGACGTAGCGGACGGCTTCATCGAGCATAGAGGCCGTGTCGAGCTTCGTCCCTCCCGGTACGAGACGCTGGAGGATCCGGATCTTCTCGCTGATCCGCTCCCTTCGAAGACGGGCAGCCACACTTTGGGGGTCGTCGCTGATCCGAACATTCCTCCTCTTCGGTTTTCGGATAGTAGCCGGGTCGATCTCAACCGGCTGCATAGCTGCTATTTTGTACATCATTTCCTTCATTGCCCCCAATTCCTCCTCCTCTTCTTCCTCCTCCTCCTCGATGACCAACAGCTCCTCTTTCACGTCCTCTTCAACTAGGGTTTCCGTGTTCTTGATGATTCTGGGTTCTTGAACAGGAGAGTAGCTTGGCCAGGTGGGTATTGATGAAAAGGGGAAGAGCTGATTATGACAATGACGGTGATAGTCTGCATCCATACCAAGATCCCAGTTTGCGTTTGAGTGAGTTGCAGTGGTGTGTGGAATTAGGTTATCCATTGATGGAGATTTGCTGCAAGCGAGTTGAGATTGAATGGGAAGAATCGATTAAATCGATTGGTGGAGACACAAACTAGGAAGGGGGTTCAAAAACCCTATAATAATAATTAAATGGGTGGGAGAAAATGGTGGCCCTATAGATTATAAGCTGCTGATTTTTTATTCGCCCTTCACACAAACTGTCAACAACTATTATGTTTTCCTTAGATGGGCAAGTAATTAGGGTTTGGTGTCTATACAACTTTTGCACTCAATCATCTTTTTCTGGACGGTGACAATCTGTTTTTTTTTTTAAAAAATATCTTACACAAATTATTCCTTTTTCTTTTTATTTTTTTCTGTCCATGAATATGTGCTCAAACAATACTTCATCATTACTGTACCACCTAGCTTCACTGTTGAGTTAATTATTTCAAACTTTGGAAATCAAAATAAGTTGAAAAAGAGTGTTGTTAATCGAGCGGATAAAAATTGCTACCAGCATAAGGCGGATGCGCATTTTGACTGCGCCAATGTTAAATTGGGGCACATTCGGAATGCGCTTCCGTCACAGCTTGAGGCAGAAGCCGATTGTGCATGCGCCAAATACTTTTCCCACGCTACTACATTTGGTCTCAAACGGGAGCGCTTACCGTATCGCCAGATTTTATTCTTCTGTTATGGATACGATACGGCTAGATATGTGATTCCTCTATGCCTTGTGATATGTTTATGGTTTGGCTAGAGATGATTTTCCTCTAGGCCCTGGATAGTATAGTTTATTGCTGGAGTTGATGATTCCCTCCATGCTTACATTTGAGGTTATAGAGAGTGTTACCTCGGCTTTTGAGTACGAGTGTTTCAGGATCTTGCAAGTTTCGGGACGAAACTTGTTTTTAGGGGGGTGAGATGTGAGAACCTATTCTTTCGGACCGAGATCGGACCATAGCCGAGATTGGCTTTGGGCCGAGACTGGCCTTTCCGCACCCGCGGGCACGACCGCCGCCCCTGCGGCTCATGGGACCGCCCCTGCGGTTTCCGGCGGCTGCAGCCGGTTTTGTTGACTCTTTTGACCATGCTTTACCCTTTACCTTACCTCTTCGTTTTACCTTGCTAAGCAAGGGTTCCATCTTCATTCCTTTCTTCAGCTTCCCACGTCCTTCTTGCTTCTCCTTCACCTTCCCATGATCTTGTCTTGATTCTCCTTAGTTTTGGAAGAGTTTTATTGTGGCCTTGATGATGATGATGCTTTTGATGAGTGATGTTGTGCTTGGAAGCCAGTGAGGTTGTTGGTGATCAGTTCCTTAGCTAACCACAGCTGTGGTAAGCTTCTTCCTCCTTGCTTCTTCATTCTTTCTTCTTCCTTGCTCTTCCTTCCTTAGCTTAGGATTAGTTGTATGAATCATAGGGTGATGTTGTTATGTGTTTGTTGTGGCATGTGTGTGTTGTGATGGAGAGAAGACGTGATTTGATCACGTGAAGAGCTAAAGCGAAGCCGCGAGGTTTCATTCTGCATTGTCGCCGCCCCCGCGGCCAGAAGTCACCGCTCCTGCGGAAGACGTGCCGCAGCGCCCGCGCCGTGCCTGCGTTGCCAACGACTCTTGTCACCGCCCCCGCGGTTGAGTGCCACCGCGCCTGCGGTTGCCTGCGTTCCGCCCCTGCGTCCTTAGTTCACACAGGTGCGTCTTGTCCCGGGACTACCTATAGTTAGGTAGTTCCTTTCCTTTCTAGTATGAGGGAACTAGTACCATGCTAGGATTCGGATGTTGATGAGTATTATATAGTTATGCCGGTTACGGCTTTGAGGTTTACGAGTTGAACTTGATTCTTATGGATCCCTTGGGTCTAGGTGTGACCCCTTTGTGTGATAGGATTGTGATATATATGTATGTGTGCCTTGTATAGGCTGTGTTGTCCTGCAGTTGGAGTGGACGTTTTTGAGAGTTGTTCGTAGCGAGATACTTCTGAGATCGAGGTAAGTCCATAGAACTTACTTAGCTACTATCCTTATATTGGATGTATGTTTGAGTGGTGTGTGTTATGTGCTTTATAGCATGTGTTATTATTTGGTCACCGACCTATGTTATATTGACCGCCCATTGTAGTGGTTGTGACAACTTACCTTTCATCCCGTAGTGGAGTGTGGGAAGTTCTCTGTAAGCTAGTTAGTTCTGGTATACGGGAAGGGCGCTTACCACTCCATATGGTATACGGGAAAGTGCGCTGATACCACTCCAGCTAGCTATTGCACGCAGAGGCGAGAGTTATATATACAATCCTCGTGTCACGTATATTCATATACATTTATTATACGATTGAGTGTTGGACATATTAAAGGTAATAAACCGGGTAAATGTGTGATATCATGATGATGTGTTAATATTATTGATGTGTGTTTGTGCTCTAGCATCTTCTTATATATGTGTATAGTTAGCTAACGATTTTATACCGTGTTGTAGATCCTTTGCAGGTTAGGAGAGTTGTAGAGTGATCCGGGGGGGGGGGGGGTGATCTGCTGAGGGTTCCGTACACGGGGACGATATCGTGGTTGGGTTATTTATATTGTACGGGTTTATGTTTTGACTTTTGTACTCAGACTTTTGTACTCAGCAGTACTTTGTATCACTTTTGATCGGTATATATATATACATTAGTTTCATGTTTTGTTTTCATCTATCAGTGCCTTGTGTAAGATTCAGTGAAGTTGTTGTTAGGCTAGGGTCAGGATCCATTGTGAGATCCTAGCCAGTAGCACTCCGAGTCCTACGGATTTGGGGTGTTACAAAGTTGGTATCAGAGCCCAGGTTGACAACAATGCACTAGTAATCTGCAATAAAGTTCGAATAGATAAATAAACAGAACCCGAAAGGGTCTGACTTTTCAAAAGGTTTTGGTTTTGAAATGAGTACAAATGTTTTGGGTTATCGTGTACGTGAACCATCGCCCCTCTGAAGATCTCGATAGTATAGATATATATAGATATTTTTGCTGTGATTGATCTGTTATATATCTATACATATGGCATATATATAGCCTTCTAAGCTAGGTTTACGTCCTCTACAGATGGTTCAGACTAGAGCCTTACCTGCAGCTGAGCGAGGTAGAGGTAGACCCCCTCTAGGTAGAGGACGAGGTAGAGTTCCTGTTGTCGATCCACGCGCAGCAGAGAGATACATGAGAGGTTGCTGAGAGCGTCGTTCCTGAGACTGGGAACGGGGCAGCTGGGAGACAGGGGGCACAGAGAGCCAGTCTGGTGAGTCTGATCGCGTCTCTATGGGTAGATCAGAGTTTCATGCTTATATTAGACGAGTAGAGGAGGCTGCCAGAGCCGGTAGACGTGCCCCAGATTTACAGGCACAGGAGGGACCATCTGAGAGGTCCCATACCGTTACTCAGGTACCAGCTGTACGGTACCTGCTGCTGAGATTGCCAGAGCACCAGAGGAGCATAGAGGGCCTAGACCAGATACCTGGTTGAAGGCATTCCATCAGATGGGTGTACCCCTTTCACTGGGAAGGTGGGGGTTGGAGGTTGAGCTCTGGATCGGGCATGTAGACTCAGCTCTGGAGTCTATTCGATGTCCAGCTGACAGACAGATTGAGCTGGTTCAGACTTTATTTCGGGACTTGGCACAACACTGGTGGAGATCAGTACGGGGTCAGGTTACAGTTATGATCAGATGAAGACGATGATTAGAGAGCGTTTCTGCCCTGCCTCTTTGAGGAGGGAGAAACTGCGAGATTTTGTGGAGGCTGGGTTTGAGGATGTACCAGTCTCTGAGGCCATCAGGAGGTTTCAGGAGGAGCTGGCATTACTGGGACCAGCTGCAGACCTGCATGTTTATCTCTTTTTCCCGACGACTGAGGGATACTACCCGGACCTACATGGCGGGATTTCATTGTGAGACTCTCACAGATTATCAGGACAGAGCTTCCGATTATGAGAGGGAGCGAGCTGGACAGAGGAGAGCTTCTCAGACCGGAGGGTCTGAGAAGAGGCAGCGTACAGGGCAGACCAGTGGTACTGGTGGTTCTACTAGTGGTTGGCGTGGTCAGAGACGCCAGAGTCAGCCTTCATCTGCGCGGTTGCAGAGAAGGGACGTCAGTGCTTTAACTGTGGAGATCCAGGGCATATGAGGCCAGAGTGCACGAGGCCATTGGTGACTTGCTACACCTGTGGTAGGCAAGGTCACGAGCTGTTTACTGCCGCCAGGGCGGAGCTTCATCTCAGCAGGGTTCTTCTCCTGCTAGTGCAGCGGGAGTGGGCAGAGGCCACCTCAGCAGCAGCAGACTCAGGGACAGCAGAGAGTCCCAGATCGCCCTACGACTCAGGGATCTGCTCCTGGGCCGAGTAGAGGCAGAGGTCGTGGTGGGGGCACCACTGATACCAGAGGCCCACAGGGTCGTGTTTTTGAGCTGAGGAGTGCAGAGGAGCCAGCTGCACCTACTGCTACAGGTACCATTCTGATTCATGGTTTACCTGTTAGAGTTTTATTTGATACTGGTGTACGCATTCTTTTTTATTTCGATGCCTGTATAGAGCGTCTTGGTTTAGATACAGTTGAGGGGATGCCCTTTATTATAGGGTTACCCGATGGTGGTAGGGTCAGAGGTACCCGTGAGATTCACGGTTGTCCCATTTTTTGTAAGGACCCGTGTGTTACTAGTTGACTTCTTTGTCATGCCATTAGAGCATGAAGAAGTCATTCTAGGTATAGACTGGATGGATAGTCACTCTGCAGTTTTAGATGTAGGTAGGAGGACTGTTACCCTCTCTACCGAGTTAGGCCA
This sequence comes from Fagopyrum tataricum, assembly GCA_002319775.1. Taxonomy (NCBI): domain Eukaryota; kingdom Viridiplantae; phylum Streptophyta; class Magnoliopsida; order Caryophyllales; family Polygonaceae; genus Fagopyrum; species Fagopyrum tataricum. The sequence goes on from CM008286.1 coordinate 14,708,237, forward strand.
GATAGAGGTTTTCCGAGGTTGGGACCTTGGAAAGACAAGTACAGTTATCAGTGCCATACGGGCAGCTAGATTGATTGCACAGGGTTGCGAGGCCTTCTGGTATTATGCCATGAAAGAGAGGGAGAGTCCAGCGTTAGAGGATATCCAGTTGTTTGTGAGTTTACAGATATTTTTGCTAAGCCGTCCAGTTTGCCGCCTCAGAGGAGTGTGGATTTCAGTATCGAGTTAGAGCCTGGTACGAGACCCATCTCGAAGGCCCCATACCGGATGACGCCTGTCGAGATGCTGGAGCTGAAGAAGCAACTCGAGGAGTTGGCTGAGAAGGGCTTTATTCGCCCTAGCGTGTCCCCTTGGGAGCACACCTGTCCTCTTCGTACGGAAGAAGGACGGATCGCTGAGACTGTTTATTGATTATAGAGAGCTGAATAAGGTGACCATCAAGAACAAGTATCACTACCGCCATTGATGATTTGTTAGATCAGTTACAGGGAGCTATTGTGTTCTCCAGGATTGACCTGCGTTCCGGGTATCACCAGCTGAGGGTGAGGAGCAGGATGTGCATAGGACAGCATTCGGACCAGATATGGCCACTACGAGTTTGTAGTGATGCCATTTGGGCTTACGAATGCCCCAGCCGTCTTTATGGAGTTGATGAACAGTATCTTCATCGACTTCCTGGATCAGTTTGTGTGGTTTCATTGATGACATTCTGGTATACTCTCGCAGTGGAGAGGAGCATGCAGGACATCTGAGGACTGTATTGCAGGTTTTGCGGGATAGAGAACTTTATGCTAAGTTCTCTAAGTGTGAGTTCTGGATGCCAGAGGTAGCATTCCTGGGTCATGTGGTTTCAGCTGAGGGGATCAAGGTGGATCCAGCGAAGATTGGGTAGCAGCTTGGACGACACCGACGAACGTCAAGGAAGTACGTAGTTTCCTTGGCCTAGCCGGTTATTACAGACGCTTCGTGGAGGGTTTTTCTGTGATTGCCCGTCCACTGACGAGTTTGCTGAGGAAGACTACCAGATTTGTGTGGTCTGATCAGTGCAGGCAGAGTTTTGAGGAGTTGAAGAGGCGTTTGACTTCTGCTCCTATTTTGGCACAGCCAGAGGGTACTGAGGATTTTGTGGTTTACAGTGATGCATCCAAGCTAGGCTTGGGATGTGTTTGATGCAGCGAGAGCAGAGTTATTGCTTATGCGTCTCGACAGCTGAAGACGTATGAGGAGAACTACCGACTCATGATCTGGAGTTGGCAGCGGTAGTTCATGCACTGAAGATCTGGAGACATTACCTGTATGGTGCTACATGTCAGATCTTCACAGACCATAAGAGTCTGAAGTATATTTTCACGCAGCGGGAATTGAATAACCGCCAGCGTAGGTGGCTCGAGCTGATCAAGGATTTTGATCTAGAGATTTGTACCATCCGGGGAAGGCGAACGTTGTCGCCGACGCCCTGAGCAGGAAGACGCCTCGAGAGCAGGCGATTGCGAGGCTGACAGTTCAGCATCAGTTGCAGAGAGATCTGATCTGGTTAGAGTTGGACATCCAGTTTCCTGATGAGGATGCCCAGCTACGTACTTTAGAGGTTCTTCCTGATCTGTTGGATGAGATCCGACAGAAACAGGAGACCTGCCCGACTTTACAGAGGATCAGAGATAGGATGTCTCGGATGAGGCACCCACAGTTTCTGCTTGGAGCAGATGGAGTTTTGAGGCGCCGCGGTCGCGTCTGTGTACCTGCTGATACAGAGTTGAGGCAGAGGATTTTACAGGAGGCTCACTGTACACCTTACTCTGTACATCCAGGTACGAGTAAGATGTATCAGGATTGAGACGTATATTGGGGAGGGCTGAAGCCCGATGTAGCCAGATTTGTAGCTCAGTGTGCGACCTGCCAGCAGGTCAAGATCGAGCATTTCCGACCTGGAGGTGAGCTCCATCCCCTTCCTGTTCCACAGAGGAAGTGGGAGGACGTCACCATGGATTTTGTGACTGGCTGAGGCTGAGCCGGAGTTTTGATGCCATCTGGGTCATAGTAGACAGATTGACGAAGACGGCACGTTTCATTCCTATCAGGGAACACGTTTTATTCCTATCAGGGAGACGTGGCCGGTGAGCAGATTAGCTGAGGAGTACACTAGGAAGATAGTGAGACTCCATGGTGTACCGAGGACGATCGTCTCAGACAGAGATGGGCGATTTACCTCGAGATTCTGGCAGCAGATTCAGACTGCCCTGGGGACGAGTTTGCACTTCACGACTGCGTTTCATCCTTAGACAGATGGTCAGTCAGAGAGGACCATTCAGACCTTGGAGGATATGCTGCGAGCTTGTGTGTTGGATTGGGGACAAGTGTGGACAGATCATCTCCCACTTGTTGAGTTCTCCTACAACAACAGCTGTCATGCATCTATTGGGATGGCCCCATATGAGGCACTGTATGGACAGAGATGTCGTACCCCGTTATGCTGGGATGAGCATAGCAGTGTCAGTGGTTTAGCACCTGATCAGATTCAAGATGATATGGCTTGGGTAGCATTGATCAGAGAGTGTATGCCGACTGCACAGAGCCGTCAGAAGTCTTATGCTGACAGGAGGTGTAAACCTCTAGAGTTCAGGGTTGGAGCCCATGTGTGGCTGAGAGTGTCCCCGACACGAGGTGTTAGGCGTTTTGGCATTAAGGGGAAGTTGAGTCCCCGATATGTCGGACCGTTCGAGATTCTGGACCGGATTGGGAGCGCAGCTTACATATTAGCTTTGCCTCCGAGATTAGAGGGTGTTCACCCTGTATTTCATGTGTCTCAGCTGAGGGAGTACATACTAGATCCGAGGCACATTGTGAGTTATGAGGATTTGGTGGTTGAGCCGGACCACACGTTTATAGAGCATCATATTGCAGTCCTAGAGCGAGGTATGAGACGCCTGCGTTCGAAGGACATCCCTATGTTGAGGATACAGTGGTCGAGACGAGGACCCGAGGAGGCTACATGGGAGACTGAGGATAGTATCCAAAGGAACTATCCAGAGTTCTATGCCGAGATAGGTGCACCAGTAGGATCACCGAGTAGATTTTAGTATTAGCTTGGTGAGTCTTATCTGCTTATATGCTTATATGCTATGATGTGTTTATTTCATACTAGCTTTGATGTGATTATGATCTTATTAGATCTTGTTATGCTAGTATGATTTCCTGTTTATAGCCGGAGATGGTTCTTTCCTCCATGCTATTGTGATACGTTTAGGATTTAGCTGGAGATGATTCTTTCCTCCATGCTATTTTGATGAACATAGTAGTGTTGGAGATGTACTTCCTCCATGCCTTTCTGTTATGGATACGGTACGGCTAGATATGTGATTCCTCTATGCCTTGTGATATGTTTATGGTTTGGCTAGAGATGATTTTCCTCTAGGCCCTGGATAGTATAGTTTATTGCTGGAGTTGATGATTCCCTTCATGCTTACGTTTGAGGTTATAGAGAATGTTACCTCGGCTTTTGAGTACGAGTGTTTCAGGATCTTGCAAGTTTTGGGACGAAACTTGTTTTTAGGGGGGGTGAGATGTGAGACCCTATTCTTTCGGACCGAGATCGGACCATAGCCGAGATTGGCTTTGGGCCGAGATTGGCCTTTCCGCACCCGCGGGCACGACCGCCGCCCCTACGGATTCCCGCCCCTGCGGCTCATGGGACCGCCCCTGCGGTTTCCGGCGGCTGCAGCCGGTTTTGTTGACTCTTTTGACCATGCTTTACCCTTTACCTTACCTCTTCGTTTTACCTTGCTGAGCAAGGGTTCCATCTTCATTCCTTTCTTCAGCTTCCCACGTCCTTCTTGCTTCTCCTTCACCTTCCCTTGATCTTGTCTTGATTCTCCTTAGTTTTGGAAGAGTTTTATTGTGGCTTTGATGATGATGATGCTTTTGATGAGTGTTGTTGTGCTTGGAAGCCAGTGAGGTTGTTGGTGATCAGTTTCTTAGCTAACCACAGCTGTGGTAAGCTTCTTCCTCCTTGCTTCTTTATTCTTTCTTCTTCCTTGCTCTTCCTTCCTTAGCTTAGGATTAGTTGTATGAATCATAGGGTGATGTTGTTATGTGTTTGTTGTGGCATGTGTGTGTTGTGATGGAGAGAAGACGTGATTTGATCACGTGAAGAGCTAAAGCGAAGCCGCGAGGTTTCATTCTGCATTGTCGCCGCCCCCGCGGCCAGAAGTCACCGCTCCTGCGGAAGACGTGCCGCAGCGCCCGCGCCGTGCCTGCGTTGCCAGCGACTCTTGTCACCGCCCCCGCGGTTGAGTGCCACCGCGCCTGCGGTTGCCTGCGTTCCGCCCCTGCGTCCTTAGTTCACACAGGTGCGTCTTGTCCCGGGACTACCTATAGTTAGGTAGTTCCTTTCCTTTCTAGTATGAGGGAACTAGTACCATGCTAGGATTCGGATGTTGATGAGTATTATATAGTTATGCCGGTTACGGCTTTGAGGTTTACGAGTTGGACTTGATCCTTATGGATCCCTTGGGTCTAAGTGTGACCCCTTTGTGTGATAGGATTGTGATATATATGTATGTGTGCCTTGTATAGGCTGTGTTGTCCTGCAGTTGGAGTGGATGTTTTTGAGAGTTGTTCGTAGCGAGATACTTCTGAGATCGAGGTAAGTCCATAGGACTTACTTAGCTACTATCCTTATATTGGATGTATGCTTGAGTGGTGTGTGTTATGTGCTTTATAGCATGTGTTATTATTTGGTCACCGACCTATGTTATATTGACCGCCCATTGTAGTGGTTGTGACAACTTACCTTTCATCCCGTAGTGGAGTGTGGGAAGTTCTCTGTAAGCTAGTAAGTTCTGGTATACGGGAAGGGCGCTTACCACTCCATATGGTATACGGGAAAGTGCGCTGATACCACTCCAGCTAGCTATTGCACGCAGAGGCGAGAGTTATATATACAATCCTCGTGTCACGTATATTCATATACATTTATTATACGATTGAGTGTTGGACATATTAAAGGTAATAAACCGGGTAAATGTGTGATATCATGATGATGTGTTAATATTATTGATGTGTGTTTGTGATCTAGCATCTTCTTATATATGTGTATAGTTAGCTAACGGTTTTATACCGTGTTGTAGATCCTTTGCAGGTTAGGAGAGTTGTAGAGTGATCCGGAGGGGTGATCTGTTGAGGGTTCCGTACACGGGGACGATATCGTGGTTGGGTTATTTATATTGTACGGGTTTATGTTTTGACTTTTGTACTCAGCAGTACTTTGTATCACTTTTGATCGGTATATATATATACATCAGTTTCATGTTTTGTTTTCATCTATCAGTGCCTTGTTGTAAGATTTAGTGAAGTTGTTGTTAGGCTAGGGTCAAGATCCATTGTGAGATCCTAGCCCAGTAGCACTCCGAGTCCTACGGATTTGGGGTGTTACATGAGTAGTAATCTATATCTATCTACTATACTCGCGCTTCGTTTTGCATATGTGTCATGTTGAGATCGAATTCCTTTTTTGTGTAATTTTTTTTTTTATGTTGATTATATTTTACTTCCATTACCATTAAAATAAAATAAAATATCTTCTATTTGAATTAGATACAACATTAATTTGTGACTAGATAACTTTTATTTGAGAAAAATCTTACTATTATTTTGCTCACAATTTCTATTTCAGTTATACTTTACTTCTATTGTGATCTCATTCCTTTTTAAAAAAATAAAAATAAAACAACTTCAATTCCATTGTAACTGCAACTTTTATTTTAATTATTTTTTAATTCCAAGTATTTATAAAATCAAAATACACAAATTTTACTTCTAAAATTTTTTAAAATTAAAATAAAATAGTTATATTATATAAACCCACACAAGATACGAAAATTGAACTAATATACTACTAAAATAAAGTACATGTCGCCTCTTAAGGCATGCCCGTAGTATTTTTTTTTGATTTATTAACAAATTTTCCACAATATCTTAATAGATTTGTCACAAAATATTTTATAAGCAAATTTCTATTAGAATTCATAAACAATCATCACATCAATTCTAATAAAGTATATATCAAAATGAAATCCACATATGCTTTTTGAAATCAACTATTTATTTATAGTTACGATTTTTTTTTTTGTTAATAATATTTTCATGAATGTTGGTAGATTGTCTTGCATCGATTATCAAGAAAAACCGATAATTGGAGAGCTTGTGTAAATTGAAGATTTGAAGTTAGATAAATCATACATTTCTTGGTATTTTAGCTAAGATCAAGTATAAAATTTATTTATACCGGATTAGTATATGATATATGGGTTGTTGACCTACTTCTATGCGGTCGTTGACATATTGGTATGTGAGCCGTAAGTCGACATATTGGTATGTGAGCCGTTGACTTACTGATATGTGGTAGATTAATATTCAATACCTAATACATAACAATTGTAAGCTAATTATTTTTTAACAAAATTACACAAGGTGTGGACATGAACTAGTTATACCTATAATGACATATATTATGAACCAAGTTTTAAATATTTGATGACAATTATTGATAGCTAGAGGGACCGGATGTGTAAAAAGAGTTCGATAACTTTTTATAAAAAGTAAAGAAATTCAAGATACTAGACAACTCTAGAGGTTCGAGGGATCGGTGTAACACCACAAATCCATAGGACTCGGGACGCTACTGGGCTAGGATCTCACAATGGATCCTGACCCTAGCCTGAAAACAAGTTCACTGGATCTTACAACAAGGCACAGATAGATTAAAACCAAAACATCAAACTGTATATATATATATATATATATATATATATATATATATATATATATATATATATATATATATATATATATCATAAGGTATACAAAAGTATCGCTGAGTACAAACCAAACATGTATCTATACATAGCAAAACATCCCATATCCCACGTACATTCCTAGTGTACGGAGCCCTCAACGGATCACCTCATCTGGATCACTCTGCAGTTCTCCTAACCTGCAAAGCATCTACAACACGGTATATAACCGTTAGCTAATCATTCATATATAAGATAATGCATAAGCACAAACACAAGTCATGGAATCATAAACACATAATCATGTTGTCACACAGTTACCCGGTTAATCATCTTTATAAAGTCCAACACTCAAATCGTATATATAAATATGTATATGAACATATGTGACATGAGGAATATATAATCCTCGCCTCTGAGTGCTATAGCCAGCTGGAGTGGTATTGGAACACCCTCCCGTATACCATAAGGGAGTGGGGAGTGTCCAACCCGTATACCAGAACTGGCCTGACTACAAAGAACCTCCCAGACTCCTCAGCGGGATGAAAGGCACGTTGTCACAACCACCACAATGGGCGGTCACTAAACCATAGGTCGGTAATAATCAACATCGCATGCTATCAAGCATATAACAATCACGACTCATGCAAACATCTGATATAAGGATGGTAGCTAAGTAAGTCTTACGGACTTACCTCAACCTCAAGATATACTCAACCACGATCAGCTCCTATCCGGAGAATAGCATTGCCTAATAACAAGGCATATAGAGATATCAAATCTCCTATCAATCAAAGGGGTCACACCTAGACCCAAGGGATCCATAAGGATCATATCCAACCTATAATGCTCAACCTCTACTAAACCTCAAAGCCATAACCGGCACATATCGATATCATGATCATCCTCATCCTATCCTCATACACACACCTAGCATGCCACTAACCCACTCATACTAGGAAAGAAAAGGATTTATATACCTCTAGGTAGATCCTGTACAAGACGCACCTGCGTGACAGGAAGGACGCAGGGGCGACACACTGGGAGGCGCAGGCACGGCGGCACTCCCACGCAGGGGCGGCGACACTGGCGACGTAGGGGCAGCGGCACTCTTGCGCAGGGGCGTTTCACAGTGCAGAATGTGATCCCCGACTTCTCTTCAGCTCTTCACTCAATTGTTCACGTCTTCAACGTCCAGCAAACATACACATACACATATATATCCATATGAACATCAAAACATGCCTAGAAGATCTAACACAAATTCAACTTGTGGAAACCTAAGCTAAAGGAGAAGGAAAGGAAGAAAGAAAGAAAGAAAGAAAGAAGGAAGAAGGAGAAACATACCACAGTTGTAGCCTAAACAACATGGAAATGATCATACCCACACCCTCAACTGGCTCTCAAAGCTCAGCATCAACATCCACACATCATCATCATCATCATCAAACCACACAAACTTTCTTGCAATCCAAAGGAAAACTCAAGAACAAGATCAAAGGAGAAGGAAGAGAGAAGAAGGTCGTGAGATAGTTGAAGAATGAAGAAACCCTTCCTCAGGAAGCAAAGGAATGGTTATAAGGGAAGAGAAGAAGAGTAAAGCACGATCAAAAAGTCAACAATGCCGGCTACAGCCGCAGAAAACCGCGAGGGCGGACTCCCTGAGCCGCAGGGGCGGAATACAAGACACCCGCAGGGACGGCTAGGTCCTAGCTGAGCACTAAAGATCAAGGCTAGGTCCTATCTCAGCACTAAAGATCAAGGCTCTTACAATCGGCAAGGCGACAAAATACTAGGCCGTAAAGAAGGAGAAGTTTAGGACACCGGATGGCAAAGGGAATTATTGTGGATGAGTTATTCAATAGCATGGAGCACAGTAACAATAGCACAAGGGACAACCGGCAAACAGCAATAAGAGAAACATTATCCTTGTTGACTTCCAAAGATATAATTGATGCCGATTTCCTCTAAAGAACGAAGATGAAGAAATATATCGCCAGTCAGAATGCCGGTTTCCGATCCCAAAGGATTTTCAAATACCCAAGAGATAGTTAATAACATTGAGATTATCCCTTTCAGTCAATTTCAAATTTCCGACTTCCTTGTACTTTGTTCAGAGTTAGCCCTTTAAGTAGAGTTGTAGCCTAGATTTTAAAATTTGGTAAATTTGTTTTTTCCTAAAATCCATAGCTAGGATTTGTTCATCAAGGTCACAAATAAATAATTCAAAGTTAGATGTTCCATCATTCAACTTGGATCCAACAAAATTAAATTTCACAAAATCCGTTCTAGTCTTTTTTTCCTTTCCAATTTTATGTTTTTTTTCTTCTTTTTCTTCTAAAGCAGGAGAATACTTTTTAAGCATCTTTGATCCCCTCTGATTTTCCCATTGTAACACCCCAAATCCGCGGGACTCGGGATGCTACGGGCGAGACCTCAAAATGGATCCCGACCATTAGCCTGACAACAATTTCACCGAACCTTCCAACAAGGCACAAATAAAGGCAAAACTCGAAAACGTTTATAATGTATGCGAGACACTGAAAGGTAAGAATACAACGTGAAAGCTCAGCCGAGTCCTCAAAACAACATAACCTGATACGAAGTCTAAACGTACGACAACATCCATGAACAACAATATGAAACATGACTCAAAAACGTCCCCGTCCTATAATGTACGGAGACTCCGGCTGTCCACTCCTCCACCTCACTCGACGGCATCCCTAACCTGCAAGTCATCTACACAAACGGTTTTAAACCGTTAGCTCATATTCAAGGCATTAGAAAAGCGGTGAAGGCACAAACACATACATAACACAAAACATAAAACACACAATCCGGTTTATTATCTTTTTATTATTAAGTCATATCCCGTACTAATTCCACTTCGATTTGTGACACGAGACCACCGTGGTCTCGCCTCGGTCCCTTACCGGCAAGGAATGGTACGGATGCACCCGACCGTATACACGCCAGACTCGTCGCCGAGAACCTCCTAGACCTCCCCCGGGCTAGGTAGCTAATGTCACCACCCGTTATCATACACTTGGGCCAACATATATATATATATATAAGGTCGGTGGTCCTAATTACCGGTTTCAATGTTATACAAGAACATAAACACACACCACCAAACACACATCAATGCTAATACATAAAATACGAGTTAAGTAAGTCCGGAGACTTACCTCGTCACCAAACCCAAGTCACCACATTCTCGCTTCCTTAAGGCGGAAGCCCACAACCTGCTCACAAGAGATATGCATATCAATACATACTCCCACTCAAGAAGTCTTAGACTTCACTCTAGTGATCTATGCAAGATCACCTAACCCTCAAACTAGGAATGCATCCTAGGTCCCAAGTGCTCACCACACACTCTCCACACATGAAACAACCCACAACAGTCCATAATTCCACAAGAGTAATCCTCAACCAAAGAGTCACAAGCTAGCCTAGAAGGTCCATCATGCTCACATGCTCATATCCATCACTTACATCGAGCCTTAAGGGCTTCTAGGTTCACAACCACTAAGTGGCATTCCAAGCTACTCTAGATCTATCCTAGGCATGCTACTAACATGATCCAACATCAATACTAAGGAAGGAACAAAGAGGAAAGGAGAGGAGGAACCTACTGTCGAAGAAACGCAGTCGCGGAGTCAAGCTGGCGCCCCGGCGGAGCAGGAGCCGCCCCTGCGGAACCAGAGGCCGCCCCATGCGGCGCTGCCGGCCGCACCCGCGGCGGAAGGGAGCCGCCCCCGCGGCCGTCGTGTCCTGGAGCCCCGGAGCCGCTCCGGCGGCCGTGCCGAGCCGCGCCCGCGGCTGTGCTAGGCCGTGATCCTTCCGCCGCCCCGCGGCCATGCCGAGCCGCACCCGCGGCGGTGCTGTGCCGCTCCCGCAGCCGTGCTGAGCCGCCCCTGCGGCTGTCCGCGCCCGTGGCCGTGATGATCCGCCCCCGCGGTCGTGCTGCAGAACGTCGTCTTCTTCGTCTTCGTTCGTGGATCCTTGACTCCAAAGTCCCTCTTCTCTTGCTGGATATTCTCCAAACACCCATCACTGGTCTTAGGCACCTCTCCTTGACCTAATCGAGCTAAAAACCTATGCATGCAAAGAGTTGGGCAAAAACTCCTCAAGATCTTCCTCCATAGCCATGGATGAAGGAGGGAAGAAGAAGAAGGGAAAAACAACAAGGAAGAGAGGGGAGGGAGAGGAAGGAGCTTACCAAACTTGATCTGGAATCCTTCCACTACAGTCCACACATGCAAGAGTTGCAATCCAAGTGGAAGAAGAGAAGAGAGCAAAAGGGAGCAAAGAGAGGAAGAGTAGAGAGTGAATCAAACGTGAATGACCAAGAGAGGAGAGAGAGAGAGAGGGAACAAGGCTGCCAAGAGGGGACAACAGCCATCTTGTCCCATTTGCCCGGAACGAGGCGTCGGAAATGACCCCTTGTCACCTCAACTCGGAAATAAAGGTCGGAAAGCGGAAAGGGAAATAACGACGGGTCGGCTCAGGATTTTAGGAATAAGTTCCGGCACTCGGCATCTCGTGTCTGCGGGAAGATCTATAAAGCTCTAAGTCCGGAATAAAATTCCGGGCGTTACACCCATGGCCACGTCCCATTTTTTGATTTGAACTTTAACGAATTCCTTAATGTTGTTGGTATGTGATAGACGCATAGTCGTTGTGTGCCTATCAAATGTTTTATCCTAGACGAACCTACTAATATAATATAACAAGCAAATAAGGGTAGAACACAAGGGAATGAAGGGAATGAAGCGCTGAATCACCTAAACACTACAATGCTTCCACAAGTATGGATCATGTCATACATCCCACGCATTTCGTCGAACCAAATGATTCACAATATCCGCAAACCATGGTTTGAAGGAACGAATTTTGAGAATTTCTTCTATTACTTCTACCATGGGCGCGGATATGTGGAGCCGCAAGTGCAGGGTAATAAGGCCACGGGCATGGTTTTCTAGGCTGCAGGTGCGGTTGTCTGTCCTCAACACCAAAAGTGGTCATGGTTTTCAAGCAGGGTACTCTATTCATTAATTTAGTCTTTAAACACCAAAAGTGGTCATGTAGGCGGATGAGAACTACAATTCTAAGCTTACTGTTACCATCCTAGGTACTATAATTTCCCCCCCAAATACTCATTATTTAAGTGCTGCAATTCCACTACTATACCTTAAGTTAAAAAAGGATGATCTGTGACAGAGTATTCAACACCAAACTATTAAACATTTGCAGTAAATTTCACTACTAGACCTTGCGTTTTTGTAATAAATAGTATTTGGTGTGTTAAAGCCTAAGATAAATTGGTGATAAATTTGAATCATGTGTTTTGTTTTTAAAGTTTTGTAAAAACTTTATGAGTTACTAGTTATCATGATTATTTCTGGATTTTGCACCTTATTTTTGAAGGAGATACTTGCTATTGAGCCGATGAACAAATATAATTTGTACATAATTAGAAAGGCTGTTATGAGATCAAACAAAACAGTATAAGTGCATACATGAATCATTTTCTTTGGAGTTAAAAGATTGCACTTCTCTAGACCTGATCATATCCGGACAGCCCGTCCGGCCCGGAATAACGGGCGGGTATGAACATAGGGAGAAGCCCGGCCCGCCAAGCCCGCCGGGCCTGGTACGGACACCACTATAGGTCCGGCCCGGCCGAAAAGCCCGGCCCGTATAAATAAATAAATAAATAAATATTATATTGTATATATTTAAGATATTAAGTATAATTATAGAATATTTAGCATAATTATCATAAATTTAATATATATTACATATAATAACAAAAATATATTTTATTTTTACATAAAATTTATATTTAAAATAGATTTTAGAATTATTTTTAAAAAAATATATATATAAAACGGGTACCCAGAAGCCAGGCCGGGCCGGGTACGGCAGAGATTGTAGGCCCGCCAGCCGGGCTTAGCCCGGCCCGGGTCCGGATAAACGGGCCTAAAATTCCACAAAGCCCGGCCCGAGCCCGGATATGAGCAGGTCTACACTTCTTATGTCCCTCCTTTTGATTTCTCGCAATATAGACGGAACTTAAAAACTTCTTCCTCTAGCATTTTGACGTTTCTATATAGAAATTGTAATTTATGTAAAAATAATTGACTTACAACTTTTCTAACTATAAGAACTAGCTTAGTACCCGTGCCTTGCACGGGAGTTGTTTATAATGTTAAGCACATATAGATCATACACATATATAATATCTTGAATTTTAATTTAAATTAAATGTTTTTCTTAAGATATACGTAATTTAAAAAGGCAAATAAATATGTATAATAATTATGAAATTTAAGATAAAATACTATAAAAATAGTCTAGAGGAAGAAAAGAAATCGACATGTATCTCTAATGCTCTCCAATTTTGAAGATAAACGAATGTGGAATACCATCCTTTAAATCATTTCTCCATAATGTTAAAATAGTTTACGGTTATGAGAGTCACTCTAAAACTAGAATCGTTATAAAGTATATACATCATTCAAAAAATGTTCAAACAAAACAAAATATTGTCATTAATACGTTACATGTCTTATAAATAGTATATATTGAAACAACAATTTAATAAAGTATTTTACATAAATTGTTCCCCTAATTTCATTTTTTATAAAATTTTAAAAGCATTAAACTCTCAATCTGTCTTTAACCCACCTTTCTGACCAAAATTTATTTTATATATATATATATATATATGTGTGTGTGAGAAAAACAATGATGACTATGATTTATGGTTTTGCCTGAATGATGTATACCTCATTTCTTACCAAAGAAAAATTTTTAGTTTGTGACAAAAACTCAATTGCAGAAAACATGCGACGGAGAAGCTCCAACAATCAAAACATGCACCGACCGTTCCAATTTCCTATCTTCCGTCGAATTAGACAATGTATTTAAGCAACCGCAACATAAGAATGACTGAATTCAGAACGTCTATTTAAAGGATTTGAATAAATATTTTAAGTCAAAATATAATTTAATTCCTATAATAATACGTAATATTCCATTTTCTTAAATATAACATATAGTTAGGAATATAATGGTTAGTATCAATGTTTGCATATAACTTTGAATTTTAAATTTTGAATTAATAAGATATGTCATAAATAATTCGTCTAATTTCCATAAATAATAATGATTCTTACCTTGCTTAAAATAAAACTTAGAATTTTGAGATAATATGACAATCCATAAATAATATGAAATAATATGAAATTAAAATAAAATATATTGTATCCATAAAGATTAAAGAAGTTTCATCCAATATCAAAGTAAAGATAAAATATGAAAATTAAATCAGTATATAAAAAAAAAAAAGGAAGGTATATCAGTCACCTATATATATCGACGATTATATAAGCAAATTTACATATCAAATTTTATTTTATTTTTTTAAAGCAAATTTACTCCTATACCATTAAGGTATTATATTTTTATTTTTGTTATCTATATAATCTTGTTTTCAAGTGGAGTGTTGACAATCTTTAAAAATTAACATATATATAATATTCTTTCATTATAATATGACTCTATTATTAAGTGTCACATTATTTTTTTCGTTTATCATAAATTGTAAGTAATAAAATGTAGTACATATAATATATAAGGAATATTTCAATACTTAAGATTTATATAAAATATTATTAATATGAGATTATATTAAATTGTATATTAAATAACAGTTTCATAATTTCTAAAAAAAGATCATGTTAAAAAATTGAATAATCTATTGTACGACATGTGTCAAATAATGACGTGGACTAATTGGTTTATGGCACATCATAATATATGATGTGGCTTAAGGAGGTAAATACACATGGCAAAATATGAGGTGGTATAACGTGGACTTGACATGTGGATTAGTATGAGGTGGCTTAATTTGGTGAACACATGTGGCAAAAGTCTCTTCTGCTTTAGTATTATATAGTAGATTCATTTACAAGAAGTAAAATCGTTTAGCAGATAATTATTATATAACTACCTTGGAAATGAAGGTCTTCAAAAGATCGATATATATAAACTCGCCTTTTAAAGTGTAGTGAGCAACTTAACAATATTGCCTAGCTTAATCAGGTAAAGTTGAATCCTAAACAGAAGATAAGCAAATAGATCGTATATGTAGGGACACCTTAATCAGGTAAAGTTAAATATGTACCAAAGAATGCACTTCACACTGAACCTAGATGAGACAAATCCCCACATGAATCTAGGTAGCATCAAAGAAAGGAAGGAACTAACACAACAATGGAATAACCAATTACTTAGATATAAATACCTCCTTAAGATCATCAACCAAAATCCACTCCAAAACAAGCACGACGGTAGAGAAGAGACAAACAATGGGTGTGCAGAAAACCTTTGTTCAACAACTCATACAAAAATCCTACAAGAAACCCACAATCAGACACTAGCGAATTGTGAAATGACATCTAATGAAAAGCCTAAAATAGAAGTAAAGAAACGAGACCTGATAGAGTTCTTGTACTCCTACGAAAAAATGATGGACGCCATGAATTAAGCTTTGTGGAACCGGCAGTTTTTAGGAGGAGATCGCAGATGGCAGACAACTGTGGTTTTGGGTGTGGAATTAGGGATTTAGAATCCATCTTCTAACCACGTAAAACTAGAATGTTTTTTTTTATCATACAAAATATAATTTTAGTTTTTACTCTCAATTTTTTTTAAATTGTTTTTGTAATTAGTCAGTTTATATATATAGAGAGAGACAGAGAGAGGATCATATAGGAACATTTCTTAGGGTAGGGAATAAAAACTAATATGATCCGTTAGATTAAAGTTTATGAACGTACATGATTTGAAGATATATGGTAGCATATATTAGTAAATAAAATGAGACATTCTTTTTCCTCTAATAGACTTATATATATTTTTAATTAATTACTAAAAACATAAATTAAAATTAAAAAAATATATTTTAACGATTTAACTTTCCACACATACCTAGTCAATTTCCTCTAATATATATTTTAACGATCCAAATCTAGTCAATTTCTAAGATAACGATTCAAATCAACAACTTTTCATATTTTAACGACCAAATAAATATAATAACGACCCAATAAGAAAATAAAATATTTAAAATTGTTCGTTAAAATTGGTCGTTAAAATTTGTAATATGGAAAGAATGCTGGTTAAATTTGGTCGTTAAATATTTTATAAGTCGTTATTATATTTTATAGAGAAGATTTGGTCGTTAAAATGTTTTTTATATAATTAATATAGTCATCGTTAAAATTTTGTGGGTCGTTAAATTTTGGATATTAAATATTTTGTGGGTCGTTAAAATTTTATAGAGAAAATTTGGTGGTTAAAATGTCTTTTTTCATATTTTAACTACCAAAACAAATTTTAACGACCAATCCTAAAAAATTTAACGATCAAATTTCTTATAAAACTTATTAACGATCAAATTTCTCTATAAAATATACTAATGACCAAATATATTAATGATCAAATTTCTTATAAAATATATTAACGATCAATTGCTTCAACGTTTATTTTTGGGATAACCCAAAAATAAGAAATCTGTTTTCCTAATTTGTATTTTATTTAATGAATGAATAATGAAAAATGAACAATCATGTGATTCTTACCTTAGGAAGCTTATTATGCACCTTCTCATGAACGTACAAATTTTAATCCAACGGATCTTAGGAGTTCTTATTCCCTACTCTAAGGGTTGTTCCTACCGGATTCTGACCCTATATATATATATGTAGAGCCTAGTTTGGTTTTTTTTTGTTGATATAAATCTTTTCAAAAAAATATAGTTAATAAAATAATGAATTTTTTTCTATCTTTTTATCAATATATAATAGGAAAAATTCCGCGAAATTCATAAGATCTCAAAGTTATCACGTCATTTAATAAACGCCATCTAAATTTTCCGGTTTAAAAAACATCCGCGAAAATATAGTTGACATCACAGCATTTAAAAAAACGCCATGGAATTTTAATTAAATAAATGTCAAACATCCATGGCGTTTTTTATGTGTCGTGGAACAGCGTTTAAAAAAAGCCATCTAAGTTTTGACAACTAGAAATGCCGTGAAATTTTTAGTGGTTTTTATTGGCGTTTTTAAACACCGTTAAAAAGACGGCGTTTAGAAAATGCCATGTAAAATTGTCTCAAAAAATCCGTCAAAATTCCACGGCGTTTGTAAAACGCCATAGATTTAATAGCGTTTAAAAAACGCCATAAAATTTTTTTGTATTATAAAAGCTGGCGTTTATAAAATAAAACGCCATTAAAAATACTTTTATTGGCATTTTCTAATAAACGCCGCCATATGAACGTCGTATACAATGCTATTTGTAGTAGTGTGAGTAGTACGTGTGTCGTCAGGGAACATTCTATAAATTGGACTTTGTCTTCGTGGCTACTCTTTCTCATTGATGAGTTGACTCAAATGATCTGCTACTAGATTCTCTACCCCATTCTCTTCTCGTTTTCTCATATCAATCTCACTTACAGATTTCAACTAATCACAATCAGATTTATCAAAAACATCTTGCAAAACGGGATCAGTTATATCAATGGAACATAATGAGTGATCATCAACAGGGTGTTTCATGGCATCATGGATGTTAAATTCGACAACTTTTTCATCAAATTCCATGATGAGCTTTCCACTCACATAGTCAGTTTTAGTTATAGTAGTTTTTAAAAATGGTCTTCCTAACAGTATAGGAGCAACATGCATATCATGTTCCATGTCTAAGACAAAGAAATTGACAAGAAGGATTAAGTTGTCAACCATCACTAAGACATCTTCGACTACTCCCTTAGGATACACATTAGAAATATCAGCAAGTTGCACAACAATTCCAGATTCATGCAACCATCTTCGATCCTTTACTCTGCGCTATATTTCTTTTCAGATCTTTCTTCTGATGCCCTATACTTGGGTTTAGATTCTTTTGGAATGGAGTTATTAAAGACAAATCTTCTGTTTATCTTAAAAAGGTGTAACTCATTAGTCATTATATATAAACCTAGGTCTTAAGATTTTCTCGTTACTTTTCTTCTATAGTCTTGTTCATAGTTACATGATCTAATACTATAGTTTACAAATCTTAGTGTAGATAGGATTCCTCAAGCTATTTGTCTTGATCTAGCTTAAAGACCATATAAACAAGATTTTTTTTACTCTTCTCAATCTAAACCTATAGAAGATGGTCTATATTCCTCTTGTCCTCACTTCTCCGTCCTCATTTCCTTGGAGATCATCAATTCGTTGATTGAGACTCATAGAGACCTTGAGTTTCCAAGAGTGTTGCAGGATTTGATTCTCGCCACTCTTTCGAAGATTCTTGAGTTTCTTTGAGTTTAGATACATTATAAAGTGTTTTCAAGATACTTTCTCCCTACCTAAGTCATTCTTGCATGAACTTTCTCTCTACCTAAGTATTCAATATTCTCTCTATAATACTTGTTGTACTAATCTTCTTCTTCCTAGTTCAAGGCATGAGAGACACTTATAAAATCAAAGCCTTCGATGACAACACTGACTTTTCCGTGTGGTGAGTCAAGATTAAGGTCATATTCATAAAGGCAAATGTTGAAAAACAGTGACTCAAACCTACCTTGAAGGCACTAAGGAAGAGGAAAATGAAGAGCTAGACAAGATAGCTCACTCTGAAGTAATGTTATGTCTCACTGATGAGGTAGGATGTCAAGTCCTAACCTAGATTACCTCTAAAACTCTCTTGGATACTCTTGAATTACTTTTCTTAGTTAAAAGCATGTCTAGTTGTATATTCCTTCTATGTCGTTTGTTTCATTTTAAAATAGACACTTCTCTAACCTTGAATGATAATCTTAATGCTTTTATATGCATGACTCTTGATTTGGAACGTTGTAAAGATAAAATTGATGATACTCACCGAGTTATTATTATATTGAATTCTTTGTCTGCCCTATTTAATACTTTTAAAGATGTTATGAATATGGCTAGACTAAGAA
The DNA here is from genome assembly GCA_002319775.1 of Fagopyrum tataricum. Lineage (NCBI taxonomy): Eukaryota > Viridiplantae > Streptophyta > Magnoliopsida > Caryophyllales > Polygonaceae > Fagopyrum > Fagopyrum tataricum. The sequence continues at coordinate 14,727,056 of CM008286.1, forward strand.
GAAGTTTCTAGATGTTATTTTACAGTAAGATGAAGAGATGAAAGTTTTTAAGATCAAACCTAATGCTAAAGAACCTAAGAATGAGTTCATGTATGTTAAAGGGAAAATTAAGGATAGGAACAAGACTAATCAGAACTCGAATAAGAACAAGGTAATAAAAACTCTAAGCACAAGGATACCTCAAATAAGGATAAAGAAAAAATTGTGACTTGTTATTATTGTGGTAAGAAAGGACATAAACACCCGACTGTAGGAAGAAGAAACATGATGAAGTTGAGAAATTAGCTAATAATGGTACTTGTGCCTTGTGAGAATATATGTTTTACCATGATCATGAGTTGCTCATATGTTCTGATATGTTACCTACCTCTTCTAATTTTGATATGAATGCTTGGATTCTTAATGATGGATGTACAATGCATCCTACTTCTCATGAATGTCACTTTGATTATTTTCATAAGAATGATGAGGGTGAAATTAGACTTGGAGATCATATATCTCTAGGTATAAAAGGCATTGGTTATGTCCCTTTTCGTATGCATGATGTGCACTGGGAATATTTATAGCGAGAAGGCCCATAAAGTTAGAATAATTCAAAATGCTAGATGTATTCCTAATCTTTGATGTAATTTGTTATCTGAAAGCATGTTTGATGATTTAAATTGAGATATCCATACTCATTTTGCCGTTAGATCTATCTCTAGAGATGGAAGAGTTATTGTTACAAGAATAAAAAAGAATGGCGTTTAAGTTGGTGGAAAACCTAAATTAAATCATATTGATAATGTTGTAACTCTTTCACCTTAACAAACTTTGACTTGGCATTCTAGGTTGGGACACGTAGGGAATAAGGGCTTACATTACCTCTTTAAGAATGGTAGTATACTTGGAAAACCTAGTGACCTTAAAGCTTGTGAAACATGCATCTTAGGTAAAACTATAAGAGTTATCTTTTGCTAGATTTAAGTACCAAGCTAGTAAACCCTTAGAGTATCTGCATTCTGACCTATGGGGACTAACACTGGTAGACACCATTGGGGATATAAAGTACTTCTTATCCCTTATAGATCACTTTTCTAGAAAAGTGTGGGTCTATCTCCTTATAAATAAAAGTGATGCCTTAGAAAACTTTAAACACTGGAAATTTACAATATAAGGTCAAATTAACCATAGGTTGAAATGTCTTAGGATAAACAATGGGTTAGAGTTATGTAATACAAAATTCAACACCTTTTGTCATGAACAAGGCATAAAGAGACACCTAATTGTTCCTCTTACCCCTCAGTAGAATGGAATAGCCGAGAGAATAAATAGAACCCTCCTATAGAAAGCAAGATATATTCTTATCTCATTTGGTTTGAAACATTCCTTGCAGGGTGAAGTCATTACCACTATTGCCTATTTAATCAATAGGTCTCCTGCTAGTGCCTTAAAACTCAAAACTCCTCAAGAGTTTTGGTCTAGTAAACCTCCCAACCTAAGCCTATGCTAAGCAATCAGGCGGGAAACTCAATACTAGGGCTCAAAAGTGTGTAATGTTGGGTTTTATTCTGATGGTGTTAAAGGATATAAACTTTTAATTCTTCAACCGGTGGATATAAAATGACTATAAGTTGAAATGTGAAATTTGTTAAAAATGATTTCCTTTTAAAATTGTCATCTAACGTCTCTACTAAGTGTATTAACAGGGATATAGGTATAGATCCATCACTTTATGATCTTGGTGAGAATAATGATCTTACTAAGGAAAATGTTGATAATGGTATTGCTAAAAACACTAGTGTCACTCACATTTTGTAACATATATCTCGAGTCACTCAAGTGACTCACCATCTTCTTCTGAAACACCTCAACCTCACCAATTAGGTAGGTCAGTAATCAATTATACTTATACTTCATCTCTAAATTCTAACCATGCTAGCACTTTTGAAAATGATTTGCCTACATATGATTCTAATGATGATAATGTTAACATGTTTGATATGCATGAATATGTGCTTCTTATGCCTACTCTGCCTTCTTTATCTGATTATCAGGTTACTAGAGATAGAGAACCTAAGCAGAACAAAACAAATCCTGAGTGTGTGAATTTAGTCGAGTATGGTGAGAATAGACTTGATCATATTGTTGAATATGCTTTCTTAATTGCTGAGGTGATTTCAATTCATACACATGAGTTATATGAGCATGCTATTAGATGTATACACTATGAATGAAGAGATTGAATCTAAGCATGTTAATAAGACTTGAACTCTTGTACCTGAACCTAAAAATGCTAGATTGATTGGTTCCTAAGGGGTTTACTCAAAGGGAAGGGGGACATTATAATGAGATATTTACTCTTGTTGTGAAATATAAGACCTTAAGATTACTTATATACATTTATTTTGTATTTCATTATGAAATTGAACAAATGGATGTTAAAATTGCATTCTTACATGGAAATCTAGATGAAACTACATACATGAGACAACCTAAGGGCTACATTGATGCGAAATTTCCTAATCATGATTTCTTGCTTAATAAGTCTATATATGATCTAAGGCAATCTCCTAGACTAGTGAAATAAATGATTTTATTCATCTATGAAAGATCTTGGATTTACTCAATGTTCTTATGACTCATGCTTATACTTCAAGTTTTTTAAAGCTGATAGCCCTTTCTATGTTTTGTTATATGTTGATCACATTCTCATTGTTTCTAAGCCCAAAGTAAAAGTCAATGAAGTGAAAGCTTCAATGAAAAGCTCGTTTGACATGAAGGACCTTTGTCTTGCACAAAGGAAACTTGGTATAAAAATAGTGAGAAACAGGAGTAAGAGGAGCATACGGCTGACACAACACGACTATATTCTGAAGGTGTTAGACAGGTTCAACATAAAATTTGATAAGACAAAATCTATACTACTTGGTGCTTGTCTTGATCTCACCAAGATAGCTAACATGATTCCAACCGAGGTTAAGAGTATAAGGTTAATTCCATATGATGCAGTCGTAGGTTCTATCATGTATGTTATGCTTTGTATTAGGCATGATCTTGCTTATGCAGTTAGTGTTTTAAGAAAATACATGTCTAATCCTTCTCAAAATCATTGGTCTGCTATGAAGTTCTTTCTAAGATACTTAGTTGGTATTTCTTCCCTTGCATTAGAATATGGTTCACATTGTGATACTAATGATCTTGTGGGATATGTTGAATCAGATTATGCAAGCAATAAGGACAATAGAAGGTCTACCACTTCCTATGTATATACTTGGAGTTGAAATTGTATATCTTGGAAGTCTCACCAATAGTCTATTGTTTCCCTATCATCAACAAAGGTTGAGTACATAGTTGTTATTGAAGTATCAAAAGAAGTAGTATGAATGAAGGACATTTTAAAAAAAATTCAAAATAAGCCCCACATTGCTACTCTACACCGACTATTAGAGTGATATTCATATGTTAAGACCCGGTCTATAATGAGAGAACAAAGTAAATATATGTTCGATACGACTATATCATACAGAAAATTGACAATAAAAAGCTGATTGTACAGGGGGGAAAACGAGAGAAGTTAACCCAACTTATTTTGGTACAAATATTGTTACTAATGATAACTTTTTGCAGGGATTCTCTTCATTTATTTGAGAATATGTAGGAGATGAAGATGGCTAGATCAATGATGCTCGATCAATACCACAAATAAAACATGTTGTTTTCAAAAAAAAAAGTAATGTTGTAACCCCAAGAGTTGGGAGGGTAAAATTGTAAGGAGTATAAACCAACAATGTGTAGCTGAGGATGTTCGAACTCATGACCATGCATGTGAAGAAACAAATCTAAAGTGTTTTAATTTGAAGAATCGGGTTTGGACTCAAAAGTAAAGACGCGATGTTGTGAATCGGGTCTGATGCCAGCCGCGTTGTTCATTTAGTGAGATGACATCGTTTGAGCATTGCAGAGAGATATATAAGATTAGGAGCTCATCTCACCTAAACCCTAATCACTTTCTCACCTCTCCTCTCGCCGCTCTCTCTTCTCCAGCCTTGCTTCTGGTGATCTTGAGCGAAGAGAATCATCTCCTCTCGAGGTTTTGCTTGTATGTGAGTATTGTCCTCCTTCACAGAAAGCAAAATCGAGTGCCAAAGTCTTCGACGGCTGTTAGTTTGAAAGGAAATGTCGAACCATAGTTTGTGTGGAACACGAAGAAGATCTTTGGATCTTCAAACTCGTGTGTTTTTCTTGTTCGTTTATGTTTCTTTTCTTTTTTTTTACTCTTGCTTATCTTTGTTTTGTCTTTACACTTGTACGTTTACGCTGTGTTTGTTGGGTGAAAATCACTAGTGATTTTGTGTGTTTTATGAGTGTTTGTGTTATATTGGTGTTTGTTGCCTTAATAAACCCTTGTGGTTTGTGTTTATTACGAGTGTTTTTAAAACCCTCGAAAAATAAGGGTTTTTGTCTCTGCTGAGTGTTTTTGGGCGTGAATGGACATTATTGCCCTTAATATTACAATCATTTACGGCGTTACCAGGTACAAATATATATTCAATCTTCTCTCTCATCTTCTTGCTTCCATCCCCGTCGACGATTCGAAGGAGACATAGGAACCATTTGTACGTCGAGGCCATTGTTGTGCAGGGTCGAGGCTTCAATTTCCCTATGCAGAGTCGAGGCTTCAATCTCTCATCTTCTTGCTTCCATCCCCGTCTGTTCTTCGAGGCCGTTCTTGTGCAGATTCAAAGCACTCAATTCGATTTTTAGGGTTATCACCCTCGTCTTCTTTTTCTCAGATCGAAACCGCTGTGTAGAGTCGAGTTAGCTCAAGTAAACAACTTTCCTCCCTATGCAGATTTAAATCTAGGGTTATCTTCATTAGACATCTCGATTTTCGTCTTTCTAGTGTTAACTTCCATCCAAGCATATAAGTGATTTCTAGCCTGTTTGTACTGAAGTTGAAAGCAAGTGATGGTTTTGTGATAGAAAAAAAATTTTGAGTCTTCAATTTTGAAAGTATAGCTTCATGTTAAAAATGTACAAATTTATGCCTATTAGGACCTTCTCGTTTTAGATTCAAAAAGCTTTGGCCACTGGTCACACATTATTTTGGAAGATATCTTAAATCCATACAATTTGTATATATTACGGATGGTTCTTGTGTATTTGGAGTGCTCTACTGCTTGATTGATTGTATTTGATTCAAATTCCTTCACTGTTCCATTTGTGAATGTTGTTTTTTAGTTTATGCTTGCTTGATTGTTAAAAATGTACAAATTTTTGGAGTGCTCTACTGCTTGATTAATTGTTATTTTGGACAAGTGAGGTAGAGGAATCATTAATCAAGTACACTAAATCATTGAAATTGTGTCCTTTAAAGCTAAGGATGGAAAGAGTAGTTCTTTATAGCAATAGAGCTCAAATCCATTTGTTATTTAGAGACCTGGATGTAGTCATTTGAGATGCAACTCAAGCTCTTTGCCTAACAAAACCGCCTAATTTCCATGGTAAGAGCCTGTGGAGAAGATCACAAGCGTATGCGATGAAAGGCTTGGCGAGGGAGAGTTTCTTGGTTTGCATAATATTTGTGAATTGGTGCATAAAGTCGAACCCCGGAAAGTATGTGAAGATCCTACACTGCACAGCTCGCTAGGATGAGAAAGCAAATGGAAGCTACATGGCTTTTTAGAAGTGCTCAACTGAATTCTTGTCTTGACAGACGAGGATGAAGATTGTAGCAGGATGGCAAAGCTGCCAAAGCTAGAGAGGAACTATATATCAGGTTGGTTTTCATGATTGTTATATCTTTGAATTTGATAACAAACTCTGTGTTCAACCTTTCTTCTTCTTTTGCAGAGTTATCAACCATTTTGGAACAACCTTTTATGAGCAGCAAGAGGAAGACAAGAAAAGGAAAAAGAAGATATGATGTTACAAACTTAGAAAATTGCATGAAAATGGGAAGGTCAAATAGGTTTTATGAGATATAGGAACATTAGTTTGAGATTTAAGACAGATTTAGTGTTGCTGAATGCTGAACATTTTCTCGTTGATGTTATCCTGCATTGTTTATGAACAGGCTCAATACATTAGTTTAAGGCATGTGTTTGTTTTGATGCAGTACTAGAATACCTTGTTTAGTTCTAGATTGCAAGTTTGTCTCTCGTTTTGCTACAGTACTAGAATAGAAATGAAATTTTGTGGGACATGAACCGAAAAGCTTGGGTCCCGACTAGAATTTGACAAGAATTAATTTGACATTATATTATACTATAGGTAGATTCACATATAGGGTAGATAGATTGGTTAGGTGATTTAATAAAATTGATGATGTGTCGTAGGGACATAACAGTATTTTCATACAAAACACACTCTGCACAAAACACTAACCATGGCAAACACGCACAAGTGTTTTTAAAAACTACAACACTCTAAAAACACAAAACACTCTCCCAAAACATTAAAAAACACATTCACTAGTGTTTTTTAAAAGCCCAACAAACATAGCCTTAAACTCTGTAACTCCGTACTGGTTTTCACTTTTTAAATTATAGTGGAATGAATCAATACTAAGATCCTCCGGAAACGTAGGACTTTGAACCGAACTTTGTCAACAAATTCTTGTGTTCAAATCTTACTTTTAGAGAAAATCGCTCTAATTGTGGTTCAAAATAAATTTTTTCTTTTAAATCTATTAAATATTGCGTTTACACGTGTGATATAAAAATGAGTAGGCTCTAATCAGTAGTAAACAAACCAATTTAATTTACTTTTGTCCTTTTTTTTTTTACCAAGTTCACAAAACAACTTCATTCCTTTCTCTTGTTCTTATCCACCTGCCAATTTTTCTCTTCCTTATCTTCATCGTGCCACTTATCAAGTGTCATGCTTCGATCAAGTGTCAGGGCTTCTAACAACTCTAGGACAGAGGCTCAAACAATGGAGGAAGTTTTATATAGCCTACAACAAATGTTCAATGACAAAGAGCTTCACATAATGCCTTGTAGCTCTTAGTATCCTGGGCGACACAAATCACTCAGGCATCCCGTGCTTGCACGCATATGCAAGTCATCTACTGACAAGAAAATATAAAAAATGAGTCGAGAGAAGGATGAGAGGAAGAAATTTAATCTAATCTGATTTTCTATCAAACTTAATTCATTAATATAGTTTAACGTTACTTTTTGTTTTATACACATAGCTATTAGATAAAAAAAAATATTAATACGGAATTCTGAGATGAAGATCGGTACTAAATGGTATGTATTGAAAAGAATTAGTCGAACATTTATCATCAAATCAACTGTTTCTTTGTTAATGATTGATTAGTTAGACTAAATATGATACCTTTCATTTTCCACTAGAAAGCACTATCACCTTAATATAATCAAAGATTATATTCTTTATAGCATTTCTTGAAAGCATGGAACCATATATGCAATTTTTAAATACAAATTATACAGTTGACCCACCTTACGCAAATTGTCTGAATTAATCAACATCCAAACAAACAAATCATGCAAACATACACAACAAACTAATGCAATATCACAGTACTGTAGCTAAAGTAATTCAATATGTTGGAAATTTCATGGACCAAGTCGATTGATGAACAGGTCAAACTGACTTATGCATGTTCAACATAAGACTTTGACTTCCCTTGGTATGCAGACTTGGTGAATTATAATGCTTTACCTCTTGGCTTCACCTACCATTTATAAGAAGAAGTCTCTCGACGATGGTAAGGAACACTATTGGAATGCCTTTTCAAGCAAGAAAGTGATGAAATTTTATGTAGCTACTTTTTACAATCTGTTTTTTCGTGACCTACGTTGTTTGAAGATGTTTACCAATTTATCTTATCATGTCATGAAATCACTACATTTCACTACTTGCAGTGATGCTAAAATTGTTGCTAAATTCATTAAGACCAACTTTTTTTTGATATCATCGATCGAGTCGAGTTGTGAAACTTAACAATACTTTGTCGACAGTGAATTGGACTACTCATTATGTGTTCTTCAATTATGATTTCTAGTTATTATTGTTTAACATGAGATGTGAATGTGTTGTCTTATGGCTTGTTGTGTTTATCCGTCCCACTCCGCATTACAAGTAAGGGGAGTTCTTGATTAACTTCATTCTAGTTATCACGTTTTCTTTTTATGTAGGTACCATGAAACCTAGATGCCGCAACTTTAGCTCTTCATCCTCCTCCCGTGAGCGAGATCCATAGGATCCAGAGATATTTCATATGATCACGTGAAATTCTTCAATGACCGATATCACGCTAAGTTTGAGGCAGTCATGACCCGAGAACACAAGCCACCGAAATGGCTCAACCAATTCGACTTTCTTGCTACTCCTCTTATGATTGAGAGTGTCTCAACGATCGATTTGGGACCAATACGCTACACAAAACCAAACTTTCAGACTATCCACTTTGCCTTCATGGTCAAGCCAGATCCACTCAATGGACAACCCTCTTTTTCGCTAGGTAGCAATTCAAACATCGGGCCGTAGACTTACTTAAGTTTAAGAAATATTGGGTCTCCCACAGTTTGTAGGGTCATTATGTTCCACCAACGATCACGTTATTACCTTATGCTGGTTACAATTGGTCGTTAAATTTTATTTTGGTCGTTAAAATTTATGAACATTGATTCCATATATTTTAGTCATAAAGTTGATGAACGAATATTTCTATTAAGGAATGAACATTGATTATTGAATATTTTAGTTAAAAATTAAAAAAAACTAAAATTCTATTAGGGAAAATAGATGTACCTATTTAATTTACTACCATATAAAACTTTCAATTTTATACGTTAATCAACTTTAATATAATGGTTAATATTACTCTATACTCTCTACTCTAAGAGAGGTTCCTATAAATTAATTCAATGACATGACCAAATGAGTTATGATAATTGATAACATTTATTTTAACATCCTTTTTCACTCTCATTCTTACTCATATCTTGAGAATATAGGGTAGATTTGCATTGCATATTGGTATATTTCATTCCTTTTTTCTTTTCTTTTTTTTTTGGGAGATCTACTTGCGTGTTAATGATATTATATGATGCACGGACATGGACACGGGCACGGCGGAAAACGGGAAAGCGGCAATCCTAAAAATCATAGGAAAATGGGACACGGCGAGGAAAACAAATAATATATCACTTTAAAGCTATTGATATAAGGAATTCATGTATCATAATGAAAATCATATATATCAAAAACTCAATGACATATAAGTAGATGAATACATTAACCTGACAACAAATTAACTGAAACACAGTCAAACACACTACAATGTTTAAACACATGCAACATACTTAATCTTACTTGTTACATCAAAAAAAATCACAAACCCAGTCACAAACAAAGTTAAAAAAAAAAAAAAAAAAGAAGATCATTCCATGTCTTCAAATAGCACACCCTTCATCTCTGGCTCGTCAAAAAATTCAAGAACTCATGTATCTTCCAATGATCTAAATTCATCACCACCAGCATCCAACATTTTAGATCGCCCTTCTACATATTCCTTGGTGTTTCTTAATAAAAGACGGAGATTATTATGAACGAAGACTAAATCTTCTGCGCGCTTGGGAGTTAACTTATTCCTCTTCAAAGGATGAATAAAAGAATAAGTACTCCGATTTCTTTCACAACAAGAAGAAGTAGGTTGTCTAAGCAATCTCATTGCTAAGGTTTGAAGAAATGGAGTTGAGGATCCATATGATGCCCACCATTTTACCGGGTCTATTGAAAACCTCCTTCTAAGAGCATTTAAATCACCAAATGGCCCTAACTCAAGAGAAAATTCAGCATTCTCATCTACGACCTTATCATAATCATTGAGATACGGATATAGCCTATGGAAACATTTCTTTATTTTCACTGAGATCTCATTATCTCATTGTGGAGCCAATCTAGCTGGATGTTCATCAAACCATTCTCTACTATAATATTTACAAGGAAAAAGAAAGCAATTGTAAAATACTAATTATAACGTGATAGCATTATATAAAACCAAGATAATAGTTATACATTATAAATAAATTATTACTTGGGTGAAGAGAATGTGTTAAACAATGAAGGGGTGTGTTACTCTTTGCCTAACGAGCAACAAGAATGCAATGCACTGCAGTCCAGAATGGAGAAACTTGAAACTCATCCAAGTCTTCATGCTCATAAATTACCTTCTTCAGATTATCAATCATAGAATCCCACATCTCATACACCAAATGGAGGCAAAGTTTGTCAATGTCACAAGCCCTAATCACTTTATATATGGGAGTTGTAATAGCAAGAATGTAATCCACCTTTACTCACGACTCCTCATCTAATATTGTGTCTCTTACAAACTTTGCTTTATCTTGATTATCCTCCCGATATGATGCCCATTGATCACAAACAACCATGTTTTTCAATGCACTCTTGATACGCCTAAATATCTTAAGCCTAATAACAATGGAAGCAAACCAAGTTTTCGCAACAGAAAGCAACTTCAAAGAACTAAACCGGCTATAAATGGACAATCTCATACCATGGTTCATGATGAAGTTCTTTATTTGATCAACACCATTGTGAATTTATGTGATCCAATGACATTCAACATATGTATCTAGATTATTCTCCACATTCTTTGCAACACATATGTTCTTCAAAGCAAGATTAAGAGTATGAACAACACAAGGTGTCCAATAGATGTAAGGATAGATACCTTCAATGATTTCTCCAGCTCCCTTGCAAATTCTAGCATTATTTGTCACAACTTGAACCACATTTTGATGTCCAAGTTCATCAATTACCTCTTTCATCAGATTGGCAATGAACTACTTATCCTTAACCTCACCTACACAACTTACAGCTTTGATAAACATTGGACCCATCTCAGAATAAACCACAAAGTTTATCAAAGGCCTCATTTGTGGATCACTCCACCCATCAGTGACAATTGTGACCCCTTTTGCTGGCCAACTATCTCTAACTGGTTGCAACTATTGATCAACATGTTTTTTTTTCTAATTCAAGCAATGTGGTTCTTAACTTGTTCTACCCCAGAGGCACATAACCTTTTAAGTAATGTTTTGCTACATAAATAAAAACATCAATAAAGCTAGGATTCTTTGCAAGAGAAAAGGGCAAGCCAGCCGTGTAAAACATTCTAGCAATGTGGCAATCCAACGTGTTTTTAGCAGGAACCTCATAACTTTTTTCAAGTAGTGTATCATCAACTTTTCTTTTTTTCGATGAATCACTATTATCAATTCCACTATCAATTGCTTCACATGAAAGAGGTACCGTCTTTGTCGGAGGACATTTTGTTGCAAAATCTTCCTCTAATTTCTTCATTTCACTAATATCACTAGTGAAACTTTTTTACGAACCGCAACTCCTTTATTTGGAATTTTCAGAAAATGAACTTTGACCCTTGTGTAAGTACCTTGTTTATCTTGTTTGCAACACTTGCACTTCCAAATCCAGTAGCCTTCTCTAACCGAAGGCTTCATAATTTTCTAAACTTAAATCCAAAGTGGACGTTCTTCATCATTTGCATTCGATGAAATACTGCCGGTAGCACTACTAAGACTACCTTGTTGTGAACTTAAAGAAGTCATAAATTCTACGGACCAACATATCAATTCTTCCACAGAAATATGACTAAGGCAAGGAGACCCCTTATCCCCGTATATGTTCATCCTAGGGGTTGAAATTCTAACAAAAATATTACAAAACGATTATTACAACTACAAGTCTACAACAACCATATTGGATTCTTTGTGACTAGACAAGGAACCCTTACTCCGTTGTTATTATTTGCATATGACATGATCATCTTTGCCAAGGCAAATATGGCTTCATTCCAAAGAACTAAGCAAATCCTGAAAAATTACTACTCTATTTCAGGACAAAAAAATTAATTTTCAAAAATCGGCTTTTCAAATAGCAAAAAAATATCAGTGAGAATTGCATTGCCCAATTAAATAATGTTTTGGCCATGAATCACACTACAACCCTTGATAAATATCTTTGATGTCCAATGATCAATGGAAGAATAAAAAAAATATACCTTTGTTGACATCAATCTAAAATTAAACGACAACTTTCGAAATGAAAAGCTAATTCTCCCTCAAAAGAAGGTAGAAACACCTTAACCAAACATAATCTAGCGGTTAAACCGACCTTTGTTATGCAAAACTTTATTCTTCCGATCCAAAATCTAGAGGAGTCAGATAAGACCTAGAAAAAGTTCTTTTGGAATAAAGGGGAACAATAGACCGATCATAAGCTGGGATGAAATATACAAATAAAAAAAATGGTGGTCTTGGACTGAGAAAGTCTATAATCACAAACAAAGCCTTACAAATGAAGCTTTTGTGGAAAATCCTAGCAGAACCCAACAATATTTAGGTCAAGATTGTTAATGAAAAATAATAAAATTCTCTAATATCGAAAGAAAGTATCATTGTCTTGGCAATGGAATAATCTTCTAGCATGATAGTTTGGTCACAACCTCACCGCTTATTAAATGGACCAAAACATCAATCAAATTGACACAAATACTCAAGTTAATCATTTTTATAAACAATAATAGAGGATGAGACTTTACCAAAATTAACAACGAGCTACAAAACATCCTTAGCCCGGAGATTATGGAAAAAATCAAGCAAACAATAATTCCAAAAAACGATATTCATGATAGATTATAATAGAGGTGTAGTAAAAATGGGTGGTTCACAGCCAAATCAACATCGGAGATGATTGATGAGGAGAAGGTCATCACCCCTAAAAATGCTTGTGAATGGATATGAAATTTCAATACTCAACTTAAAACAGAATTTCCTTTGAAAAATATATTTTAAAAAAAAATAGAATTCCAACAAAAATCAAGCTAGACGAAAGAAGAATTGTTGTCACGAGGCATTTTGAATAATGTAATCATCATCTTGAGGATATATTTCACCTACTTATTGACTCCTCCTTTAATAAACAAATCATTGCCAAAATTGATAGGTCAATTTTGGTTGAATAAAGTAACATTAATCATGAAAACAAGAGAAAACAACCTCCTATATGAAATAAAAAAAAAAAACAAAAAGAAAATTGGACTTAATAGGTTCTCGTGCCTAGCAACAATTTGTTGGAGCATTTGATTCATTAGGAATATAAATAATTTTTAATAATAAACAAACAGTCCCATCATTGCTTTAATTCTTCTTATAAAAAATAAAGTCCATAATTGAAAAAATATTATCATTGATGAAGATGATTATTATATCAAACCGCCAACAAAATATAACAATCCGACCACATGGGAAAAAAACAACAACATTAGTTGGGAAAACCAAGATTTGGATTCCACATACTTAGTTTTGACGGATCCAACTCGACTCGGGAGTTACATTAATTGGTTTTGTGATTCGAAAAAATAACTCCAATTCGGTAATAAAAGCTAAAGTTTTTGCTCTTAAATATGGTTTACAAGAAGCTATCAGATTATAGATTAAAAAAAAAGATCAAAATCGAGGGTGATAAGTTTTGTATTATCAAGACACTCAAAGGTTTGTGGAGTTGTCCGTGGGAGGTGGAAATGATATTATCCGACTTCATACTGGATCTTCGATTCTTTGAAGATGTTCAAATCAGATATGTTTTTAGAGAAATTAATTGTGTTGCTGGTCGACTGACCCATCTTTGAGGATGTACATATCAGGCATGTTTTCATAGAAATTAATTGTGTTGCTGACCGACTGACCCATATGAGAATCTCGACACCCAACACTAATTTTTTTTAATGATCCCGAACTTCGTGTTCTCATTGCAGATGCTTTAGGTTAGATTGTCTCCTAGAGATAGTCCAACCTGGCCGATTCCTATTATAAAATTAAAAAAAGTGGATTGGGTTTGGATTAAAAAGGTTACTAGGTTAGTAAAGTTTAGGACAGTTTTTGCATAGATACATGAAGAAGAGGTAAGATTGTGAAAAATGAGAAATGGAAGGAGCAGTAGTGCGTGAATAACCCAAAAGAAGGAAGGCAGCGTATAATCTAAACCAGCCACTTTATTGGGTTTTCCACTGAATAAAGGGGCTCCTCCGTTTGACCAGAGACCACCATCACCACCACACTCAATAACATGAAAGCTACACGACAACTCTTCCTCTTCTCTAACCGAATATTGTTTCTATTTTAAATTAGTATTGCTGTTGAAAAAAGCAACACCTTTCTTACGTCATACCCCACCTAGCTTTGACCGCTCTCTTCTTCTTCTCCTTCCTATCAGATATCATATATCATATATCATATTTCATGAATCGAATCCCCCTCCCCCACTCTCTCTCTCTTATCTTTACGACATTGATTTGCTTCAAGCTAGTCCGATCAAAATGGGCAAGGATGAACTGTACATAACGGTGCCCAGCTACTTCCGCTGTCCGATCTCGCTTGAAGTCATGAAATCTCCGGTCAGCCTCTGCACCGGCGTCACATACGACCGTTCCAGCATACAACGGTGGCTTGACGGTGGCCACAACACTTGTCCGGCTACCATGCAAGTCCTCAACAACAAGGACTTCGTTCCTAACCTTACTCTCCAACGCCTCATTCAGATCTGGGCATGTCATTCCGGTTCTACTTGCGGTTCCCGCTTCTTCTACTCGCTATCCCCTTCCCAGGCTACTTCTCTCGTCCACCGAATCTCTAACTCCGATTCCTCCTCGCCGGAGGACTTCCTCAAGCTCCTCTGTTATGCTTCGGAGTCCGTTGAGAACAGACGCTTCCTCTCCCGAAACGACGCGTTTGTTGAGATGCTTGTGTGTAAAATGATGCGTTTTGGTGAGGAAGTTAATCAATTAGATTCCGATCTGGTGGAGGCCGCTGTTAAGATTCTCCAGCAGATTGCTCGGTCCTCCGACGTTGTCGAATTCAAGTCCAAGCTCCGATCCGTCTTCCTCCGACCTGAATCCCTGTCATCGGCGGCTCGGATCCTCAGAACTGGAAGCCGAGACTTGCGAATTGCAATAGCCGACCTCATCGAAACCCTAGCCGCCTCCGACTCCGAATCCAAAATCTCGGTTCTACATAACGATGAAATCCTAACGGAACTCGTGAGAGGGCTGAATCAGGATGTAATTGAGGCGTACATATCCTGCTTGGTGTGTCTCTCCACTCCGAAACGCAACAAGCAGAGACTGGTGCGCGCTGGCGCCGTTAGAGAAATCGGAAAGCTTCTGAGACGGCGAGAGACGGGAGCGGTTGCGACGGAGGCGGCAATGAAGCTCCTGGAAGCGATGCTAGGGTGTTCAGAGGGGAGGAAAGCAATCTGCGAGGACAGGGATTGCGTGGCTGGGGTGGTCGGGAGGCTGATGATAAGGGGATCGGGATCAGCGGCGAGCGAGAGCGGAGTAGCGGTGCTGTGGAGCGTCTGCTACGGGCTGAGGGACCAACGGGCTAAGGAGGCGGTGGCAGCCTCCAATGGACTCACAAGGATACTTCTGGTGATGCAGAGCGGTTGCTCACCGGCGGCCAAAAGGATGTGCGGCGATTTGCTAAGGATCTTCAGGGTTAATTCTAAGTCCTGCTTGGGTAGCTACGACACCAAGACAATTCACATCATGCCCTTCTGATCTCTACTTTCTGCAAGCTGTACATTTTCTGTCACCAAATTTTGATCAATTGATACAAAGGAAAATTCTTTTGTTGATTACAAATTATCCAAAATCATATAGGCTTGATTGTTTGATCATCCCTTGCACAGTTGATGGAAATTGGGGATTGGATGGATCGACTAAAATTCCTTTTTATAATTTTGTATCAAGTAAACGTGATTACTTCCTGGCCGGATGTTACGTATAACGGGATAAATCTTTGACTTGTTTGAATTTAATCAGAATCCTCCGTTGCGATCGTTCAAACGATTCCTTTTGTATGGAGATGACGTCCCCAACCGCGAACTCCAGTTCAATTTCAAGCTCCTAGAGAGCACGCTAGTCCAGGAAAAGATCAAATCATCATCGATTTTCAAAAGATCGGATCCCAAACCCTAGCAACAATGACATTGAAAATGACCACCACAGCCAATGATAAGTTTGCTTTATTTATAAACAGATTTGGTGACATTGCAATTTTAGCATTTTTACCATGAAGTTTGATTTGTAACATGCATAAGGTATTTCATTTAATGATTCTATGAAAATATAATCTTTGTCACAACCCCAATTTATGGCGACACGGTTAGTAAAGACGGGTATGTGACATGGCGATAGGGGTCGGTGATATTGTTGTGAATTTATTTACAAAACAGTGAGCAATATACATTAACAAGTATTGATCTTTCGATTTTGACCTTATCCTTTCTAAGGTTTGACCGATGTATGTTTTTCTTTTTGCGTTGTGTTTTATCTAGTTTGTGAAGCATTTTTCTTCCTAATAATATTCTCTTATGATTCAATTCGGGCAAGAACACTAATAGGTTAAAACCTACGCCGCAAGTGTGACGAAATCTAGTAATCGAGTGTTGAATCATGAGGATTGTTGATACGATGATTATTCGTTAGAAGTCCAAAATTTTCGACACCGACAACACTCGACTCAATCCCGGTTATTAGATGGAAAACCGGAGGTGAAAAGGAATAAAGGACCTTAGGTATATTAAACCTAAGATACAACTAAGAATGATTATGAAACCATTCTGCTATAATCTTACACAAAAAAAAAAAAAAAGAAAGAAACGAGGTACTTAACGAACAAAAAGGTTGTGAGCGATTGAGAGCGCCAACTTGACGCAACATGATGTGAGTTTTGTAGATACTCAAAAATCACATATTCCCACAGTATACGATCATTGTCAATGTAAGTACATAATGTATTCATCAATGTCGAAATCTCAAGAGATACTATATATCTTAATTGTGATCAAGTTCAAGCAATGTTTAAGTGTGTAAACGAAAGGGAAAAAGGGGTGATCAATAGATCAAATCTTTGGGGGAAATGTGTAACCGGAATCAAGTAACAAACAAGTATCAAATGTATGAGAAAAAACTAGGTTTGAGGCTAATCCTCCCTAACCATAACTAGCAGTGGCGGATCTAAGGGGTAACGGAGGGGACGGTACCCCGGCTTGCAACGTCGTTTTGCCTTAGAAAGAGGGGGGGGGGGGGGGGGGGGGGGGGGGGGGGGGGGGGGGGAAAGGAAGGGGAAAAAAAACCTCCTTAAAACGAGATATGATACATGTTGTTCTACTAGCTCATTTGGTAGATGAAGGGAAGGGGTACTTGGAGTTACATGGTTCAAGTTTTGGGAGTAGTAGAAAAAGGTTATTTTTGTTTTTATGGATTTTATTTTAAGCAAATACAATATATGTAGGTGAAACTTATTATTTCATTAACTCTTAACTAATACAATCAAATTAATATAATTTTTAATATACTAGTTTATCAACCATCAATTAATTTTATGTGACATTTTATTTATAAAACACAACTTTAAATTAATATATACAAAACAAACATTCTTGTTGTATATTTTTTAGATGGAGATTAAGTGAGTTTATTATTAAATTCACTCTTACTTAATCAAATCAATACAATAATTCATCAACCACTATCTAATTTATTTGACAATATATTCATAAAACAAACTAAATATATAAAATAAATTTACAAAGCAGTGAGCAATATACATTAACAAGTATTGATCTTTCGATTTTGACCTTATCCTTTCCAAGGTTTGACCGATGTATGTTTTTCTTTTTGCGTTGTGTTTTATCTAGTTTGTGAAGCATCTTTCTTCCTAATAATATTCTCTTATGATTCAATTCGGGCAAGAACACTAATAGGTTAAAACCTACACCGCAAGTGTGACGAAATCTAGTAATCGAGTGTTGAATCATGAGGATTGTTGATACGATGATTATTTGTTAGAAGTCCAAATTTTTCGACACCGACAACACTCGACTCAATCCCGGTTATTAGATGGAAAACCGGAGGTGAAAAGGAATAAAGGACCTTAGGTATATTGTTTGCTGATTTTACACCCCTATAAACCTTTATCAATAATGATAAAGACCTATAAGTTAGTAAAACAAGGAAGATATAGTTTTAAATTTATAACCTGTGATAATTTCCTAAATAGCAACGAACCCACAGTGTATGGGTCAATCACAGTAAAGGTAAGTATTCTAGGGTCGATCTCATGGACTGGGAGGATTAATATGCAATAATGATTAAATATAAAATAGATCTCAATTAAAGACAGGAGGTTGGAAAAGATAAGGGATATAAGTCAAAAAGGTTTTGAAAAGGTTTTAAAGGACTCGCAATCAATTGTCACTATTGATTGAAAGTCAAAACAAATAAAAAGGAAAAAACAAAGATAATCAAGTTAAAAGAAAGAAAATGGATTCCAAGGGTTCAAGATCATTGTTTATTCCATATAGATTCAGGAAGACTCATAAAGATATATGACAGAAAAGCCACAGGGATGAACGTTTCTAGGCTGACAGTCTATTACCGGGTAAGTCTCAAGACTATTTAGTTCCAAACCAACTACATATCACCGGATAAGTCTCAAGGTAGAGAGGTAGGAAATTCTAAACAAACCAGACTACAAACTAAGGGAAAGATAAACCATTACCGGGTAAGTCTCAGGTATTACCCTACTTAGCAAGGAATCTAAGCACATTCAACCAATAAAGGATAAACCTTTATTACCTATGATCAATCACTCATGTATCTAAGAAGGAATGTCACCGGGTAAGTCTCAATTCCAACTTAGGTTACTAGCTAGAAGGATTCTAACTAGATTCAAGTCCAAGTCAACCATTAGGATTTCAAGCAATTCAAAGCCAAAACAAAGCACAATCCAATCCATCATAATCCAAGGCATAAACAAATCTATATTCACCTTGGAACCACAAGGTTCTAGCCAATAACAATCATATCAAAGAAAGACAAATAAATAAATAACAAAAGGGAATTAAAAGAACTTAACTTCAATAAATAAATGTAAACTTGCAATCTTGACAAATCTTGAATCCAACAATGTCTTCTCAACAAAACTGAATGTAAAAGTATGAATCTTGAACCTTAACTATGAATCAATGGAGAAGAAGAAGGGAAAGGGAGGAGACGGCTCCCCCCCTATGGGGTAACCTAACCCTAAAAGAAACGGACTAATTCGGACCCTTAGAAATAACCTAGAGCTTCCCTTTTATAAGCAACAACCTTCCAAAGGACGGGTTGGGCCAAAACCGATCCAAAAATAAGATAAAATCGCCGAACAGAAAATCTCGGGCAGAAATCTCAGCCGAGATCAGGCCAGTCGGGACCGAGATTTGGCAACAGAAAGTTCAGCACGTCAACACATCGGGAATCTCGGCCGAGATCAAGAAATCTCGGCCGAGCTCGGATCATCTCGGCCGAGCTAGGGCCATCTCGGCCGAGCCAAGGCCATCTCGGCCGAGCCAGGAGAAATCTCGGCCGAGCTAGGTGAAATCTCGGCCGAGATCATGGACCATCTCGGTCTGGTCTGGCCGAGATCGGTCCATCTCGGTCCGAGATGTGGTCCATCTCGGTTCGAGATGCGGTCTTCTTCGTTCCTTCGCGTCTTTAGCTCGATTCCTCGCCTTTTCCGTGCACGTACGCTTGCTCCAATGCGTCCACTTCGAGGCTTGATCCTCAAATACGTCGTTTTAGCTCCAAAATGTGTCAAATCACCTACAAAGCCACAAATAGTGTGTGTAGACATCTATTCTTGCAAAGTAGAACTAAACAAGCATAAATGGCACAAACTAAGGCTAAAACATGAATGCGGAAAGGGGAAATCTAACTAAATGCATGAGTAAAACATGTCGATAAATCATGTTATCATATATTAAACCTAAGATACAACTAAGAATGATTGTAGAGCCATTCTGCTATAATCTTACACAAAAAAAGAAGAAGAAAGAAATGAGGTCCTTAACGAACAAGAAGGTTGTGAGCGATTGAGAGCACCAACTTGACGC
The DNA here is from genome assembly GCA_002319775.1 of Fagopyrum tataricum. NCBI lineage: Eukaryota > Viridiplantae > Streptophyta > Magnoliopsida > Caryophyllales > Polygonaceae > Fagopyrum > Fagopyrum tataricum. Next base: position 14,747,051 of record CM008286.1, read on the forward strand.
AACATGATGTGAGTTTTGTAGATACTCAAAAATCACATATTCCCACAATATGCGATCATTGTCAATGTAAGTACATAATGCATTCATCAAGGTCGAAATCTCAATAGATACTATATATCTTGATTGTGAGCAAGTTCAAGCAATGTTTAAGTGTGTAAACGAAAGGGAAAAAGGGGTGATCAATATATCAAATCTTTGGGGAAAATGTGTAACCGGAATCAAGTAACAAACAAGTATCAAATGTATGAGAAAACACTAGGTTTGAGGCTAATCCTCCCAAACGATAACTAGAAGTGGCGGATCTAGGGGTAACGGAGGGGACGGTGCCCCGGCTTGCGACGTCGTTTTGCCTTAGAAAGAGGGAAAAAAGAGGGGGGAACAGGGGGAAAAATCCTCCTTAAAACAAGATATGATACATGTTGTCTTGCTAGCTCATTTGGTATATGAAGGGAAGGGGTGCTTGGAGTTACAAGTTCGATTCTAGGAGTAGCAAAAAAGGTTATTTTTGTTTTTATGGATTTTATTTTAAGCAAATACAATACATTTAGATGTAGAAACTAAGTGAAACTTATTATTTCATTAACTCTTAACTAATACAATCAAATTAATATAATTTTTAATATACTAGTTTATCAACCATCAATTAATTTTATGTGACATTTTATGTATAAAACACAACTTTAAATTAATATATACAAAACAAACATTCTTGTTGTATATTTTTTAGATGGAGATTAAGTGAATTTATTATTAAATTCACTCTTACTTAATCAAATTAATACAATAATTCATCAACCACTATCTAATTTATTTGAAAAGATATTTATAAAACAAACTAAATATATAAAATAAATTTAAACTTCATCTAAGTAAAAAAAAAACGAATCTAGAATTTATAGTACCAAATAAACTCTTTATTTATTTAATTTATCAATTTTAGTGTTGAATTTCTAACTTCATATGCACATGTCTTAAAAAATTATGCCCCCTACAAATTTTTTTTCGCTCCACCACTGATAACTATTAGCATGCTTGAGAAGTAATATTCAATCAATAAAGTGAATAGAGTGCATGTAATTAGATGAGTTTTATCTAAGTATCATAATCCTCTTTTGCATCTCATATGATAGTTTTATGTCAATCATGTTATGTTATGCTCAAGCCACAACTTAATTGATTAAGCTTAGTCACAATCATGATCATACTAGATTACATAAGCATCACACGGTGTTTGCTATTTTTTTACATAATCTAATATAAACATAATTTAGATAAAACATCACTAGTAGGTTCAATCATCCATTCGGCCCCAATCAATCTTACTCTAGCATGATAGACATCTAAACATTGCACAATCATCCTCATGTTAGCTTGTAAGTCTCAACATGGATGATTAATCTAGACATCATTCATTTATGTATGGAAGAATACAATTCTTTAAAAAGTAAGATTTAAGCTAGTGAAATAAACCACTAAAATTGAGATTAAACCAACATGAATGAATAATAAATCTAGGTTTATTCGGTCCTATATGCTACTAATCATGCTTAATATTCCTTTATATCATCAATAAACAAAAAACCGGTACTAATTTAGCATGATTTGGGATTTTCACCCCAATGTCTATATGAGAAAACCCCTAGACTAGGGATCAAGGACCGGACCGGAACCTGAATTTTGGTCCCGGACTCGACCTGACCGGAAGTTTCAAAAACCCTAGACTAGGGACCAGACCGGTATGGTTTTCCAGGACATGGAAAATATAATGTTGGTAGGCTAAAAAGTAGGACGAATGGAAAATAATATATGGGGCATCGAGTATGATCCACCGGCTTGCACTTTTCTTCATTTATGTACTCTTTTCCACGTAACGTAACACTTTTGACTTTGTAGCACCCGCCTTCTCTTTCTAGGGTAAACTTTTCTTCACTTTCGAACCAATTCTTACTTATTTGCAACAACAAGGATGGCGGAAACTTTTGTCCCTTTCACCACCCATGAAAGATCTTTCATAAGAATAATACATTCCAAACTTGGGTACTAAATCTTACGAATATTCACACTTTTCTGAGGGAACACCCCATACTTGATTTCTTCATTCATTGTTTTCATCACAATCCCAAATAAGGTCATATAAGACTATATCACAATTGTGAAGCTTTTTTTAGGGGCATATAAGAAGGGAAAATAAGTGATGCGGGATTGGGGCCGCAAATGACTAGATCTAGATTGGGAATCCTCGAAGACCAACAATGGACGTTTTTCCTTGACAAATGGCACGAAAATCAGATTGTTTAGAACAAGAAATGGCGTTGGAAAAAATGGAAGAAAAGAGAATGAAATGGAACGTGGAATGTATGGTAGAAGTAGATCCAAAAGAACCAAAAGACTCCCTTACAAGAACCTTGATCAGATTGATCAAAACCCAAGCAAGATGATGCCTTCAACCCTTTCTTCTATAACCTTACACAAGCCTTCAATGGAGACAAGCACAAGGAGGGACTAGTATTGACTAGTAGCACCAATCTCTAAAGAGATTAACACACACAAGAACAATCTAGCAGGGATTCACAACGATTCAATCAATGACTCACTTTATTGATTGAATTTTCTGAATAGGAACAAAAACTCTCAACGAGATGGTTTATCAATTGGCTAAAATCTATCTAATCAGGAAAGAAGCTAAGGGAGGCTTTTTATATGCCTAGAAAGCCTCCTATCTAAAAAAAAAAGAATAACATTTGTCAACAAAAAGACAATAAAACAAACAAAACAAACTAAAACAAATAAAAATAACCCTTAAAATGTTTTGAGCCTAAAGGTTATAAAAAAGTCTTGTATTTTATACCAAAAGATTATATAAAATACAATAAAAGCTCCAAAAGCCTCAATCTTCCATTTCTTGCAATTCCGGGACAAGTGTCTCTTCCTTGCTCTTGCATGGCTCCAAATCACGTGTGCATGGTCTCCCTTCCACGTCCAAGTCGTCGGGAATCGTCATTAACGTGACTAAGGAAGCCTTAATCAGCGATAGATCATCACTGGTCTCCTTAGGAGCTAAAGACACCAACAAGTTGGACACCTCCTCTTGAATTGCCCTTGCCCTTGATCTAGTGATTGGCCCTTGCATTGTAGGACTAGTAGGGGATGTTGGTGATGGTCCCTCATCATACTCCCCTTCTTCGGAAGGATTCGTCCTCGAATCATCACCATCCGCATCACTTCACTCAAAGGGACTTAGATCTCCTACGTTGAAAGTAGGACTCACTCCATAGTCCTCCGGGAGCTCTAGTACATAAGCGTTGTTGCCAACCTTACGTAGTACTTTGAATGGTCCGTCTCCCCTAGGTGATAACTTGGACTTGCGCCTTTCCGGGAACCTATCCTTCCTCAAATGCAGCCACACGAGGTCTCCCGGTTCGAACAACACTTGCTTGCGGTTCCTATTAGCCTTGGCCGCCACTTGCCTCCCCTTCTCCTCTAGCCTTTTGCGTGTCCTTTCATGCATTTCCTTGATGATCTCCACCTGTTTTTCTGCATTAAAATCTACTCGCTCCTCTATGGGAAACGGTATAAGATCAAAAGGGGTCAAAGGATTCAACCCATAGACACACTCAAAAGGAGTTAGGTTAGTAGAAGAATGTAATGTACGATTATATGCAAATTCTACATGAGGCAAGACATCTTCCCAAGCTTTCAAATTATCTTTTAAAACAGCCCTCAGAATGGTTGTTAACGTCCTATTAGTTACTTCGGTTTGACCATCCGTTTGAGGATGACTAGAAGTCGAAAACAACAACTTCGTCCCTAGTTTACCCCAAAGAGTCTTCCAAAAGAAACTAAGAAACTTAACATCCCTATCACTCACTATACTCCTAGGTACTCCATGTAATCTAACAATTTCCCTAAAGAACAAGTTAGCTACATTATAAGCATCATCGGTCTTATGGCAAGCAATAAAATGGGCCATTTTAGAAAATCGATCTACCACCACAAAAATCGAATCTCTCCCCTTCTTAGTCCTAGGTAACCCAACAATGAAGTCCATACTAATATCCTCCCAAGGTGACTTAGGCGTGGGTAAGGGGGTATACAATCCATGAGGTTTCAATCTAGCCTTAGCCTTTAAACACACAAGACATCTCTTAAGCAAGTTCTCTACATCTCTAAGCATATGAGGCCAATAAAAATGTGAATGCAGCATATGATAAGTCTTATCTCTCCCAAAACGCCCCATTAAGCCTCCCATATGGGCTTCCTCAACAAGTAATAGCCTAAGGGAACACTTAGGAATGCACACTTTATCAACTCTAAATAGAAAACCCTCAAACAAGTAATACTTATCAAAGGCTCCTCTAGATGCACATTGCTTAAATATGTCTCCAAAATCAGAATCATCAACATATAGATCCTTAATATAATAGAAACCTAAGACCTTAGAATCCATAGTTGTGATTAAAGAGTGTCTCCTAGAGAGAGCATCCGCTACAACATTATCCTTGCCCTTTTTATACTTTATGATATAAGGAAAAGTTTCTATAAACTCCATCCATCTACCATGTCTCCTATCTAACTTATCTTGACTCCTAAAATGTCTTAAGGACTCATGATCGGTACGTAGGACAAATTCACTAGGCCATAAATAATGTTGCCATGTTTTTAATACTCTAAACAATGCATAAAGTTCTTTATCATAGGTCGAGTAGTTTAAACATGCTCCCTTTAATTTCTCACTAAAGAAGGCTAGTGGCTTACCCTCTTGCATGAGTACTCCTCCAATGCCAATACCCGAAGCATCACACTCGACCTCAAAAGGTTTGGTGAAGTCCGGAAGAGTTAGGAGAGGTGCATGGGACAGCCGCCACTTCAACTCCTTAAATGCCTTCTCTTGAGCATCTCCCCACACAAATGGCACCTTCTTCTTTGTCAAGGACGTGAGTGGGGCTGCTATGGTGCTGAAATCTCGCACAAAACGTCTATAGAAGGTTGCTAGGCCGTGGAAACTCCTCACTTGACCGACGGTTGTGGGAGTAGGCCATTCCTGGATTGCCTTGATCTTCTCTTCATCCACCTCTAGACCTCTTGTGCTCACTACAAAACCAAGAAAACAACTTGATTAGTACTAAACTCACATTTCTTCAAATTAGCATACAAATATTCAATTCTAAGAGTTGCAAGTACTTCCCTCAAATGTTCCTCATGCTCTTCAAGTGACTTACTATAGATGAGGATGTCATCAAAGTAAACCACAACAAACCTACCAATGTAGTGTCTCAACACGTGATTCATCAATCTCATAAATGTGCTAGGAGCATTGGTTAAACCAAATGGCATCACTAGCCACTCATAAAGACCAAACTTGGTCTTGAACGCCGTTTTCCACTCATCTCCCTCCCTCATTCTGATTTGGTGATAACCACTCCTAAGATCTATCTTAGAGAACAATGTGGCTCCATTCAACTCATCTAACATGTCATCTAAACGTGGGATAGGATGGCGGTACTTAATGGTGATGTTGTTGATGGCTCTACAATCAACACACATCCTCCATGTATTGTCCTTCTTAGGCACTAAGAGGACGGGAACGGCACTAGGACTCAAACTCTTCCTTACATAACCCTTATCTAGGAGTTCTTGCACTTGGTTTTGGATCTCTTGGCTCTCCTTAGGGTTCATCCTATAGGCTGGACGGTTTGGAAGTGTAGCACCGGGAATAAGATCTATTTGGTGCTCAATACCTCTAAAAGGTGGAAGGCCAGCCGGAATCTCATCGGGAAACACATCACTAAACTCATCTAGGATAGCTAGGATGGGCTTAGGTAGGGTGGCCTTGGCTTCATCACTCAAAGTCACTAAGCTCTTGCACAAGCTCACAAGAATGGCATCTAAAGGGGTGTAATCTAGGATGTACTCCTCCTTGGATGCTAGAAGGACACTAGAAGGTGTGGCTAATAGGGTGGTACTAGTCTTGGCCGTGGGTTCTGATTTAGGCCGTGAGCTATCCCTTCTCTTTTTCACCTCATTTTGCTCCACACTCAACTCCTTCTTCCTCTCATAAAATTCAGCAATCTGCAATGGTGTCATAGGCTTAAGAGTTAGTGTTTGACCATTAAATTCAAAGGTATGCCTATTAGTAAAACCATCATGCTTAACTCTCCTATCAAATTGCCATGGACGTCCCAAAAGAATATGACAAGCTTGCATGGGAACTACATCACAAATAATGGTGTCCTCATAGTTACCTAAAGTGATAGTAACTCTAGCTTGCCTATTTACTTTTAATTCTCCACAATCATTCATCCAATGCAATTTGTAAGGCCTAGGGTGATAAAATGTGGTAATTTGCAACTTATTAATCAAATCAGTGCTAGCTATATTGCAACAACTACCTCCATCTATGATCATGTTACACACCTTCCCTTTAATTAGACATCTAGTATGAAATAGGTTTTCTCTTTGATTATCCTCACATGGAGCTAGCTTAGCATGCAAAGTTCTTCTAGCTATTAATGATTCTCCATGCTCATATTCAATGCCCTCATCACTATCACTACCAATTTCATGCAATCCATTAAGGTTGGTGTGATCATCATTTTCATGCTCATCCTCACTCTCATATTGTCCAAATTGATTTAAAATCAGAATTTTCTTATTAGGACAATCCCTCATATAATGACCTCTACCTTGACATTTAAAACACACAATATCTCTAGAACGAAGAGTAGAGTCAGAGGTACTCCCTTTAGGACCACTTGAAGGCTCATTCAAGGGTCTAGAAGATGAATGAGGTGTTGAGCTCCTTCTTTGTGCTCCTTGGTCCATGATTGATGCTTTTCGGTCCTCCTTGGTGGATGTAGGCTCACGGCCGTAGGATCCTTGGGGCTGGCTGTTGTGTGCTTTCCATGAGCTTGTAGCTCCAAAGCTTGTCTTGGCACCTTGGTTCCTAGCCTTTGTCTTCTTCTCTACTTTGATTGCCAAATGCAGCAGCTCCACCATGGTACTATAAGGATACAAATCAATTTCATTAGCCAAAGATGAATTTAAAATGCGTAGATACCTAGCCATTGTAGACTCCTCATCTTCAACCACATTAGCTTTCACCATTGTCATTTGCATAGAGGTGTAGACCTCTTCGGCACTCATGGCTCCTTGCCTAAGATTCTCCAACCTTTGCCTCAGCTCCCTAGCATAATGTTGAGGTACAAAGCGAGCTCTCATCAAGGCCTTCATTTGTTCCCATATAGTGATGGCCGGATCCAAGGTTCTTCTCCTTTCCTTGACAAGATGATCCCACCATACTAGTGCATAGCCTTGGAACTCCAATGATGCAAGCTGGACCTTCATTTGCTCTCCAAAGTGATGGCAAGACCAAATTTGTTCCAATTTAGTCTCCCAATCCATGTAAGCATCCGGATCACATTTGCCTTCAAAGCTAGGAATCTTGACCTTCACTTTCCCTATTCCATCTAGCTCTTGATAAGGCCTTACTGGCTCATATTCTCGTCCTCTCCTTGGCTGTGGGTGACGCCTAGGGAACTCTCTCCACATGCCTTCTTCCTCAATATCCTCTTGTGGCTCCTGAAAATCATCCACAAAACCTTGCACATTAGGTGTTCTAGGAAGAGTGTTAGCATGTCTCATACCTTGCTCTTGAGGGGTTCTTTGAGGTGATTCATGGGTTGTTTCTCTAGGGGCATCTCTAGACGTGCCTCCTAGCTCGAAAGTGGACCTCGGCTGTGGCGTGGCCGTGTGTGCTGGCCGAGACTCCAACGTGCCAATCCGGTGGGTCAATCTTGCCACCGAATCCATTAGTTGCTTCAACATAGCAAATGTCTCCGGGTGCATTGGCTCACTGCTTTGGGACTTGCTTGGACTATTAGACCTAGACATGATAAAAAAAAACACACAAAACAAGCAAACTAGTTGAATTAGATAAAACAGAAAATTCTCACAAGTGTTTACTCTCACTCTCACACTCAAGTTGTGTTGATCACAAGCTATTTGATGCAATTGACTTGGATGGATTAAAACTCCTTCTAAGATCAATGCCTTAGCTCAACTAGCACACTCCTTGGCTTGAATAAGGGTAATACACGGCTGCTTGAAGGTTCACAACAGAAAACGTCAAGATAGACACTAAGAAATGGAGATAAGACTCAAGACTCAAAGAAAGATGCAAGAGGCTATTATGGACTCTCAAAGATGGTAAACTCAAGATATAATAGAATTAGAATGAAACAAGGGAGATAGACACACAAAAGACTAAGAAGAGAGCTTCACTTACCTTGTCCTTATGCAATGGAGAGAGATATGGCCGGCCGTGGTGTTTAACGTTGGTTTTAGGTAATGGTGATGGATAAGAAATGAGGTAGGTAACTCTTGTTTGTAGTCTCAATGATCCTTTCACAATCAGATTGCAAAAACACTTGTTTTTCTAGCTTCTACACAACTTAGGTTAGTATAGGATATGATATGAAATGTATGATAGGTAGGATGATGAAATGATATGAGAAAATAATGTTTTTTTTTTTTTTTTTTTTTTTTTTTTTTTGTGGGACCTTGGCTGGGTTTTTTTGGAAGGAAATGAGAGAGAAAATTAAAAAAAAATTGTAAAGAAAAGAGAGATAACTAACTAGAAGTAGTCTCTTGTTGTTGCTACAATTTAGGAACTTTTTGTGGCCTCTCTCTTTTACTTGCAATGGCTGATCACTTATGTGAAGAGTGGTCCCCTTTTGCTTCTAAAATTGTGTTTGAACGGTTATTTGCCAAGAGGAAGCAGCTGGACGTTTTTGATGAAGAAAAGGCCGATGAAAGTGATGTAGAATGGCCGGCAAATGGCGGTTTTGGATTGGCTTTCTCTCTTCTCCAATAAACACAAGAAACAAAGCAAATTAGACTCAAATAGACTCTTAAAATGAAGCAAATGACTCAAACAAAGAAAAGACTCAAAGAAGATACTCAAACCGTCAATGGTGATGGCTGATTCCGGACTCGCAATCAACTAGCTCTGATACCACTTTGATGCGGGATTGGGGCCGCAAATGACTAGATCTAGGGAATCCTCGAAGACCAACAATAGACGTTTTTCCTTGACAAATGGCACGAAAATCAGATTGTTTAGAACAAGAAATGGCGTTGGAAAAAATGGAAGAAAAGAGAATGAAATGGAACGTGGAATGTATGGTAGAAGTAGATCCAAAAGAACCAAAAGACTCCCTTACAAGAACCTTGATCAGATTGATCAAAACCCAAGCAAGATGATGCCTTCAACCCTTTCTTCTATAACCTTACACAAGCCTTCAATGGAGACAAGCACAAGGAGGGACTAGTATTGACTAGTAGCACCAATCTCTAAAGAGATTAACACACACAAGAACAATCTAGCAGGGATTCACAACGATTCAATCAATGGCTCACTTTATTGATTGAATTTTCTGAATAGGAACAAAAACTCTCAACGAGACGGTTTATCAATTGGCTAAAATCTATCTAATCAGGAAAGAAGCTAAGGGAGGCTTTTTATATGCCTAGAAAGCCTCCTATCTAAAAAAAAAGGAATAACATTTGTCAACAAAAAGACAATAAAACAAACAAAACAAACTAAAACAAATAAAAATAACCCTTAAAATGTTTTGAGCCTAAAGGTTATAAAAAAAGTCTTGTATTTTATACCAAAAGATGATATAAAATACAATAGAAGCTCCAAAAGCCTCAATCTTCCATTTCTTGCAATTCCGGGACAAGTGTCTCTTCCTTGCTCTTGCATGGCTCCAAATCACGTGTGTATGGTCTCCCTTCCATGTCCAAGTCGTCGGGAATCGTCATTAACGTGACTAAGGAAGCCTTAATTAGCGATAGATCATCACTGGTCTCCTTAGGAGCTAAAGACACCAACAAGTTGGACACCTCTTGAATTGCCCTTGCCCTTGATCTAGTGATTGGCCCTTGTATTGTAGGACTAGTAGGGGATGTTGGTGATGGTCCCTCATCAATAAGGGAAAGAAGTGACTAATAGAAGGAAAACATATATAAGGGTAGAAAATGTCACATAGGCTTAACAAAAAGAGCCTCAATCATCTTCACAAACAAATATACATAATCAAATGAACGCGTAGTCTTGAAAAAATAGTCAATCAAAAGCTGTAGAAAAAACAAAGCATGTCGGAGATTACTCGAAAATATAAAACAAATGAAACATAAAAATGCATGTCCAAAGGTCAAGAGCTCTCTCATAAGGGTAATGTTTGACTAAACTTCATGAACAAGGTATACATATAAACTACATATATTTCTATTCTATTTCCGTTTTTAGAGTTAAAACTAAACGGACCCTTAATCTATACTATAAGAAAAACTAACGTTTTTTTTAAAAATAGCAGTGTACATTTTTCTAATAATAAAATGTACACCTACCAAAAACCTCCGAAATATTTTACTCTCTCTTTATTTTGGAAAAATTTTTCTCAAATATTATATAATAATATTTCTTTCTTTTTATTATATTTTTACCTTTATATGGATAGAATCAAGGCCATGCAACCGTCAGATCTTTTGTACTGCGGGAAACACGCCGAGTGGTGTTTTAGAATGTGCTCGAGTACACGTCCAATATAATACACCTTCACTAAGTAGTATATTAGCCGTTAGATCCATCTAAAAACACACAACAACCTTCCAGGAGTGGTTGCAGAATACTGATTATGAACCCTGCCATTTGTGATTATTGCATAAAACGACACCGTTCGGGTTTAGGGTTTTTAAGAGTTAAAGAATATCAAGAAAAGATAAATTCAAAAAAATTTATTAGTTAACGGAACCGACTCCACCCCTCGGCCTCCTCTTGTCCCCACTATAAAATTAAACGACTGCCTACTTGTTCTTCATCCTCCACATCCTTTCTCTACGTTTCTTCTTCTGTTTTCTTCTTCGATTACAGGTGTGGTGATATCTCTCTTTGGTTTCTAATTTTCTTGTTCGTGTTTACTGTCGGTAATTGAAGTGTCAATCGTTTACTAATTTACTTCTGCTTGTGCTTCTACAGGAATCAAACCGAAGATGCGTTCACCGGTATGACCTATCAAGTTTTGTGTTCATGTTTATCTCACTTAAGATTGTTAGCTGTCAATTTTAGAACTCATAATTTTCAAGATCTTTTGTTTTCAACTTCCGTATCTATTGTTGTACATTAGCCTTTGGATCAACGAAATTTAGGGCACAGGACCTTCCCCCTCTTTTGTGCGGTCCCTGTTCTTTAGTTATTATGGTAGTTTATTGGAAGGTTTTAAATTTTAGATATCTAAAGAAATATCTAATTATTGTTCAATTAAAGGTAAGGCTTTTGGGTAAATTTTAGGGTGGATTTGCTAAAAGGTTATTGTGAAAAACACTAACAAGATTAAAATTATAAATTTTCATTAAAATATACTCTATAAACTATACCGAATAGTTATTGCGGGCTTTGAAATTCTGTTCTTCAAAGTTTCCCACTGGTTTTGGTCTTTGTTTGGTTACTTTAGATGCCTTTTGATGTGATAAGTAGAATGTTGTCTATTTTATTGATTTTATTTTTGTAAATAACATAAATCATGATAAATTATTATCTTCAACTTATTATCTTCGAGCTTGTTTTGTAAAGCGAAAAATCATTTACCAAAACTAAAAGTGTGCATATACCTTTGCTGGTGCATTCTTGCTTCCACGTCTCCATTTGGGCACTATCTTATTGATATTATTTATGACACGTAAATTTTTAAGTGTTTCCAAGTTCTAAGTTCACTTAAGATGAAAAGTAGTAGTTTTTTCCATGGGAATGCTTATGATTTCCTTAATGATATAAACCAGTTTTCCAAATTGTACCAATCACTATACTTATAAATTCAAATACAATAGTTTAGTCAATAAAAGGAAGACATCAAAATAGGATTTACAAATTAATTTGACAAAGCATATTTCCGTATATTATTTTTATAAATTTTAGTTCATTATTTATTTTTTATGCTTATATATTTAATTATTTAATTTATTTTTAAATTTTAATATATACGGGACGAACTTAATGGGATGAGGTAGGTAAGACCCATATCAGTCCCTTTCGCAAATTTCGGAATTTACGGGATTGTGCCCAACCATATATGGTACTGAACTTGTGTCTTTCATAGATGATGAAAAATGATTGATTGTGTTGGAAACTTGAATTCAAGTTGTCATCTTGTACTTTTTTGTTCGTTTAAACCATGTTTCTCCCTCCTAATTATTTCACATATATATTTTAACTCGATATAGATGAGACATTGTATAACTTGTGGATATGAAGAACAATGCTATCAATTGGTTGATTATTGCTCCAAGTGTGAGATAGCCATGGTGCACAGGTTTGTAACTTTTTTCAACTACATTTGAGGAGATATGATTGTAGACAACTAGTACACATTCATTTGTTAACCTTGCTTTTTTTCCTTTTGTGTAGGTATTGTATGGATGGTCCATTGAAAAAAGGCGATGAAGAAGTTACTTGGTTTTGTGAGGATTGTAGTCCTAGGACTATCAAGAATCTAGAAGCATCTCAATACATTGAGGACAATGAACAAATTCCAATGAGACACGTGATGATTTAGCGGTGCAACAAAATTTTTTATCAAGGTTTGTCGTTAGCAAACAAATGTGACAAGATAAGTGATCTAAATTACAATAATAGTCATTCACATGCTAAATTTGTTAATTTTTTATGCACTAGTTTTGAAAGGCATGGTGAGCACGGGGATGCTATTGAGGGACATGTGATAGATAAGAGCACGCCTCCCTTCCACAAGGAACTAGTTTCAAGCATTTTTGATACTCCTCAATTGACTAAAACAACATCAAAGGGGATTGCTTCTCATGTTCATGGTGATCAAGGAGATGCTATTGAAAGATATGTGACTGATAAGAGCTTTAGTTTCAAAGACAACATGCCTCCCATACTTCTTGTCCTCAAGGAATTAGTTCCAAATACAGTGGAGATATTCCTCAATTGATTAAAACAACATCAAAGGGGATTGCTACTCATATTCACGCTGATCGAGAGGATGCTATTGAAGGACATGTGATTGATAAGAGCTTTAATTTCAAAGACAACATGTCTCCCACACATCCCATCCTCAACGAGCTAGTTCCAAACATAGTTGATATTCCTCAATTTAAAGCAACATCAAAGGAGATTGCTTGTCACTTAAATGGTGATCAAGCGGATGCTATTGAAGGACATGTGATTAATAAGAACTTTAATTTCAAAGACAACACGCCTCCCATCCACAAGGAAGTTGTTCAAAACATAGTTGACATTCCTCAATTGATTAAAACAACATCAAAGGGGATTGCTTCTCATCTTATGAATGATAAATCATGGAGGTACTTTGTTTTCAATTCGATATCAATTTTTTTTATTAACATTGTCATATTGTGGTAACTTTACATGATTTTTGAACAGAGGAACTTGCAAGATTAGTCAAGATATGGAGTTGATGTCGTGTGAATTAGAGGCACACTTGTCTACTACCTCTGATTCAAATGTTGTTGAAGCAGCACCGATATTGCCTACACATCTTGACCTTCAAATCGTGCACAAGAGCAACAATTTTCCTAAAAGGTTTAGTAAAGTGCAACCTTCTAGGGAAGATATGGCTCTCTATTTCTTTCCTATGCATAAAAGGTAATACCTATTTTTCAATACTCATTGATTTGATCGGTTAAACATGTTTTCCTATGAATGACTCGATAAATTGGGTAAAACAATTCGACTCATCATTAATTGACTCTTTGATATGTTAATGCAGTGATGAAAAAATATGTGGTGGCTTAATCGACAAGATGATGGACGGAGACCTTGTTTTAAAATTCACGATGAATGAATTTAAACTTCTTGTGTTTACTTCATTCGATTTACCTACTGAAATCCTACTGAAATGTGGAGTAAGTTTTCTTGTATCGCTCGTCTTTAATGTTGTGTTAATATACTTAATTTCATTGTTAGGCTATAATGATAAATGTTATTTGTGGGGTGTGTTTGTTGCACCAACTCCGTCTGTCCAAACGTCTCAACTTATGCTACCCCAACAACTACCTGTCCGAGCGACCGTGTCAACAATATCTCAAGCTATGGTACCCCACGGTTACATTTGGCGGATATAAGTATTCGTAAGATTGATGTTGAAAAGTGTCCTTATTTAAAGAAAGACAAACAAGGCGGTAGATTTCGACAAACAATGATTGAAAAACGACACCCCCACCAAGTTAACATGAGAAGAAAACAAAAACGTAGATGTCGTAGTTGGTTTGAAAGATGTTCTTTAAGCGGAGAGCATCCCTTAAACTATTTTAAAGACCGTGGCCAATGGAAGAGAAAGAAGAAGATTGTTGCTCCTTCAAGATTCGAGTCAAACCAATTCGGTCATGAAAGATGTTCTTTAAGCGGAGAGCACCCCTTAAACTATTTTGAAGACCGTGTTTCATGCAAGAAAATGAGGAAGATTGTTGCTCCTTCAAGATTTGAGTCAAACCAGTTCGGTCACAATCTCGACAGATATAGGCATATATGGAAGAAGGATGGACGTGCGATTGGATAATAAATGGTATCATTTTTTTTATTTCATTCAAATTATTCTTCTAATGATTATTGGGTTATGTTTAGTAAGTGTTATACAGTATCTAAATGCAGAACTCCCTAAAAGAAGTATGTGTTGTCATGCGCTAGGTGAAAAGTTTCCAGAAAACCCTAAACACCAAAAATGCTCCATGACCGCCGTTCCAAAAAGCGCAAACCCAAATCAACAATACTTAAAAGCAAGAATCTTTGCTTCATAATAACCTCTATTTATACTTGTAAAAAAAGATTTGAAGAAAAACACTTATTAGGAGAAAGAAATATGTTGTTAATCTGCTCGGAGGTTCTAAAACTTGACCTTTCTTGTTCATTCCCATAAAACTCATTACTTAATGCGAATGACGCTGGTGAAGGCTTTGATGGGCGTTAATTTTGTGCAAACGAAAGTACCCTTGGTTATATTGAAGAGAAGTAATGTCTTACTGTGAATTACAATGCTCTAACAATTGCTACAAAAACAAGGCATAAACTTTGGTTTATGTAAGAAGAACAATAATTGCGTTTCATTAAGGAACCAGTTCGACCTATGCTTGAATCCAGCCCAAAACCTAACATCATTTTTCTCTCACACAAAGTTCTAGATCTTCTCCTGTATGAGATTTGGTTTTAATTCAAGAAATGTCCCCCTTAACCTGATCCACCTTACCCAAATGACGCACAACTTATGAAGCAGAGAAAAATATAAACACACTAACAAGTTTTGAAAATTTCAAATTCACCACATAAGCTTTTTCCTATCATTAAACCAAGACTCATAACCAATTCTTACATCTTGTTACAACTGGAACACCTCAAATCCGTAGGACTCGAAGTGCTACTAGGCTAGGATCTCAATGGATCCTGACCCTAGTCTGACAACAAGTTCACTGAATCTTACAACAAGACACCAATAGATTAAATACAAAACATCAAACTGTTATAAAAGTATCGAAAGGTTTATAACCATATACATAGTCAAAAGATCCCATCCCACGAGGACGACCCAATGTACGGAGCCCTCAGCAGATCACCCCTCTGGATCACTTTGCAGCTCTCCTAACCTGCAAAGAATCTACAATACGGTATAAAACCGTTAGCTAACCATACGCATATATAAGAAGATGCATAAGCATAGTCACACACCAATGAATAGTAAACACATCACCATGCTATCACACATTTACCCGGTTATTATCTTAATAACATCCACTCACTCAAGCGTGTGTGTATATATATATATATATATATATATATATATATATATATATATATATATATATATATATATATATATATATATATATCAATATGAATATATGTGACACGAGGAATATAACCCTCGCCTCTCGGGGATGGTGCCAGCTAGAGTGGGGATCCGGTCCTACCTCCCGTGTACCCTATGGGAGTGGTGCAGGTGGCCGGCCCACTGAGCTAGACTGGCCTGCCGTAGAGAACCTCCAGACTCCCAGGGGGATGAAAGGACAAGTTGTCACGGCCCTACAATGGGCAGTCACTAAACCATAGGTAGGTAATCATCACAACTCATACACTCAAACATAATAACGCACACACCACTCATGCACACATCCAATATATGGATGGTAGCTAAGTAAGTCCTATGGACTTACCTCAACCTCAAAAGTCTCAAACCCAATCGGCTCCAACTCTAGAGATCAACACTGCCTAAACAAGGCATAACAACATATATCAAACTCATATCCATCACAGGGGTCACACCTAGACCCAAGGGATCCATAAGGATCATAACCTAACACACAAACCTCAAAGCCGTAACCGGCATAAACGATAACATGATCAACCTCATTCTATCCTCAACATGTACCTAGCATGCTACTAAACCGCTCATACTAGGAAAGGAAAGGATCTACCCAACTCTAGGTAGACCCGGGACAAGACGCACCTGCATGACGGAAAGACGTAGGGGCGGAACAGGCAACCCGCAGGCGCGGCTAAGCACGGGCACAGGTGCGGTGACAGCGGCCGCATGCAAGCGCAGGCACGGACGCAGGCGCTGTGACACGACTCCCGCAGGGGCGGTGGCTTCCAGGCGCGGGTGCGGCGACAAGGATCCCGCAGGGGCGGCTTCTCCGGACCGCGGGGGCGGCGACAATGCAGAAAGCGATCCCGCGATTTCTCTTCGGCTCTTCACGTGATCAAATCACGTCTTCTCTCATCCAACGTCACATACAACCATATACATACACAAACCAACCTCAATAAGCCTCAACATACATCTAATCCTAAGCTAGAAAGAGGAATCAAAGGAAGAAAGAGAAGAAGAAGAAGAAAGCTTACCACACTTGTGGTCCTAGGTTGCAAAGAGGATCAACAACCTCCTCAGCTATCTCTCAAGCTCAGCAACAACCTCTACCATCATCATCATCATCAACCATACACAAAGCCACACCAAAACACTTCCAAACTCTAAGGAAACAAAGAAGAAGATCAAGGAGAGAAGAAGAAGAAGCAAGAAGGACGTAGGGTCTGAAGAAAGGAGTGGAAACCCTTGCTCACGAGCCAAGGGAGAGACTTAAGAAGGAAGGAAAGGAGAAGGTAAAGCACGGTCAAAGAGTCAACAAAACCGGCTGCAGCCGTCGGAAACCGCAGGGGCGGTTCCCTGAGCCGCAGGGGCGGAAACCCGCTGGGGAAGCACACAAGCCCGCGGGGGTGGAAAGATCATATCTCGGCCTAAGCCAATTCTCGGCTAAGGTAAACTCGGTCCAAAAAGACTAAGGCTCTTACAACAACTTCTTATTTATTGATTCTTGTTAGAAGAAACAAAATCTATCGTAAATCGTTAAGCCACAACCTTAGCCTTTTCAATGACCCTAAAAAACGTCTACACGTGATTCTAAACCGTCCCAAACTCGTTCGGAAACTTGTCCAAACCCGTTACATAAAATCGAAGGATAACCAATATCTTTGTATAGTTTTTTTTGTTTTATTCAAATATCTCGATAGAATGGAAACATATATATATTTAGTTTATAAAAGAACGAGTAAGAAAAAGAAGCGAAAAGAAAAGCATTGTAGAATCATTTGTTCATCATTTGAGTGATATTTTGGGTTGTGATTGTTTGAACTAATTGTGACCATTTTCATTGCCTTTATCCTAACCTTTGTGCCCTTTCTTGGTTGTGCATCGTCAATTTAAAAAGCTTTCATTAGTTTTGATTTAAGGCAAGTTTAGTTGTGCCATTTAGCCTTTGCACCACTTAAATTACCTTTTTTTGTGTATCATTTTTTATGGACTATTTTGAGTAGTTACTTGTGTAGACCCAAACACATTTGACTTGACTTGTTTGACATCTTCATCTCCTATTTTGTTATTGATTCATTCAAGATATATCACGAGGAGGTATTGGACTTCGCAGGAGAGTGACACATGCAAGACACGTCAAATTATAGATAATGAAGATCTCTTAAAATACTTTACTTTTAGGTTGATAATAATAATAATAATAATAATAATAATAATAATAATAATAATAATAATAATAATAATCTAGATTCAAATTCAATCACTTGGATCCTTCCTTCCTCCCTCATGCATGCATCATGCTCGAGCAATATAATCCTTTTTCTTCCATACATTCTTTCATACTTGGTCCTGTTCATGCATCATTTCCCTCTTCCTCCTTTTGTCCATAAAATAACTTGAGTCTTTCATTTCCTCATCATTAATCTATGAGTAAGCTTTCATTCTTTACTCCTAGAAGTAGTAAGGTCTTTGAGTGCTCTTGCATCATTCCCACTTTCTTTATCCGGATTCATTAACGAGTCCGGAATATCTCCAATATCATAGCTCCGGGGCATCCTCCTCATGTAGTAAGGAACTATATGAAAAACAAGAATACACATCCCATTACGAGAAAATGTAAATTCAGGGCTAGTTATTGCCAATTTCTCACAAAATTAGATGGTTCCATGAAGTACACACAAGAGATATAAGAAGCAAATATTACAAAACATGTAAGCAATACGCGAATGGCCATAAGTGAGATTGAAGGAGGCTATGTCGGCTAGCAAGAGAAAGAAACTAGCCTTGCTAAGTGAGACTCTTTTAGAGGAGTCAAGAAAAGATATTTTTGAGATCAAGTCTGATGACCCATCTTTTGAAGCTGTTGGTTTTGACTCTAGCGAGGATGAGTTTGTCGTGGGCATCACCAATGGGCCTTCTATAGAGGCTTCTGGTGAGATCCCAGAAGATATTGAGTAGGGAGATTTTTCCGAGTGTCGAGAGTAGGAGGGTATCCAATTCGACTCCCATTGTTGTTGTAGCAAGTGCGTACACTACATTGGTTGCAACTACAGAGGTTGAGGCGACTGATGATGTTGATGAGGGATTCACCACTATCTTATCTCAGTCTACAAAGAGAGATGACCTTCCCCTAAAATCAATAAGAAAGACAGTGTGACTTATGTTAGGGTTAAGAATGAGGATTAACACATGTCTATTATAATTGCTTCATTATTGAAAGTTAGGAAGGTTGATAGATATAGAGTACGAGGAAAGACAAACACTCGATCTCTTAGTGAGTGTCATCTCTTGGAATGAACCAGGGTTTCAACAAACATGTATAAAAAAAATGGTTTGAGAGATATTATGAGGAAGTTCGATGTTTGCATTTGCGGTGTACTTGAGACCAAGTTTGATATCATACCTTCCGATATTGGTCCGGTGATGTAGTCCCATTTCTCGTATTGATGTTTTATCACCAATTTCAATGTTAATGGTATATGTGGTGGTAATGTGGGATGACAACCGTATTGAGATGGAAGTTGGTGAGGTTGGGGAGTGGTTTGTTATTTGTCTTGTCACTTGTAAGATGACCGGTACCTATTATGGTGTTTGTTTTATCTATGAGGCACACAATATTGTTGCCCATAGAGATGTGTGTTCTATTGTTTGAGTTTAGTTTAGCATTCGTCTTATGCCTTGACTTGTCCTGGGTGACTTTAAAAATGACATGTACCTAGATGAACGAGTTAATGGTACACCAATACGCATGCGCGAATGCAAGGGTATGTTAGATGCTTGTTAAGAGCTTTGTCTTTCCGACGTCCTGTTCACAAGTGATAACAAGGTCACTTGGATGAACGATACTTTTGGAGTAGAATTGACAAAGTCATGGTACGGTTAACCATGATTGGCTCAAAGGGTGTATTGCCGTGCGAGTTTTCTAAATAGGTGGTAGTATTCGGATCATAATTAAGCCTCCGATTGCCCATATCATAGACTGACCTAGTTTTGTAAAGCCCAATTTTAAATTCTATAATACATGAGGCTCCCATGACCAGTTTCTGAAGATTGTGAAGGAAAACTAGAGTTGCAGGCTCTGGGGAACCTATCAGTACCGCTTGTGTTCCCTCCTTTGTGGCTTCAAAGACCCGTTGAAAGGTTTTAATGCGCGGCACTTTGCACATCTCTCTAACAAGGAGAAGGTGATGAATGATGAGTTTGCTACATGTCTTGAGAGCTTTAGACTAGATCCCAAGTCGGAGTCCCTTTGTACCGATTTTGTTGAGCTTTGTTCTAAAGCGAGGAGACTCAATTACGCAGAGAAGAGATTATATGCAGAACAAGCAAACACCATGTATGTTCTTAAGAGTGATATATATACTTCCTATTTCCATAGTCTCAAGAAGGCTAATGGACGGAGGGATTTTATCCCCTCGCTCGATTTGACAAATGGCCTCACCACGACCTCTTTAGAGAAACTGGCTAGGGATTTCGTCTCTTTTTCATGGGATTCTCGTGACAGACCGGGAGGTAGAGGACGCGCCGAGGGACAAGTACTCAGTGGGACTTAAAGTTGTATGTAACACCCCAAATCTGCGGGACTCAGGGAGCTACTGGGTGAGACCTCACAATCGGTCCCGACCCTTAACGTGACAACAATTTCACCGGACCCTCCAACATGGCACAAATAAAGGCGAAAACTTAAATATGTTTTTAATGTATGCGGAAACGAAAAGTACGAAACTACAACTTGGAAACTCAGCCGAGTCCTCAAAACAACGTAAATAAATCCGAATTCTAACATACGACAATATCCAAAACGAGAACATGAAATATGACTCCAAACATCCCCGTCCTATAATGTACGGAGACCCCGGCTGTCCATTCCTCCACCTCACTCGGCGGCATCCCTAACCTGCAAGTCAACTACATGACGGTTTTAAACCGTTAGCTCATATTCTAGATATTAGGAAAGCGGTGAAGGCACAAACACATCCATAGCACAAAACATAAATCACACAAGTCCGATTTCTTATCTTTTATTATTAAGTCGTATTCCATTCTAGTTCAACTTCTTTTGTGACACGAGATCCTAATGGTCTCGCCTCGGTCCCCACTTACCGGCAAGGAATGGTGCGAATGCATCCGCCCATCTATCCCGCCGGGCTAGTCGCCGAGAATCCCCTAGACCTCACTATGGGCTAGGCAGTATTGTCACCGCCCGTTCTCATACACTTGGGCCAATATAAACATATATATAAAGTCGGTGGTCCTAATTACCGGTTTCATTGTTATAACATAGAATAACACACACCACCAAACACACGGCAATACTAATACATAAAATACGAGCTAAGTAAGTCCGAAGACTTACCTCGTCCCAAACGCTATCTCACAAAACGCTCACGCTTCCCTTGGGAAGAAGTACTCAACTTGTTCACAACAAGGTATCATAAAAACCCGCTCCACTCGAGAAGTCTAGGAGTTCTACACAAATGACCTACGCAGGATCATTTGACTCGCATTCTAGGACCGCATCCTAGAGTCCAACATAATTACCGTCAATAATGAAGTAAAAGCCAACTAGGTCTAATCCCGCTCCTCACATTCTCTTAAAGTCCCAAAAGCCACTACTTGGCATTATTCTAAGTCATGCTAGTTCCAACCTATCATGATACTACTAAGCATATATAGATCGATACGAATTCATGGCTTTTACCGGCTTCGGATCCTAGCATGATACTATCCATTTCGCCCATATGTTAATTGATCGTAAACTTATAGCATAACCAACCTAACATTAAACTCGTTATAGATTCCGAGTTTAAAAACTCGCTAACGTAATTTCCGGGGCAAAACTGCATTTCTTAACACATGTGGGCCAAAACTGTAATTAATATAAAACTGGGCATAATCTGTAATTAACCAAAAGTTGAGGGCCAGAATTGTAATTATACCTAAAGTGAGGGGGCCTGATTTAATTAGCCAAAAAGGCTGTTGCACCAGCCCGCGGCGGCGGCGGCAGCAGGGCGCAGGCGCGGGAGGGGAAGGCTTCGTGGGCTCCTTGCGCGGCTGCAGACGGTGGCGGTCCTTCCCGTGGGCGGCGGCTCCCCGGTGGCGGCCTTTCTCCGGCGACAGAGAAGGAGATGAGGGAAGGCTGCAGGAGAAGAGTGAGCAGGTGGTGAGTGGCTCCCCGGTGGCGTCCGCGGGGCTCGTGCAGGCAGGCGCGGCGAGGGCGGAGCAAGGCTTCCCTGGCGGTGGCAGAAAAGAGAGGGAGGCAAGCGTGGGGCGGCTCTTCCCCGATGGTTCTGGACCAGTGGGGGCTTGCTCCAGAGAAGATGGTGAGTTGAGGGAGATGGTTGCTCCAGCTTCCGGCGAGAGGAGGCTGTCGAGGGAGAGAAGCGTAGATGGGGGCCGGGTGAAAGGGTGCAGAGGTTGAACACGGTGGTGAGTGAGTGAGGGAGGTGGCTGTAGGGAGTGAAGGCCGAGAGAGAGAGATGATTGCGTGAGGGAGACAAGGGAGAGAAGAGGGATGAGTGTGAGGGCCGGCTGGAGTGAACTCAAGAGAGGGAGGGAAGCCGAGACGAGGGGTCGGCCTAGGCTGGGTGGCAAGGCTGCAAGCCTAGGCACGGCTAGATGGGCGTGCTCCTGCAGGCGTAGGCGGGGAGTAGGCGGGCGGCAGCATGCTCCCAAAAGTCAACAGCTGGGCGTCGGTCTCGGCCGAGATAGGCAGGCCGAGATTATCTCGGCCGGGATTTTCGTTAAGAAGAAGGAAGGAAGAAGAAAACCGGGCGGAAAACAACTTGTTAAACTAATTCCGTAACGGGTGTTACGGGTCGGAATATTTCCGACATTCCCATAAAAGAAAAAATAATTTACGGTTTACGGTTTTGGAATAAAAGTCGGATATTCCCGTAGAATAATTTACGGAAATAGGAATAACACGATAAATTCGTTGTCTAAAATTTCCGGGCGTTACATTGTAGATAGAGATCAATAGAGACTTGTTGGACCCATGTCCAACGTTTAGATTAAGAAGGCACTATGGTCTATTGGTGCCATGAAGGTCTTAAGGCCGGATGGATTCTCCTCTAAGTTTTTTAAGACCACTTGAGAAATAACAGGGAGTGAAGTATGCGCCGCAGTTCGTGAATTCTTCATCAACGAGAAGCTACTAAGGCAGGTGAGCCATACCATGGTTTCACTTATTGTTCCCTCTTTTACTTAGCATAATTGTTTATTAATTACATCCAAAATAGATGTTATACTTCATCCGATACCCGAATATACTACATCCGATCTCGTATCCTTGCGGGGGAGGTTGTTGTTTTATCATTCGGTAAAATTTACACGATCAAACGACTTGCATGATGAGGGAGACACATGTATTATATCAAAATTGGTTCTAGACTCTATGGATATTTTATCGGATAATGAGGCTCATGAATTACATATCTTTAACAATGCTTCTAATATATGTGGGGGAAAACGGGATGATAATTTTGCAAAAATAAAGTAGGTTTATGCTTACCCTTTTCATAATGAAAATGAAACAACATAATATCATCATTTGCAACTAAGAGATACATGCTTTGCATGGAACTAAGAGATACATGCTTTGCAAAATCAAATGTATGTTGAGTATTGTCAAGAAATTGGAGTTGAATGTAGTCCACTTCAATGCATAAACTAAACATGAACTTGAAATTGTTGTGTTATTTACTAAAAGGGTGACTTGTTTTGTTTTGTTGCTTCATTATTAATTTCTCAAATCAAAACATCGTTTTTCCCATGTTCGATCCTAACCCCTTTACTACAATCAAGTTTTGTAATTATTTTCGAGATATGAGGCTCACGTTTCAACCCTCATCAACTTGACGCTATCTTCCAAGATGATGCGTTTTTGTATGAGTCGAACCATATATTGTAGCAAATCGGATGACTTGCATAAACCAATCGGCCAACTAGCCCCACCAACGTCTATTTTGGATGATTTTTATTTTATGTACTTTAATATTATCTTCTATTAGAGATAATGTAGTTGGAATATATGATTTATCTTTTTATTATATTATTCCTTTTTCATAAATATAGGATTTTGTAGGATTAAACTTGAATCCTAGGAGGATAAATTTAGATATTCTTCTTATAAATAAGTTTTTCCGGCCATTAGTTTCAATATCTAGCTTTACTTACAATTCAGAGTCGTCATGAACGTAGGCAAAATACTAGATTGATAGGCTTGATCTTCATAGGGAGTCGGCCGATTGGTCTCCTCTAGCCGGCCGACTTGTCTATGTTTCGGTAAGATTGGTCTTGTTTTCTACTAGTTGATAAAGGATGAGGTTTTGTAAGTATATCATGTTAAATTCTCGTTATGTTAGGGGATAGAGAGCCCGACTTGCATGTCAATTCTTTAATGTTTATGATTATCTTTATCCCTTGATTATATGTCTTAATTCATAGGTTGTGGTAGTGCTATGGTCATCCATTGTAAGATATGAGATTTGCACAAAGATATCTTTTTAGGTTTATTTGTGTTTTAGAGTGTTTATTTGTAAGATGCGAGAATTGTGAGCTAATGCCTTCATTTCCTACAAGATGCGAGAGTTGTGTGGGAATTTTCCCTACATAAAACGACCATATAGTTAACTTTGTATATGTTTAATCATGAATGGAGTTTCTATTATGGTTTTTTTTGTGGTGATTCAGGTTTTGAAATTGCTTTATTAATCACCTATATTGATTTACTTTCTCAGGTTGTTTGTGGGTGGATCAACCTATAAAATATATATTCTTCTCTCTTAACCATGTCAGTCTCCATAAGGAATAAGGATTGACCGATCCGTTCTCTTAAGTCAACCGATTTGCCTCTCAGTTATTCGATTGATCTTTTGTGTTTAGTTTCAATATTTCTATTTTATATATATATAGGGTTAGGATCCGGTAGGAACCATCCTTAGAGTAGGGAATAGGAACCCCTAAGATCCGTTGGATTAAAATTTTAACGGACATGATGAAAGGTACATAATAAGCTTCCATAGGTGAGATTCATATGATTGTTCAATTTTCACAAATAAAGCATTAAATAATATACATATTAGAAAAACAAATATACTATTTTTGGGCTATCCCAAAATTAAACGTTGAGTGAATTGATTCCCATTTACCAGTAAAACAATTGTTGAACATTAACATCGTTAAGAAACTCTCTCTGCCATCTTCTTCTGAAACGAAAAATTATTGAGGTTTTTTTGAACAAGATTAAGGTTAGTAATTTTTAGTCTCAATTTCAATCGTTAATTTTTTTATTAATAATATTAGTCGTTAAAAATGCTGCTACATTTGGTTAATCTTCGTTATTTATTTTCAGTCGTTAAAAATGAACAATTCGCTCGTTAAAATTCTAAGGGTCGTTAAAAATGATTTTTAGTGTAGTCGTTAAACTCATAAATTTTTTGATGTTCTGTCGTTAAAATTTTAGTTTCATAAGAATATCATTTAGTCGTTAATTTTAGTTTCAGATTTTCATTCAGTCGTTAATTTTAGTTTCATACGATTTTTCATTCAGTCGTTAAAATTTTTTCAATTTCTACTCGTTAAAATTTTTGATCTTTCATTCAGTCGTTAAAATTTTTGATCTTTCATTCAGTCGTTAAAATTTTTTTTTCAATTTCTAATCGTTAAAATTTTTGATCTGTATTGTCCAGTTGTTAAAAAATTTTTTAAGTTTGTTTCAGTCGCTAAAATTGAACAATCTCAGTCGTTAAAATGTGATTTTAATCGGTCGTTAAAAATTAATTTTAAGCAGTTGATAATTTTTAACATTATTTTGGACTTAGTCGTTAATTTGGAATTAATTCTAAATTAACCACCAATTTTTGATCGTTAATTTGATCGTTAAATTTGTTAGGATTGGTCGTTAAAATTTTTTTTGGTAGTTAAAATATGAAAAAAAAACTTTTTAACCACCAATTTTTCTCTATAAAATTTTAACGATCCACAAAATTTTAACGATGACTATATTAATTATATTAAAAACATTTTAACGACCAAATTTTCTCGATAAAATATAATAAGGACCCAATATGAAAATAATGTATTACCATAATTTGGTCGTTATTATATTTTATAGAGAAATTTTGGTCGTTAAAATATTTTTATCATAATTCTATTATAGGCAATATAATATTCTGATTAATTATTACCATAAACAATGTTAAATCTTAGACGTTCATCCATATTAATCATACGGCTATTATAAGTCCCTTTTCCCTACTCTAAGAGAGGTTCCTACATGATCTTAACTCTCTCTCTCTCTCTCTCTCTCTCTCTCTCTCTCTCTCTCTCTCTCTATATATATATATATATATATATATATATATATATATATATATATATATATATATATATATATATATATATATATATATATATATATATATATATATATATATATATATATATATATGAGTCGTCCGATTATATGATGGACGTCCAAGATTTAATGAATTATATAAGGTAAATGTGCATTGTCTTGATTAGATAATTTATTTATTAGGTAATTAAGTATAAATGGCTTTTAAAGTCATTACCAATTAGGAAACAAAAAATTGTTATTGTGTTTTTTCAAATTTATTTTAGTAAATTTTATTATGAATATAAATTAGAAATATTAATGTTTTCTTTATTCGTGTTTATATATTAAATAAATATCCGGGTTACATTTTTTTATAAATTTATATTTACTATCAAGTATTATACAAAGAGCATGCACGAGTATGTTTTTTTTTTAAAATATGCACGATTAAATATTATTGCACGTGTAATTTAAATATTGCACATTTTATGTACCATTTTATTTATTATTACACGTATATTTTATGTTTTTTTTGAAAGCATGCACTAGTAAATGAAAGAGAGATAGAAATAGAATGCTTACTCGTGCAATATTAAATGAATGAGAGATAATATGCACGAGTAAGTTGCATTGAGTGCACTAGTAAGTATTGCACGATTTATGTTTTTTTGAAAGCATGCATGAGTAAGTGCACCAGTAAGTATTACACGTTTTATGTTTTTTTGAAAGCATGCACGAGTAAGTGCAAATGAACATCTATGTGCATGTGCATGTATTGGTTGTGCACATGTACATTTCGTGCATATATGATAATATTACACAATGTACGATCAAATGATATGTATCATGCACTTTAAGTTCAATTTATGAGCAAGACGCCGGAATGGGTAAAATAAATAAAATCAAATCATAGTTTATCTTAATTGTGTCAAGTTATATATAATTGTAGTAAATATTTTTGAAGTTTAAAAGGTAACCATGTATATCTATCCTAAAATATCAATCATCTAATTAATATGAAAATATAATATTGAATCATGATCGTTGATTTTATTTAATCATGTGGTCTAGATTAGTTCTTATTTCTTACCGTAACAATGGTTCTTACTTGATCTTTATATATATATATATATATATATATATATATATATATATATATATATATATATATATATATATATATATATATATATATATATATATATATATATATATATATATATATATATATACGGTCATGTCCAAGTAGGAACATTTCTTACGATAAGGAGTAAGAACCTCTAATATACAATAGATAAAGTAACGAACGATCATTATGGAAGGACCATAATAAGCGTTAATAGAGAATGTTTCACTAGATTGTTCATAATATCCACTAGAATTTAATAGATTTTTTACCAGAAAAGAAATTATTTTATTTATGGATGAAAAAAATTAATAAAATTAACATCGTTGTTTCTTTACAATTAACGAGCATAAAACATACTTAACAACGATTAAGTATGCTTTATGCTCGTTAAGAAATTGTTATGCTCGTTAATTGGCAATTAACGATCAGAACATTTTTCCGGTCGTTAATTGTTGATTAACGATCAGGAAAAAAAAATCAATAATCAACAATTAATGATAGTTACATGTTTATAACGATCGTTAATTGTTCTGCATAACAATCGTTTATTGTTCATAACGATCTGTAATCGTTGATTAACGAACGGAAAAAGGAAAAATAATTTTCTTCTACTAACGATCTTTAATTAACAACTATTGATCAGTTATAAATTTATTTTTGTTGTAATGATCGTTATTCAACAATTACAAATATTTAGCTATTAGTAATTAAAAAAAATTAATGTTGTGTGTTTTACGTTTAAAAACAAATCATAAAGAGTTCTAACCTGTCAAGTTGGTAATAGGATAAGAGTAAGAGCCTATTAATTAGAGTTCGAAACTCTAAAGCGATATTTTTTTTAATGCTTGTTAAAAAATAATTTGACTTACGTTTATTGTTAATCAAAGAAGTAAATATTTGCATATAAAGTAGATATTTGTTACCTTAAACGTTATTAGTTACCTAAAAACATTTAATATGGAACGTTCATGATATCAGATTGTGTGTTGGTGAGAGGTCACTACCTGAAAACATTGTTGGAGCCACGCTAAATTAGCTTCGTCTACAAACGTGGATTATTTTGTGTGGGTATTGCCTACATATTTACTTGCAAATCCTTTTTTGTGACTATATAGTGATAACATGATTTAGCGACCTATTTTAGTCATGCATTTAGGTAGATTTTTCCTTTTCGCATTCATGTTTTAGCCTTAGTCTGTGTCATTTATGCTTGTTTAATTCTATTTTGCAAGAATAGATGTCTGCACACACTAAGGCTAAAATGTGCACGGGAAATGGCTAGGAATCAAGCTGAAGACATGAAGGAACGACTAAGGAGTTATCTCGGGCGAGATAGAAGCATCTCGCCCCGTGATCCAAGCTACTGTTATGCATCTCAGTCGGCATCACAACTGAGATCCACACAGTACTGACCGAGATTTTCTAAAACGCTGAAGAAATTGAAGTCAAATCCAAAATATCGGGCCCGAACTGAAAAAATCTCATCCGGGATTTTTTTGTATTGGACCAAGGTCATGACCGAGATTTTCACCCGAGATTTTTCAATCTGCCCGAGATTCTTCCTTGAGCGTCTTATTTCGTTTGTGGGCTTTTTTCCTTTTCGGCTCAACGTCTTTTAGCTAGAGTTTGTGTATAAAAGGAAGCTCTGGATTCATCCAGAGGCGTGCTGATTTGGGGATAGAGTTGCCCTAGAGGGAGGAGTCGAGTTTTGGCAAGATTAAAGTTTAGATTAAAGTTTCGCACTTTCGCATTCAGATTTGTTGGAAGACATTGTTTATTCGAGTTTTGGCAAGATTGCAAGTATTCATTCATTCAAAGTTGAGTTCTTTCTTTTCCTTTTACATGCATTCATTGTCTTTCTTAGTTGTAGATTTTGATATGATTGTTATTGGCTAGAACTTTGTGGTTTCAAGATGAATAGAGATTTGTTTATACCTTGGACGATGATGGAATAATATGATTTAGAATTGGTTTGAATTGCTTAGAAACCCTGGAGGTTGATTTGGATTTAGTCAAGTTTAGAAACCTTTTAAACTAGCAAACTAAGTTGAAATTGATTCGTAACTGTGACTCTTGGATACATAAGAGATATGACCCTAGGTAATAAAAGTTAAGCCTTTATTGGATAAAATGTGTCATTATTCCTTCCTTAAGGCAAGTAATACCTGAGACGTAACTGTAAAGGGTTATTTGATCCTTAATTAAGTAATAAGATTTGTTACAATTTCTCCCTCTTTACCTTGAGACGTAACGGTAATATGTAATTAGGAGTGAAACTACATGTTCTTGAGACGAATGATGCAGGAGCATCTCAGGACCTAACCCGAGTTGAGATCATCATTATGGGAGCTAGGAGCCATGGAGTGTTGATCACTCTAAGAAGGAGAAGAGGAAGACTTAAACACATTCCTAGGAGAGAAATGAAAGTCAAGCCTAGAAGTGGAATGAAGCCCATTTCTAGAAGAGATAAGAAGATCATTCCTAGAAGTGATGTGAAGACCATTTCCGGGGATACATTGAAGACCATTGATTGGAGATGGAAGATGACATGCATGAGCACGTATGCATGGGAAATGAGGAGATGATGTAGGAGTATCTCAACCACTTCCTAATGGACCAATCACAAGAGCTCAAGCCAAACGTATGGGTGAACAATTAGGAAAGGAGATGCATCAATTGAAAAGTTGTTACATTAAGATGGGGGCATTGAAAAGCTTCTCGAGAATGGTGTTACATGTGCAGGGCCAAGATATGGTAGCCAGTGATTCAAGTAAGCCACATGAAGAAGGCTTGAAAGAGGAAGGAGTTTGGGCTAATTTAGGTGGCTAAATTAGACCCAACAAGCTATTTTATTTTCACCTCATATTTGGACTATTTTAATATTGGGTTTGCTTTTATTTTATTGTTTTGAGCTTTTAGACTTGTTTATTTTCAGCCGTTTTATTTGTTATTTTATTCTTTTAGATGATCTTATCTCTTACAGATTTGATCATATCTTTTCATTAGAAGATCATATCTCTTAAAGATTTGATCTTATCTTTTCATATTTTATTCTTTTCTTTTAATTATCTTGGGCTCGATATTAGATCCATCCCATAGCCTATGTTAGCTTGCTTTGGACGTCCCCTAGGCCAATATAAGGCAACTGGACGTGTGTTTTTGAACATTAGACTTTGAATATACACATTTTGAATACTCTTTAGTATTTACTTCTCTCGTGGAATCGAGAACGAATAGTTGGAATCCTACTCAAACCCTGGACGGGTGGAATCACGTCCAAACTAAGCAAGCTAACATGGGCTATGGGCTGGATCTAATATCGATCACAAGCTAATTAAAAAGAAAAGATAAAATAAGAAAAGATAAGATCAAATCTTTAAGAGATAGGATCTTCTAACTAAAAGATAAGATCAAACTAAAAAGATAAGATAAGATCAAATCTTAAAAGATATGATCATATCTAGATCTTATCTAAACTATTAAAATAAATAAAATAAAAGCAAGCCCACTATTAAAATAGTCAAATATGGGCTGAAAATAAAATAGCTATTTGGGTCTAATTTAGCCACTTAAATTAGCCCAAAACCTTCTTCTTCCAAGCCTTCTTCACGTGGCTTCTTGCACTTCCTTCGAGCTCTTTTTTCTGGACCAATCTTCCATCTCCAATCAATGGTCTTCAATGTATCTCCGGAAATGGTCTTCACATCATTTCTAGGAATGACCTTCTTATCTCTTCTAGAGATGAACTTCATTCTATTTCTAGGCTTGGCTTTCATTTCTCTCCTAAAAATGTGTTTAAGTCTCACTCTTCTTCTTAGAGTGATCAACACTCCATGACTCCTAGCTCCCATAATGATGATCTCAACTCGGGCTAGGTCCTGAGATGCTCTTGCATCAGTAACGGTAATAGACCATCAGAGGAGAAACGTTCATCCTTGTATGCTTTTCTACCATAGATGTCTTGTGAGTTATCTTGAGTCCATGTGTATAGACAATGATCTTGAACCTTTGGAATCCAATTTTCTTTTCTTTAATTTGATTATATTTTTATTTTCCTTTGTTTTATAAAACTGTTCTTGATTGAAGGTTACATTCAATTGAGAGCAACCCAAAACCTTTTCAAAAACATTTGATTTATCTCCCTTATCTTTTCCAACATCCTTTTCTTATTTTAGATCTATATTATCCTTAATCCCTGCTGCAGATTAATCTTCTCAGTCCTTGTGTCGACTCTAAAATACTTGTCCTACTTCGTTTGACTTATATATACATTGTGGGTTCATTGCTATTTAGGGGAATTATTTACAGGTTATAAATTTAAAAATATCCCTTCCTCGTTTTGCTATCCTGTGAGTTTCTATCATTATTGATAGAGATTTATAGGGGTGTAAAACCAGCGAACATATAACAATGAAAAAAATCCGAAGCTAATATTCCAGGGTAAATAACCACAAAGTTGATTTTCGAGGGTAAATTTGTAGCTATTTACCCTCGAATTTTGTTTGGTGGGTAAATCCGACATTCGCGGCTATATACCGACGAAAAGCAAATCGAAGGTAGGTTCTTAGCTATTTACCCACGATTTTAATTTTGTAAGTATGTTGATGGCTAATTACCCGTACATAGAAAATGAAGCAATATTCTGTGGTACATTATTTTCTATTACCCACGAAGTATATGTGGGTAAATTTGTGGCTAACTTCGAGGGTAAACTACATAACTACATCGTACCCACCTACCAGTATTTATTGCACCCTTAATTTACTTAATCATACTATTAATTCTCTTTCTACTCGCTCATATTCAAACCCCTCGTCTCTCTTTCTCTTTATTCCCTCCTCTAACAATAAATAAAAATTCTCAATTGTTCATAAATCATTTTGTGCAAGTTTCAAAAACATATGATCAAGTAGTATATATATTATGTTGTTACACTTTTTTTTACAATTTACTTTTCATGTAAATCGAATATGATGACAATGTATGTATTAGGAGTGATTGTGAGATAACATGGAAATAAGAAGAGTATTTCTTGAAGAGAAGTTTTCCTTAAGAACATATCCAAAATATTTATTTTGTGGGTAATTTTGTGGCTATAGACGTGGGTAATATGGATTTATGGGTATTTTGTGGGTAATGTCGTGGGTATATTCGTGGGTACTATGGATATGTGGTAATTTTTGTGGGTTATTTCGTGGCTAACTACAACCTTCAATGATTTTTAAATTTTAATGTTCTTGACAATCACAATAAGTATAATCAAATTTATTTGTGTTTTTGTGTTTTTGTTATGTATTTTATGTTAAAATAATTTTGTGGATGATGTATATATTTGTTTAATTACCATATAGGTTCAAACATGGAGTGAGTGGATGTATGAGATATGACAACCAAATGGTGGCAGTTTTAGCTTTATGTTTCTTGAAGGTGTTGAAAGATTCATCACATTTGCAACATTTGTTTATTACCATAAATTAGATGATGTCCGAGCTCATCTTTACCAAAAAGGTTTTGTTGAGGATTATTTTTGGTGGACTTCACATGGGGAGTCACTACTTACCTCTATGCCCCTTGTAGAGTGTAACACCCCAAATCCGTAGGACTCGAGGTGCTACTGGGTTAGGATCTCAAAATGGATCCTGACCCTAGCCTGATAACAAGTTCACTGAATCTTACAACAAAGCACCAATAGATTAAAACAAAACATAAAACTGATATGTATATATATATATATATATATATATATTATATACATATCAAAAAGGTGATACAGAGTACTGCTGAGTATAAAGTCAAACAGAAATCCGTACAATATAATAACCCAAAAACCCACGATATCGCCCAGTGTATGGAACCCTCAACAGATCACCCCTCTGGATCACTCTACAGCTCTCTTAACCTGCAAAGGATCTACAACACGATATAAAACCGTTAGCTAACCATACACATATATAAGAAGATGCTAGAGCACAAACACATATCCAAAATATTAACACTTCATCATAATATCACACATTTACCCGGTTTATTATCTTTAATAAGTCGAATCACTCAATCGTATAAATAGATGTATATGAAGATATGTGACACGAGGAATATAATCCTCACCTCTGAGTGCTATAGCCAGCTGGAGTAGTATCAGCACACCTCCCGTGTACCCTATGGGAGTGGTGAGGGTCCTTCCCGTATACCAGATCTGGCATGACTACAGAGAACCTCCCAGACTCCACTACGGGATGAAAGGGAAAGGTTATCACGGCCACTACAATGGGTGGTCAATATATATAATTCGGTAATGAACCATATCGCATGCTATAAAGCATATAACAAACACCACTCAAGCATACATCCAATATAAGGATAGTAACTAAGTAAGTTCTATGGACTTACCTCAATCTCAGAAGTAGTATTACTACGATCAGCTCTCACTCAGGTCAACTCAACACTGGAGGACAACACGGCCTATACAAGGCATACATATATATATATATATATATATATATATATATATATATATATATATATATATATATATATATATATATATATATCAAACTCCTATCACACACAAAGGGTCACACCTAGAACCAAGGGATCCATAAGGATCATATCCAACTCGTGAACCTCAAAGCCGTAACCGGCATATCTATATCATACTCATCATAAACTAATACCTAGCATGGTACTAAGTCCCTCATACTAGGAAGGAAAGTAACTACCCAACTATAGGTAGTCCCGGAACAAGACGCACCTGCGTGATCAAAGGACGCAGGAGCGGAGTAGACAACCAGCAGGCGCGGCAGGGATCGGCCGCGGGCGCGGTGACACGGGACGCAGGCAAGGCGCTGGCGCGGGCGCTGCGGCACGGCTTCCGCAGGGGCGGCGGCTTCTAGGCGCGGGGGCGGCGATAGTGCAG
>CM008286.1:17005771-17262483 GCA_002319775.1 Fagopyrum tataricum
TAATACCAACTTGTTGTTACCATTTTATACCAACGTTCTATATCCAACTTCACTTCTTACCCAACTTTGTTGTTACCCCGATTTTAATACCCAACGTTCTATATCCAACTTCACTTCGGTTACCCAACTTCGTTGTTACCCGATTATAATACCCAACGTTCCAATCCCAATGTTCCATAAATTTTAGAGTTCAAACCAAACGGGCTATTATTGTGTTGTATCATATACATAAAGTACTTACTAAAACCGCTGCAAATTAAATTCCATAGGAAAATTAAAGCACGAGTGTACAAAATTTGGCAAGAATTAACACTAGAAATGCATGAATGGATTGGAAGATATATTGAAAACAAGTAAAAGCATAAAAAAGCAACAAACTTGAGTCTTTGAATGCATCAAGCCAGTTACACGTGAGAGTGAATAATATTTTACTGTTGTGCCTTGTTTGGTCGAGACATCATCATAGGAACGTCTCTAGCGTTTGAGAAGATGAAAATAAAACATTTTGCCTCTACAACAAATATGTTCAGAGCACAACCTGACAAACAAAACTCTTCCACTCTTTTTTCCAATGAACAAGGTTGCCCTCTCCTCTTTCAGTGCAAGTCACTGTCCCCAGGCACATGCCCTAACAAATCAAGCATGACAGACCATCAAATAAGTCAGTATTATTTATTATTAAAAAAATATTACCTTCCTTCTTCACCAGATGTGCTCCCTCTCAAGTTCGATATCTACGGAGATGAGGAAGAGTATCGGCTACCAACTTTCGATGAGATCCGCCGGTGGAGCTTGAACTAGGGTTTGAACCACAAATGTGGGTAAGAATAAGATCACTGGATTTTTATAATCGTGTGATTCGTTGCTTTCTTCTACATGTTCCACTCTTACTTTTCTTGTTGGATTTGTTTCAAACGTTTACTCTTGTATTTCTTGTTGTTGGTTTTGTTTTTGAGACAATAGTGGATTGGTCCTCTTGAGATCCCAGAGACGTAAGACATAGATCTGAACCTCCTAAACAAATATTGTGTTCAATCTGTTTTTTTGATTCAGTTCGCTCTAGAATTGATTTGTATGAGCTTTATCCAATTTATTAGATAAATTACACTTACACTAAGGGTTACCCTTTTATCGCTCAACTCTTCTTCCATTTAGGATTGCGTTTACGTACTTGGGCTAAAGTTGTTAAGGCATCCCTAACTAGAAGTGACAAGGATGACCATCCTCATGTTGATACTCTTGCAATGACAAATCTCATCTTAAAGCTAAGAACTCGTGAAGTTTCAATCATCAAGATATGGTTGTTGGCTTCCATAGTTTTTGGTATCGGATTCAATTGTATATTTCTTTAAATGTTACAGATATTAGGAATTTTATGAAACCTTCTTACGGCAAGGCTCAAGATGAAGTTGCTCTCTTTGAGCTTGATCTTCTCCACCAAATAAGGTTCCACGTTTGATTTGAGTATGCTATTGATTTACAAAATCTTTGGCAAGAAATTTATCTATTTCAATATCTCGTACTAAATGATTTTACTGAGCAAGAATTGTTAGGAGTTTATGTTAACCGAAGTTGTTCGTACATATTGCTTATAGGCAAACCATCCAATTGAGATTGGACATAAAAATCCTTCAAACTTCTCAGTTGATCCCTACCTCCAATTCACTTGAGCCTCCCTCTTCACTAGAACCATCTCAACCAAAGGACCTACTGCCGCTACCAACAAAGTTGTCCTCTCCTACTCAAATGATGGTTGAGATAAAACACTTGCACAGAATGTTAAAGGCTCTTCAAGCTGCTTCTGGTTCCATGATTTCCGAGACTTTGGCTCTCACATCTAAAAAATATCCGTTTTTATACCAAAATTATATTTTGGACAAGCGTGCAGCTGATCATATGACAAATGATCATGTTTCTTTTACTTCATATCACCCATTTTCTTGTCAAAAACATCTTTTCACATCAAATAAGACATTTGTACCCATTATAGGAAGTGGTACTATTAATACATCTTCCTCTCTTTCTCTATCCGATGTTAAATTTATAACCACTCACTCATTAGTGTCATTTTACTTAAGAAACTCATTAATAATCTTAAAAGTGATGTTGCTTTTGCTTCTTTTTGTTGTGTAATACAAGAACCGGGCTCGAGGAAGACAATTGGAGTTAGTAGAGAGAAGGGCCCGGAAAAACCTCAAGTTACCACCCACCTAATTAAACACCGCCCTTGAATCTAACTTTTGGCTTCAACATTGTCGCCTTGGTCATCCATCAATTTTCCTTATATGAAGCAGTGCTCTATATTCACTTCATGAGACTAGCAGTACAACGGATCTAGTTTAAAGCATATAAGAGGATAAGTATATGAATGAGATGACCGAGAGGTCTTGTCAATGACCACATCGCCGCACAAACGTGGTCTTAGGGACAATAGTTATATATAACTTAATATCTCACCAACTAGTCCTAATCCCCAAAATTTACTCTACATAGTTATGCCGCAACCAACATGATTTGATTTGTTTTTTCAACCATATCAAGAATCAAGATCAAGTATCTAAAAACTAAACTAGTTTGGCTAAAAAGGGACCTTTTTAAGTTGATCTCGATTAAGCAATCTGCCAAAGTCGCTAAAAAGTAGTCTACAGTCTACACAACATCGTAATGCGTAGGCAAAAACCAAAAAATTATGGGCTGCTTTTTATTTTCGTACCAGTAATGATATTGGTGTGGTTATTATGTACCGTCTATGTAGTATAGATTTCCCACAAAGTGAAGGATTTGACTATGAGCATCGAGTCAACGATGGTAAAGTCTTACAACCTGACCGCCGATGGGAGACTCTTCTACATCATCAACATCGGAATCCGGACCCATAGTCGTCTTTATAAGACGAAATACGGCCTCGAATTTGAACGGTTTAGGCATGTAGGTGAGAAAGGGTGAGCACCACAAGCTTGCTGACGACATGATCTTGAAGAAACTCTTTGTGGAACATGATAGTGACGTGGCGGCCGAGATGGAAGCGGTGGGACTCCACATGGGTTAGGAGAAGGAGATTGTTAAGGAGATTGGGGCTGACGTGGCAACCGGAGAAGGACGTGTTAATGTCTTCTTTTCAAGCTTTGCAGCATGGTATGACTCGTGTAATGACATGTGGAGGGGGAGTATCGATTGTACATGGCTTGTATGGACGTTGTGCTCGATTTTTTGAGCTCAAACCGGAGGGTTCAGAAGGTGGATTGTAATGTTAGGTTTGCTGAACGTAGATAGTATTAAATTCTCTCTCACTCTCTTTCCATGGTAATTCTCTTTATCAATGGACTTTATCAACATACGAGAACTCGATTTTTGTCGCTTTCATCGGAGTCTTCCGAAGGTCCTAGGAACGACACCAAAAACAAACTTGATGGGAGCTAGTGGTTAGGGTCGTACAATGTTGATTCGGAATCTTGAAATATATTATGCAGATCAAATATTGATATAGATTTCTTGATACTTACTTTTTTTGCCTTCTTTTGATGTCCTTCAACATAACTGGCTAGTTATCATTGTGTTCTGTTATACTTATCATACGGTCCGAATTTTATAATATTACAACTCGGATCAAATTGACCCCTTTATCTCCCACTGATAATCCTCCACAAAATCAAACAATAATATCACCAAGGTTCCATAAAATGTACTTGAACACCCTCTAATTGTTGAATCGTGTCCCGGGGTCCGGTGACTGCTACATAACCTTCTGACAGAACCTTCTGACGTTCTAATCGCTCTAAGAAAGGGATCAAGGGCTTGTATAAAAAGTCTCCATACAATGAATGAGGAAATGAAAGCTCTTGAAGATAATCACGTTTGGAATCTTGTGGACAAACCATATGTGCAAAGCATTGTAAGTTGTAAATGGGTATTTGTTGTTAAGTATCATGTTTATGGTTCTTTGATCAAGTATAAAGCCCGTCTTATTGCTCGCAACTTTACTCAAATTTATGTTTTGGATTAACAAGATACATTTACTCCTTTTGCAAATTGTTGGTGTCAATTTTTGGTGTTTGAGGATTGTTATAGTGCGACGTATAAAAGCGTCGACTTTTACAAATATTTATTTTTAAAAAATCCTCAAAATTTTCGTTATAAAATTGCTAATAATGAAGCTAAAATGTGGATTGAATTTGTATATATACAAAAGTATGATCATAATCTCTTCAACATAAACGTCAAAACCATATCACCAACAAATCAACTGAGTTTTCCATGACAAAAACAACAACAAACAACACGTGATAACCAAGAACAAACTGGAGCAATAACCGTCTCTTACTTGTTGGAAACAACAGAGAGCTTTGACCTCTTCTTGGTTATACTCTTACTGCCTATCCCTTTGCTTCTTCAACCGTGAAGCTAGGAGCTCATGATACTCTGTAGCTTCATTGGCCTTTGCAATTCTCTTCTTCTTGCCAGCGATTCTAGCACGCTTCCTCTGCAGGGTCAAAGAGGTGACCGACCTCTGAATCTTGGGAGACATTTTTTCCTCATAGTAGTACAAATATTTATGAGTTTTGAAATACTAAGATACCCTGATGAAGCAACAAATTGGGAAGCCTTGCTTGTCACAACCACTCATGATCTTGACAAAGTAGCCCTTAAATTTATGTTTTATATAATAAATAGGAATCAGTTCAATATTACATCATGTAAACATTAGAGAGTATATAAGGAGCTAATGATGCATAACTATAATCTTTTAGTTTGATTGATAGAGGTAGATAGAACTCCGTAGACAACCAAAATCATATTAGTATAATCAACTTCTCATCTTGTAAGCCTCTACAACAAACAACGGAAAATAAACTAAATTAATAGAAAGCATAAAAGGCATGAAGCATAGTACCGAATAGGAATAGATTGTTAAGTTAGTTGATTACCGATGTTACTGGTGCAGCCAACCACAAGAATGAAGTTGAAGGAGGATGAATATGAAGCTTGTGAAAGGTAGATTGAACAGTTTCTTCATCGATCTTTCACAGCTTTAATTGAGTTATGATGATACAAGTGACCTGAGATTGAGTTATGATGATACGAGTGACTTGATGATAGGAGGGAATAACATCCAACATAGTTACTGTAATTTTCCACAACATGGCTGGACAGGCATCACTGAATGGGTATTGCTAGATGATAGGCTTAACCCAAATATGCAATTTTCCACAACATGGCCGCTTGTTTTTTTGTTTTATGTTTTTTTTCCTTTTACATAATGCAAGTCTTCTACTCTTTTGTATAGTTTTACATAAATGCTAGTTTTGAACTTGTGTATACCGTTCCAGCAGAAGAATAGAACCAATAATACAGCTAGTGAAAGAAATTTCTCCTTATCTCCAGGGCCATAATCAATTGATCCCAAAGCCACCACCCTGGGGACAAAGCATGCCAATTCATCCATCTGTATATAATTGAAGAGAATGCTTATGCACTCATATCATCTCAAAACAGATACATTGATTCATAGTTTTAGTTTCATATGTTACCTTGTCAGTGACAGAGTGTACATTTTTCTTAGCAATATACGCAAATGATGAAGGTGTACTTCTCCATATCAAACTTAACAGGCCTTCCATGAATTTCTCCCACATTTCTCTAAAACATATTGTACCAAGATAAAAGGAAAGAGATCAGAAAGTTAAAATTTATCTTGAAGCTTTTGAATGGTGAGATTCAAACTACAATGATATTGAGATGCTCTTTTACCTAGCCAAGGTAAAGAACATCACTCTCGAAACACAAAGACAATACAGTTTCATGGCATATTATGTAGAGAGTTTTTTTAATCTGGTATATAATACACAGTGATCTCAGTAAAAAAAAAGAAATCAAACTAAAATATTTTGACAATAGCGATACACATCTCTGTCTCACCTGTAAAGCCTTATTACAATAGTTTAATAGTTTTATTGCCCTGAATCCAGACTTTGAGTAAATACTCATAGAAGCTGCAACAAAATCTCTTTTAGCTATCTCTCACAACTAAGCAAAATGAGAAAATATCACTTAATCTATATATCAAACTTTAGAAATATCGGAGAGTTCTCCTTGCTAAAAGAAAAACTATAATAACCAGAAAGAGCAACCAACTCTGGCAAATACAATTTTTCTTTCAGCAACCCACTAATCATAACAAGGGAAAATATATAAAGAAGATGTCAAAACTCAAATTTCTAAAATGAGTCGAGGAGTATCATTCACTATTAAATATGAAACTAAATTTCTGGAAAAAAAAACACGTCAAGATAAAACCATTTCAAAAACACAGCAACTTTGATCACCGGTACCTTTTTGTATTCAAGAAATGCATTAAACTTCGCATTCAATTTCAAAAAGTCAGCTTTGAGTTATGATGATACAAGTGACTTGATGATAGAGGGGTAAGAGAAATTTAATCCTCCAAAATACTAGAGGAGGCAAATCATTAACTCACAAATAAATCGCGACTCGTGTGATGTGTAGCTCGGAGAAAGCATACCATAGTGAAATCAATTTCAGAGAATTAGGGATGATAATGCATCCAAATTGAAATTAAACATCTAACAGCAACACAAACAACCATTTTTTCTACCGAAGAGATCGATCGAGAACGTCGAGGGAGGGGATGGCCACGACAGATCATCAGAATCTTTTTTTCAACAACAACAACAACAACAACAACAAACAACAAACAACAACAAAAATAACAAAAAAACAACCACAACCACAACTACAACAACCACAACAACAACCACAACAAACAACAACAACAACAACAACAACAAAAAATAACAACCACAAAAAACAACAAACACAACAACAACCACAACAACAAAAACAAACAACAACAAAAACAAACAACAACAAAAAAAAAACAACAATAAAGAACAGCAAACAACAACAACCACAACAACAACAACAACCACCACAACCACAACAAAAAACAACAACAACAAACAACAAAAAACAACCACAACCACAACAACCACAACAACAACAAACAACAACAAACAACATACAACAACCACAACCACAACAAACAACATACAACAACAACAAAAAAAACAACAATCACAACAAAACAACAACAACAACAACAACAAACAACAAACAACAAACAAAAAAAACAAAAAACAACAACAACAACAAAACTCTCTGTAGTGATGAAGAGTCTCCGTCCTTCAATAGCTCCATCTTCTTCTTTTTTTTCCTGTAGTTTGAGTTATCAACTTTTTGCTAACAATAATTATTTGATTATTCTTTTTCTGCAGTGAAAACTCTCTGTCTTTCAATGAGCTCATAGAATGGACTGATTGGGTTGATTCTTGCATTTCCGATCCACATCAACCGCCATAACCGGTCACCAGAATCAGTGTCCAGCCACCACTGCAACCACCAATCGAGGTCTCGAACAACTCGTCTTGTAACGGGATGACTGATAATATAGAGAAATTGATGTTGGAAGACATCTTTACTGCAATGAACATCTCCGCCCAAGTACATCAACCATAAACTTTCCCTTTGAATTTTTCTCCGATCGATAGCCATGGACAACCCCACGTGAATCCTCTTTGCTCCATGATAGAGAATAAGTAAGTAAAACCTTTATATGATCATATAATTCGTATAATGCTTGATCATACGTACCTAATTAGTTCAATTAACTTAATAATTGTGTCCTATTTTGCAGGGAACCGAAGGACAACTTCGTCTCGAACCTTCAACCGTACAATCAAGCTTTGCGTTTTGAAAACCAGGAATATCATGCCCAGATTGTCAACGGAAACTGCATCAAGCCTCCCATTGGCCACGTGAATCCTTGGTCCATGGGAGAGAATTAGTAAGTAACCTTATACGTGTGATTCTAATAATGCTTGATCATATGTACTATAAATATATAATATTGGTATTATGTGTAAATATAGAGAATAAGAAGGCTGAATATGTAAATATAGACTATGGTTGTTACGTAACTGGGTAAGGGTGTAAATATACCCACTGCACCTTCCTTGTAACATATGATTCAATAATATTCAGTATATTAACTCAATATTTCTCCCATTTTTAATTTGCAGTGGATCTAACTTTGTGTCGAACCTTCAACCGGACAATCAATCTTTGCATTTTGAAAGCGGCATCAAGCGGCCACAACTACCTCCGCTTGTGATCCATAACGATGCTTCTTATAATGGTTTGTTTGATCCTCCTGAGATGTCCACCTTTCCCTCGCCTGAAATTTCTCCGATCTGCAGCCATGGACAAAACTTCAATGAGGGTCGTTGGTCAACAGAAGAGCAATGGTAAGTAGCCTTGATTCAGTTGACTATTCTGATCAAAATCAAACTTTAAAATGCTAACTTGTTATATTGTTATTGGAATGGATGTGCATACTCTTTTTGGTGGGACTCCGAGTGTGCAAGAAAGGAAATTGGAAGAGGATGTCAAAAGAATTTGTCAAAACACGTTCTCCAATCCAAATTGCGAGTCATGCACACAAATTTTACGCCCGCCAAAATAAGGGGTTCGACACCACCACGGAGACCAACAGGAAGATCCAATCCAAATTGCGAGTCATGCACACAAATTTCGAGTCATGCACACAAATTTGTCAAAACACGTTCTCCAATCCAAATTTTGGTTTCTTATTTGTGCCTTGTTGGAAGACCCAATAAAGCTGTTGTCAAACTAGGGTCGGGACACATTGTGAGGTCCTAACCCGTAACATCCCGAGTTCCTAGAATTTGGGGTATTACAATATGATATCGGAGCTTAGATTGACAACAATGGTACTCAGAATCTACTAAGAGGCCGAATAAATAAACAGAACCCGCAAGGGGTCTAGATTTTCAAAATGAAGTTCGTTTAAAAATTTTGCATAGTCGGGTCGGGTTGGGATATTTAGTATGGAAACCACCACCACTCTCCGCGGATCTCAACAATGTAGTTTGGAATGGATATTACAAACATGTAGTTAGTTGGTTAGTTAGTTAATTCTTTGTTCTAGTCTTAGTCTCGATATTTTGTACAAATGGCATGTAATAGAGTAGCTACCACGGCTGGTCGAGATCGGGGTCATCCACCTCTTCCTCCTGCCGAGCGTGGTAGGGGTGATAAGGCACCAACATCTAGGGGACGTGGTCGTGGAGTTAGACCTCCAGTCGCAAGAGGATGAGGTCGGAGTGCTTCATATGAGGCACTAGTGAGCGCCCCTGCAGCTGAGGTAGAAGAGGATATTGATGAGAGTGCGACACGTATTGTTATTCCGAAACCTTGTAGGGCACAACCAACCGATTTAGGTTGAGTCTCGATGGGAGCAACGGAGTTTCGAGAGTACGTCCAACAGGTGGTTGAGATAGCTAGGAGAGGGGGGCGAGTTCCAAACCCCCAAGGCTTGCTAGGTCTGTTGAGGTGTCACATGGAGTCACCCCTGTACAGGTTGTACCTGAGAGAGTTGTAGAGGTTAGCCGAGTATATGTTGAGCTACAAACACCAATTCCATACTCGTGGTTGAAGACTTTCAACCACATGGGAGTACTACCCTTCAACGGGAAGCTTGTACTAGAGGTGGAGCAC
The DNA here is from genome assembly GCA_002319775.1 of Fagopyrum tataricum. Taxonomy (NCBI): domain Eukaryota; kingdom Viridiplantae; phylum Streptophyta; class Magnoliopsida; order Caryophyllales; family Polygonaceae; genus Fagopyrum; species Fagopyrum tataricum. Next base: position 17,015,366 of record CM008286.1, read on the forward strand.
TGGTTGGGCCACGAGGAGTCTGCTTTGGAGTCGATCCGTTGCCCCGAGGATCGTCGAGTTGAGTTAGTGTAAACTTTTTTAAGAGAGCATGCACAATATTGGTGGAGGACCTTTCAAAGAGGGGTTACCAGATTTGAGCAAATGAGGAATCTAGTTAGAGAGCACTTACCCCCAACAACACGATGAGGGAGAGACTCCAAGACTTTCTGGAGGCTCGGTACAAGGATATTCCGATCGCTGAGGCGATCAAGAAGTTTAGAGAGGAGTTGGCATTAATGAGGAGTTGGCACCATCAAGAAATTTAGAGAGAAGTTGGCCCTATTGAGGGAGGATATTACGATTGCTGAGGCGATCAAGAAGTTTAGAGAGGAGTTGGCTCGGTACGAGGATATTCCACCTTCGGATCAACATGTTTACCTATTCTCGATGAGATTGAGGGAGGATACCCATTCTTATCTTGCGGGTTTTCGCTGTGAGTCTTTGCTGGATTATCAGGACAGAGCCGTGACATATGAGAGATAGGCTGGAATTTAGGAGAGTAGTTCAGACTGGGGGGCCAGAGAAGGGACAAAAGGTGGGACATCCAAGTCAGGTGACATGAATTGCTAGTTATGGTAGAGGACATACTTTAGGGCGACAAAATTTTCCGCCTAGGGTTGGAGGCTCCAGTAAGGGATGGACAATGCCACAAATGTTAAGTATTTATTCATGAGCCGGAGCCTGTTACGAGACCGATCTCGAAGCCTGGCTCGCCTGCCTGGTCGGATCCGGACAACATCAAAAGTCCGGTCGAGTAAAAAGCTCGGTCCGGATATATATATATATATATATATATATATATATATATATATATATATATATATATAAATATAAATATATATTATTTATAATTATATAATTTACATTTATTTATATCAAATAATATAGATACTATGTATATAATACGTAATTTTAAGTATTTATTCATATATATATATATATATATATATATAAATATATATATTAAAATAAAAATTTTTATAAAAAACGGGTTGCTGCTGGTACTACCAAACATGTACTGAGAGGATTACGAGCACGATATCCGGACCCGGTCCGTAAAAAAAGGGCAAAAAATCATGATAGCCTAGTCCAAATATGGCTTGGAAAGTATCACCTCCAAACACAACATCAATTTGGCACGTACCTAATTCAAGTGGAATAACACTAGTCTCATGTTAAACCTTGTTGTAGTAATTGGGATATCCTTATTCGTTCAAGCGTGAATATTAAATTAAAGTACGTATTGGATATAACATGGATACATAATTTTCACGGTTATTCTAAATAGACCATTATATTCAAAATAAAGAAAAAAATGTAGTCTATTTATAAAAATAACATTTATATTTTTATCCATGTCAAACTTTAATTAAAATTTTTAAATATACCCCTGTTCACATTTTTTGACCTATCCATAAAACTAAAATTATCCAAAGTTTTATTAATTCTCCCATTATATATATATATATATATATATATATATATATATATATATATATATATATATATATATATAATATATAGACGCCCTTCTTTGGCTGAAGCATGGTGGAAAATTACTTTATTCTTGCAAGTTTCATATATGGGACTATGGCTCCTAATGATATGTTATTGTATGTCTGAAAGGTACATGGAAATATAGGTTGTGATGGATTTCAATCCATGTGCATGAGTTGCATGTTAGTGCAAAAACATGCAATTTGGATCGATATTGTTGCGGTTGCGAGGGATTTTTTTGGATATGTTATTGGTGCTATATTTACACGTCTTGATGATAGTTATAACTGTAACCTTAACCTTAGTAACCCAATGCTCTATACATGGGAAATGAAACCCTTATTGACGGAGTTATGACAATCCGAATGACCCTCACATACCAAAACACTGAATTGTGGACTATGTTGTTGGAACCAATATCAAAGATTGTATTTGATAACCTCCTTATATCATTTGGTTTTCGCACATCTTTCACTTATTGTACTTTTACAAATCGTCGATGCAATACTATAATCCATTTACTTGCGAAAATTTGTTCCTCGAAAAGTGGGGTACAAGTCTCTAACACGAACTATACACAAAGATATTGTGAATCTGACTTTAATAGATATATGATTTAATAAATTGCATGTCTCATTCGTCTATTTATCCATACCAACAATCACTCAAACCAAAAATTAACCATGAAATTTGACCACAAATCACATTAAAAAAAAAAAAAATCCTATTTGAATCCGATGAGATTGAGAACATATGTTCGAATGGTAAAAACTTATTTGAAATGAATAATCCAAAAAAAAAAATCTATAAAATAAAATGAATAATTTAAATTATAAAGAAAATCCAAATATCACAAATTCACCCAATTAAAACCTTTCTCAACATTTTAGCGTACTAAGTATTCTTGTTTTTAGTTGAATGAAAAGGTAAATTGCAAGATATTAATAAGCAACATGGCAAGAAGAGAGTGGTAGAAGAGAAATACTTGGTCCGACGTGTAATATTCTTATTGGATATGCTGACAGTCTGACTTTCATTTTATTTATAATTTTCTTACAGAATTCCTTACAGTTTGAATTAGTAGTGTTTTTGCACATCCAATCCATGCATCCATTAATCTAATAATTCCATAAAGACCAATTTCTCTCTCCTTTTCACGTCAACATTTTAGTTGTAGAGAGAGAAACCGGCGGTTTCGAGATCTCTTCTTCGGTTTCCACATTTCTACTAGTTTTCATATCTGGATCTTCTCCGGCGAAGTTTGAAATCGCACGATAACTGCTAAATTCATCGTCTGTTTGTGTCGGCGACGCTCGGGTTGAAGCTCCGGCAAGCGAACAGGCTCAGGGGGTGATTTCCCCCCAAAGGTGGCGAGTTCAACCCTAATTCCTGTGGCTAGGAGGGTCAATTCCTCCCAATCCATCATGATGATCGACGATGATGTCGAAGGCGGCAGCCTATTGCCTTACCAGGATAGACCTAGAACTTTCCCTAACATGCGCACCAAACCCTACAACCCACTGGTAACTATTACTTGTCACTTGCTGTCTTGCGTTTCTTAGATTCTGATTCCGCGTAGACTTCGAAGTTTCTTTGTGTACGATATTATTCAGATCGGAATTCTAATTGAGCAATGTTTTGATGATTCATGATGTTACAATCGCAATGCTGATTGCTTGAATTTGGTGAAGTGATATTTAATTGATCTCAGGATATTGAGATTTATCTGGAATTCTTGCCTTAAGCATGCTTGTATCAATGGCGCATACGTCTGATTACATATTTCATGTTACGTGACTAAACATCAAATATAAGTACGTTACACGAATCTGGGTACAATAGTTGTGTGTAATTATAGTGATAGAAACATGACGTGGGCTGCTGGTATTGTGATATGGGAAACGCAACCATTCTCTTGTGTGTTTTGTGTATTTTCTGCTAGCTGACTTTGAACATGAATTCCTGAGAGTAATTTAAAAACCTTACCGTTAGTAGTTGAGCTTTGTGTTTGTTAGTGAAAGGTTAGCAAAACAATCAGGATGTACTTTCTTTCTGGATATGTTTACTTTTTCATTTTTAATCTGTTGCTACTTTCTGAGGTTCTTCCTATAGAATGGTTTACACAGTCACACTAGTGGAGGAGTTGCTTTGGTGTCTCAAGTCTCAACTACTTCACTTGTGCTGTAGCTGATGTAACCAATATTTTTGGAGTTTTTGGGTGTGTTTGACCCACCAAAATTGTTGATATATAAATGCTCGAAAGTCTCAAAGAAGTACATACTGCACATTCCCTCCCTCACTCTCATAGGTCACTCTATTGCCAGTTCTGGTGCTACATATACCTGTATGGTCACCCTTTTTTGTTCTTTTTCTGTCAGTAAGACTTCATGCTCTACTAAGGTTCCCATCATATTGGATTACAAGATTGTCACGTCCTGAATCCACAATTCCACATCATGTCATATAGTTGCCTGCAGCAAGCAGGCAACCATCTGGATGTATTTTGAGGCATGGTATTGAACCGAGGCAACAAAATAAGCTGAAAGGAAGCTTGGGGAAGCTGTCAGGCACTGCACTGTGGTGTGGTGTTTATCTTTTAAGTGTAAATTGAGAATGGGACATATAGTGACAAAACTCAGCTGGAAAAAGATACAAGTGTGATCAAATTTGAAAATGTGATCCTTGTGTTGAAGAGCTAGAAAGTAGTAAGATTTCAATAGCTACTTTTTATAAAGCTATAGTAGGCATGTATAGTTATCTGTAAGTGACGGGGTCATCCCATTTACACTTAAACTGTTTTTTTCGTGGGGGTAATTGCAAATGTATTTGCTTTGAGATGGGATGAGAATGGTAATGATCATGGTTCTGATAATATATATGTTGCATTGCAGGTTCTTCGGATTCTAATGGGGATAAATGTTCGTGTTCTTTTTATACTTTTGTTACTAAGCCTCGGAGCTATCTTCTACATCGGAGCTAGGACTTCTGGAATCATTGTGTTTGTCTTCACAGTTTGCATATTCAGCTTTCTTTTGTCCGTTTATCTTACCAAATGGGTTCTTTCAAAGGACGAGGGACCTCCAGAGATGGCTCAGGTATGTATATTAGACATGTTCTTATATTATTTGATGACTTAATAACAGCAGTGCTTCATGTTGAACAAGTGGGGTTGCTGGGCTAAGTGTAAATATTCTTTCTCTTATACATAGCGTTTTCTTGAGATTGAAGGAAAATCATTTTGTGTACTTTCTGTGTTGCTTTTGAGATACCTATATGTGATCTCCTCTGTTCTTTATAGTTTCCTTCTCAATATAGTTTCATCTAAACAGCACAATGTTACTACTTGGAAATTGGAATGTGGAATGTTGTGAGTGGTATATATTACTGGCCACAAGCTAATCTATGTGACTTCTAGAAGCGTGGAGGGGAGATTTTCAGATGGGTTATTTTATATTAACTTCCAATTTTGAATACAGGAAAAATAACAACTACAACAAAAAAATCATTTCGTTATGTGCTTTACTTTCACAATGAAGTATGTAACCTGTCTGTTGACTTGTTGCAACTTGCAATACCACTTAATAATATTGGATGTTGCAACTTGCAATTGCACTTAATAGTCTTGGACTGTTCGAAGTTTTACAAATCCAATTCAAGGAAACAAAAGTACAAACCAAAATAGATTCTATTTTTAAGTTTTGGACTAGATGTGGTTTGTTAATCTAAAAAAGGCATATGGAGAAGCAGTTAATTGCTTGAATTATGAAACGTGTATAAAATGCCACCCTCAAGAAAACTGTTGGAAGTTGGAACTACATGTGTTATATATCAGTCATCTGCAAGATAAACGTTTTTCTGTGGAACAAACAACGAAAAATTGTAGAAACCTCCTGAAACTTCATCGTTATCAAAACACCTTCTAAGACCCATAAACTGGGGCCATAAGCAATACATGAACGTTTTTCCATGTCAGTAAAGTCGGTGAGGCTTTCAGGGGCTGTTTTTTTTTTTTAAACATTTTTTGGGTGGTTTCTTGAAAACCCTCATATTTTAAGGTGGTTTTGTGGGGGTAATAGTAACCCTAATATGTGGAAACAACCCAATATTGGAATCATAAATTGGAACTTAATTTTATTTATTTATTGTACAATATTATTATTGTCACTGCTTGTTCTGAACTTTTAGTATTGAATATTCTAGATATCATATGCTATACGTGATGGAGCTGAAGGTTTCTTCAGAACCCAATACGGGACCATATCCAAGATGGCTTTTGTGCTTGCCCTCGTGATTTTAAGCATTTATCTATTTCGAAGCACGACCCCTCAGCAAGAATCTTCTGGTCTTAGCAGGTAAACGAACATGCACTAGAAGTTACCCTCAGAAACCTTTCAAAAAAAAGTTATCCTTCAAAGAATTTGACTCTAATAGTTTTCCCATCAAATGATTCAGGACCGCATCTGCATATGTTACTGTAGTTGCTTTCCTTCTAGGAGCATTATGTTCTGGAGTTGCTGGCTATGTTGGGATGTGGGTATCAGTGCGTGCTAATGTTCGAGTTTCTAGTGCAGCTAGGCGATCAGCCAGAGAAGCGTTAATGGTTTGTATTACCTTTTTATTAAAATCTCAATTAAATAGATGATCGATTTGCGCTCATTAGCAAACTTCAACTGCAGGTGGCTGTTCGTGCCGGTGGTTTCTCAGCTTTGATTGTTGTGGGAATGGCTGTGCTTGGAGTTGCCATTTTGTATGCTGCATTATATGTTTGGCTGGAAGTAGACTCTCCTGGGTCGATGAAAGTAACAGACTGTAAGCACACTTCTCACACTGTAACTTGGTATATTGAAGTGGTACATATTACTTTTCGTTAGCCGTAATTTTTCCCTTCACAGAGTAGGTCATCAGTTTTTTCTGCTTTTAATCTGTTACTTGCATATTCTAGCATACATATCACTCCTTTGTGTTTTCTGATTAATATGCTGTGTTTTGGTAGATCAAACTATGTGACATCGCTTGGGAAACTACGGCTAAATTTGTATATGTGATGAAATTCCTTAGGTGTCCTTTTGATGTATTTTTGTTTGTTTAGCTCCATTGTTGCTTGATTACGAGTTGAACCTATTTATTTTCTCATAGCTATTCAATTATTTTGTTTCCTCATCTCAAGTACAAGTTCCAGAAGTTCAGTTTATAAGCATAATTTTATTTTTCTTGGTGTAGTCTATATGTCTCTCTCTCTCTCTCTATATATATATATATATGCTTTATCATGATTGTTACAGGTTAAATGACCACATTTATTGGTATTCTTTCAGTGCCTCTTTTACTTGTTGGTTACGGTTTTGGAGCTTCATTTGTCGCCCTGTTTGCTCAGCTGGGTGGTGGCATATATACAAAAGCAGCTGATGTTGGTGCTGACCTGGTTGGAAAAGTTGAACAGGGTATACCTGAAGATGATCCACGTAATCCTGCTGTTATTGCAGACTTGGTATGTCTTCGTGTGAACTTTGTTTCTTTTTATGTCTTTGTCTTGGACCCACACTTAGGGTTTGTTTGGTTTTATCTTTGTAAATTGTTTTGGTTTGAAAAGTGGTGAGCACATGAAGTAAACAGAGTGAGAGGGAGAAAAGTTGTTTGTGAATATAAAGTTGTTCATAAATTGCAAAACAAACAAACAAACCTTTAGTTTGTTTTTGTTTTAACAATTTATCTGTAGCTACATGTCTTTTGATTTTCATGAATTATTTATCATATTTATTTATACATGGATTTCACAATAATACAAGACTTAACTTTAGTAACCTCTTAGAGATTAGGGTAGAGGATTTTGAACGTATAGCGTTTTCTTTGAAGTGTATGCCCTTTTCTTAATCTTTTTGTTTTTTTTTCTTAGAGCAAAAGTCTTACATAAAAGGTATTTACAAAAACTCATCTGCTGGTGCAAAGGGTTGAAAATATTCTGTAGCTTGTACGGATTCCCATCTGTGAGCTATCCACCCTCTAATTTCTCTATTCATACTCTCTATCTTCCTTCGAAATCTCATTCTTGATTGCAAAAGAATTCATCTACACAGAAAATTTTCATCCTGAAAGCTTTTCCTATTTTTACCGTGCCAAATTCAGAATTCTAAGGCCATGAAAGTTGTGCAGTACATGTGTGTGCTAGCGTATCCTCTTCACTTAACATTTTTCCGTCCTGGCCAACAAGAGGACCAAAATGTTATAAGTGAAGAGGAAACTCAAGTACACACACGTGGGCAAGGTAACCGAGTCCAACTTCAAGAACCAGGGAGAATTTCTTATTGCTCATGGATCCCAGAGCATTCAGGGATCCTCTCTAAGATAGATAGATATATATACCTGGCTGAATCCTTACAAGCCTAGCAGCAGTGTGGTATTAACTGATCCCCCATCTGGTAAAGTTGTGCCCATAATGCCCTTATAACAGAATTAGATGCCAGGGGCACCCACTTGATTCTGGCCGTTATTTCCTGAACATATTTCTTAGGTACACCCTCAAGGGGTTCTGCAGTATTGATCCACTATTTATAATTGTAATTATTTTGCTGGTTGGGTTGCTGGAGAAGATTTTTTAACAAATTTATCAAGAATAGCTACTCCTTATCCACACTTCTTTTTCTTTTGGTCATTCCAAAAGTCTGAGTTTGATCATGCTTAATTATAGGTAGGAGATAATGTAGGTGATTGTGCTGCTCGTGGTGCTGATCTCTTTGAAAGTATTGCTGCTGAAATTATAAGTGCTATGATACTTGGCGGAACAATGGCTCAGCGTTGCAAGATAGAAGGTATATGCATGCTTAATTTTAATTTATCTATTCTTGTGACCAACTGTTACGATTTGTGAATCTTTCAAATGATTAGGTCCTTGAAATATTACGAGTAACTTTGTTCGCCTTGGCTGTATGTTGAGGGTACTAAAGTGAGAGATTACAAACATGTATACAGTGGTAACAATCCTTAGATTGTTTAGATGTGTTGAGATGACCTTTTTTCTATCTTACAAAGTTATGATTTTATTCTGTTGGTCGATTTGATTTGCTTGTTATGAAGTCATTATTGCCACAACGGTATCGTTTTTGGTCTAATTATGGGTAGTTTACAAGAAATCCTCTCAAAATAGTTACTTGTAATGTCCTTTTACTAAAATATGCAGTATTGATTAACATGTGCAGCATCTTATGTCAATATAAACCGGGCAGATGCCTTTAGAGCAGGATTTTGTTACAGTTGAACTGATTTAGCTTTTGTTGTCTTGTCTATCCTGGTACCCATGCTTAATCTATTCGTCCATTTGCTTTTTAATCTGTTTTTTTAAAAATTTTATTCATAAGTAGGTCTAGACCGTTAGTTGAAATAGGGTTTTTTCCTCTTCTATGTTTTCCATTTTAAACATACCTTAGAAAGAAATCAACCTTTAGGTTAATGTGTGAATCAATATGTTAACTTCATGTGTGGCTTAATTGTGTATTTTCAGTGATATCACGGTGTTTATTAGGCTAATATTTCTTGTTTGTTGCCCTCATATTGATTTATTTTCGATCATTTCTTTGCTTTTGCAGATCCATCAGGCTTTATCTTGTTTCCTCTTGTCGTTCACTCTTTCGATTTGATAGTATCTTCAGCGGGAATATTTTCAATACGGAGCAAACGTGAATCTAGTTTGAAGACTCCTGTTGAGGATCCTATGAAAATTCTCGAGAAAGGCTATTCTGTTACTATTGTATTGGCTGTTATTACTTTTGGTCTGGTCAGATGCTGATTCTTTCTTCTTCTTCTTCCACCCTTGCTAGAGTTCAGCTTATACATTTTGTTCTTTTGCCTTACCTCGTAAAAATATGTTATTGTGCTCCCACTGTTTATGTTTGTTGATCCTCACTGCATGGTGTCTCTGATAAGGCTCTGTCTTGGTATCTGCAGTCTACTCGTTGGTTGCTCTATACGGAACAAGCACCTTCAGCATGGTTGAACTTTGCTTTGTGTGGTTTAGTTGGGATAATGACAGCTTATATTTTCGTGTGGATTTCCAAATATTACACTGACTACAAGTATGAACCTGTTCGTACGCTTGCACTTGCAAGCTCTACTGGACATGGAACAAACATTATTGCTGGTGTTAGCCTGGGCCTGGAAGCAACTGCGATGCCAGTTCTTGTCATAAGTGTTGCAATTATTTCTGCTTTCTGGTTGGGTAATACTTCAGGACTGGTGGATGAAGATGGAAATCCAACTGGTGGTCTGTTTGGAACAGCTGTAGCAACTATGGGAATGCTCAGCACTGCTGCATATGTTCTCACTATGGATATGTTTGGTCCGATAGCTGACAACGCTGGTGGCATTGTAGAGATGAGCCAGCAGGTAAATACCGCATTTAACTCGCTTTGATAATCCTATTAAGATATCTAACTCTTCCTAACAAGATGTATATTTGCAGCCTGAAAGTGTTCGGGAGATCACTGATGTTCTTGATGCTGTTGGTAATACAACAAAAGCTACGACCAAAGGTTTTGCTATTGGGTCTGCTGCACTTGCATCTTTCCTTCTTTTCAGTGCATACATGGACGAGGTGGCTTCTTTTGCACATACATCCTTCAAAGAGGTGGGACTAGATCTTATTCCTTGCTTGTGTGTTCTCACAATTCTGTTCATCAAATCTTACCTACAGAAGCATTTCTTGATCTTCAGGTTGACATTGCCATTCCTGAAGTTTTTGTTGGTGGATTGTTAGGCTCTATGCTTATTTTCCTATTTAGTGCATGGGCCTGTGCAGCAGTCGGACGCACTGCTCAAGAGGTTGTTAACGAAGTTAGGAGACAGTTTATTGAGAGGCCTGGTATTATGGTGAGTGTCGGTTCTATTGTTATACCTTTAGATCCTTCTACCAAGTTTGAGGTGCTGACTCAAATTCCATTGCAGGATTACAAAGAAAAGCCTGACTATGGACGGTGTGTTGCCATTGTAGCATCTGCATCATTGAAAGAGATGATTAAACCTGGTGCTTTGGCCATTATATCGCCCATAGCGGTTGGTATGTCATTATATCTTTAATCAAACTTGGTACTTTTCCGCTATTGGATTAAAACTTCTCTGACTGGAAAATTTGTCAACATTACTCAATGGGCAAAATGACCTGTTGTCATCACACCAAGAGCTTTCATTATACGCGTGGCATTGTATCTTGTGTGGAAAGGACTTTATTTCATCATGTTATCCTTCTTCTATATCGTTTTTAATGCACTAAAGTTACTCTACAAATATCTTACTAGGATGTTATAGAATCACAAAAATAAAAAAGATCCGATAGTGACAGCAGAGACTGATGAGGCAAATCACCTTAGCTTTCTACAAAGAGCTTGGAATTTGGCATGCATTTTCTAGTTTTTTTTTTCTCTATTAAGAGTATCTGCAACATATGTAGACAAAAATTACAGTTTATTTGGCCTCACAATAAATTAGTATCTGTCAGTGCCTGCTTTCCCCATTGTGATTTTATTACTTTCTGGTAGAAAAAAATAGTGGGACTCTAGCTTATGTTGTAACCCCCTGCATTAGTTAGTTATCATGTTTGCGAAATTATCAAATAAATATAATCAAGCCATAATTAGGTGGTTAATGTGGAGGCCGGTACAATGTTTTACATTCTCTTTCTGTATTTCCAATATCACAGCAAGAGGGGATATTTTGCCTTAAATATTAGTCACTGTCATGTACTCATGGAAGAGTTTGTAGAATACTACAGTCTCTAAGATAGTATTATGTGACTGCTCTTCTGTTACTTATATGGAGCATTGTATGGTACATCACATCACATCTAATTTTTGGTTTCGGTGGAACAGTAAATATATAGAAATGTCTCCCCCCCCCCCCCCCCCCCCCCCCCCCCTTGTTTTCCACCATGTTGTGCTAAAATAGAATACATATATTGTTGAATATCTGATATAACTTCTTTTTTTTTCTTTCTAGGTCTTGTGTTCCGTGTACTGGGACACTATACAGGACAACCTTTACTTGGTGCCAAAGTGGTGGCTTCCATGCTTATGTTTGCAACAGTTTCCGGCATTTTAATGGCTCTTTTCTTGAACACATCTGGTGGTGCCTGGGACAACGCTAAGAAGTATATAGAAACCGGTGCTCTTGGAGGAAAAGGGAGCGAGTGTCACAAGGCAGCAGTAACTGGAGACACGTAAGTTCCTTTATCCGTGCTTTCTAAGTTGGAACCTACATGTTCATTACTATTTTGCCATGAGTAAAAATTTCTTCTTCATGGAAGCCTATTCGTCCAAATTGTATTCTGGACGAATGTTTGTGGTTTACTGTTTGTAGCCACCGTGAAGCCACCACTCTTTCTTGTTTGCCCTTTTGGTCACACTGATACTTGTCAGGATTCAAGTTGTATTCTGGTGATGCCATGGCAAGCTTAAACCTTTATGTGATACCAAATTAACATGGCAACTTAGAGGGGCAAAATAGATTTATAGCTTCTAAATCTTACATAGGAAAAATGTAGTGTGTTTTTTCTTCAGAAGTTTTGAGTCCAAGTTTGGGTGCTGAGCTTAACTTTGTGTTCTCATCCTTACGGATGCTCTAAACTGGTTTTCTGAAACTGTTGGGTCAAGGTTGTTCAAGGATCCCATATCATTTTTCTCTTGACATTATTGATGGATTTACGTTTGGTTGATGATTCTACTCTTGTCTAATAAACTTGCAGTGTAGGAGACCCATTTAAGGATACGGCAGGACCTTCAATTCATGTGCTGATCAAAATGCTTGCAACGATCACATTGGTTATGGCACCGGTGTTCCTATAGTTTTTGTCGATATTAACATGCTGATCACACTAAGTGAAGCGCCATTTATCTTGAAAACTCCGGTAAAGTAGAGGATGACTCCATATGTATTTTGAGGTATACTAGCAAGAGGGTGTCAAATTCTCTTTTTGAAATCGGATTAGGTGTACTTGAAATCTCTTTCATATTTTGAATAAGATATGATGGACTTGCTTCTCAGTTTTGGAAATTCAGTTGTGTTGCAGTCTTTTAGGTCTATGACAATTTTTTCATCTATATTACAATTTATCCTTTATTATGAAATGTTATCTACTATTGGTAGGTAACTATATGAATCCTTTATTTATGACAAATTTGTGTATTCTATACTTCTCACTTTTTGAAGTAAATGTTAATTTCACCTTGTCAATATTGCCATTAATGGCTGTATGGAGAAATGACAAATCTCATATTGTAAATTGGTATGGGAAATTTTGTCCACAAAGATGCCTCCGTCAAGGATGCCCACTATCCCCGCTCCTCTTTAACCTAGGAGCTGAAATTTTAGCAAAAAATATACAAAAAATAAGTGGAGAAAACCCACGATCAATTGACTTTTCTATAACAAAAAACGGGTCATCAATCCTGTTCCTAGTAAGAAATATAAAAAAATAAGTAATAAACTATCACAAATCTTCTTTCCAAACTTCATAAATGGAAGGACCAACAAAGAGATTTTCAATTCAGTCATCCAAAAATCAAGACAACTCTCGAAATGAAAAGTTTCATCTCTCTCACAAGAGGGACGAACAACCCAAATTAAAACAAACCTTAACGCAAAACCAAGTTACCTAATGCAGACCTTTATGTCACCTGTAAGCATTCATAAGAAACTAGACAGAATCAATAGAAAATCTGTAAACCAAAAGCCTTAGGCGGTACCGGTATAAGAAAGGCAAAAGATATGAATAAGACACTATAAATGCAAACTCCTTTGGAAAATTATGGCAGAACTAGAAAACATATAGGTCAAAATTAGAGAAGAGAAATATCTCCGTGGGCAAAGCCTATGAAATTACGAGTGTGGAAAATATACATCTTGGCAATGGAAGAAGCTGACTAAATTGAAAGAAGAATTCAATAAAGGCCTTTGTTGGATAGTAGGTATGAAAACACAATAAATTTCTGGGAAGACCGATGGTTACTGGATGAACCCCTGTATAAAGTAGTGGCTGGCCAAACCCTAATTAATACATCGGACAAGGTAGATACCTTTATCTCGGAAAAATAGTGGAATGAACAACGTCTTGATCAACTGGAAGGTATTCTTCAAGCAATCATCATTAAAAAGATAAGGAATATAACCTCTCAACAAATGACATAAGAGATAGGATTTGTTGGTCAACAAACGACGACAGTTGGTACTCCACCAACTCTGCAATAAACATGATCCAAAGGAGGATAATTTTGAGGAATCAACACACGAAAGAAAATGATTTAGCTTTAATAGTATAATATTACTTAATATTTGAAGATCCAAAAGATTATAGGAAGATATACAAGACCAGCTAAGAGGAGACGGACTACGAGAGAGGAGAAGTAGGAACATGAAGTTAAAGAAACGTGCAGCCCAGACGTGGAGAGACCAAGTAGTCCACGAGATTCACAAAAAGAAAGGGTTCGTCGGACTGCCTTTGAAGTAAGAAGACTCCGGACTAATTTAAGTGGCTAAATTAGGCCCAGCTTCTATTTTATTTTCAGCCAATTATTTAGACAATTTTAATATTGGGTTTTGTTTTATTTAATTGTTATTTTATTTTCTTCTAGAAGGTCATATCTCTTAAAGATTTGATCATATCTGTTTGTTAGAAGATCTTATCTCTTAAAGATTTGATCTTACCTTTTCGTATTTTATTTCCTTTCTTTTAATTAGATTGGGCTCGATCTTGGATCAAGCCCAAGGCCCGTAGGGCTCAGACTGGATGTCCCACCCTTGCATATATAAGGCAACTGGACGTGTGTTTTGATTCATTCAGACTTTTATATACATTTTAAATACTTTTCAGTATTTCCTCTCGTGTGAATCGAGACTTGAATAGGTGCGAAGCTTACTCAAACCCTAGTCGGGTGAGAAGCACGTCTAGGGATGTCAATGAGTCGGGGATTCCCCGAAATTCGCGGGTATTACCCGTCATGGGGATGGGGATGGGGAATTTAAACGGGGATGGGGACGGGGACGGGGTAAACATTGATTCCCCGCTTGGGTATGGGGACGGGGACGAAGATAGTGGTATTCGCTCCGCTCCCCGATCCGAATCCGAAACCGACGGGGAAATCCGACGGGGAACCCCGACGGGAATTCCGCCGATGATTACTAAAATTTCAAACTATATACACTCTTGAATTTTAAGGATTAAGAGTATCATACTATGATTACTATCATACTCATTCCTACTTACACACAATGTATTTTTGAAAATGTGATTTAAGTTTAAATATTTTTTTGATAATTATATGTGTGTAAATCATGCTAATGCTAACCTATATTAATTTGGTTTTCGATCATACGAGGATAACAACACATTCGCGAAAATTTTGAATACGTCGTAATTCGTAAACGTCAAATCGCGATGATCAAATGCATCGCACGCTACATGTTTGACAAGTGATAAGATCTCAAAATAGTTCGAAAAAATTTATTATCCAAGTTAATATTTTTGTCGGTCTTGCAAAGACAATGTATTCTCATTTGTTTGACTAGTAATAAAAACCTCAAAACAATTACAAAAACTTTATTATCCAAATTAATATTTTTGTCAAACTCTTGAAAGTTAAATGGGGATGGGTATGAGTAATTATACGAGGAATACCCAACAAGTTTTAATGGGGAAATTAAACGGGGAAAACCCCAACAAGTTTTTAAATGAGAAATTAAACGGGGACGCGTATTCCCCGATGGGGACGAATATCCGACGGGGACGGGGACGGGGACAATTTTTAATATCCGAACGGGTATGGGGATGGGGATGAAGGGCGTTATATTAAACGGGGATGGGGATGAATAGGGTACTCCCCGACCCAAACCCGACTCATTGACATCCCTAAGCACGTCCAACCCTAGTTTGGTAGTTAGGAGAACCGTCCATCCCGGTGCGAAGCTTGGATCGATCTCTCTTCGATCTCCAAACAACTTCTTGTGTTTTCGGGAACAATCTCGTTATTTCCCTTAAGCATAAGATTATAGCGGAAGAGTCAACTTGCGAAGAGGAGACTCAACCAGCCTATCCAGCGACGATCCATTCCCAACCATCGGATCAATCATCCACCCATCTTCACGTTTTCACTCATCTCCCCGCCTATCTCCATCATCTCTCTATCCTACGTTCTTGGTGTTGAAAGATCGGGAATCTTTACGGCTTACTCCGTATCAAATTGGTATTAGATCTTTCAACCATCGGATCAATTATGAATGCAATGCTTGTAGGACGTAGGGATGTAAGATCAATTATGAATGCAATGCTTGGTGTTAATTTACTATGTTAAAATTATAGGTCGTTAAAATACGTATTTTAAATTTATAGGTCGTTAAATGTCCAGGTTATAATTATAGGTGGTTAAATTACAATGTTAAAATTATAGGTCGTTAAAATACCTAGTTTAAAATTATAGGTCATTAAATTGTATAAGTTATAATTATAGGTGGTTAATTTACTATGTTAAAATTATGGGTCGTTAAAATACGTTTTATAGGTCGATAAAATACCTAGTTTAAAATTATAGATCGTTAAATTGTATAGGTTATAATTATAGGTCATTAAAATACGTATTTTAAATATATAGGTCGTTAAAATACCCAGTTTAAAATTATAGGCTGTTAAATTGTATAGGTTATAATTATAGGTGGTTAATTTACTATGTTAAAGTTATAGGTCGTTAAAATACGTATTTTACATTTATAGGTCGTTAAATGTACATGTTATATTTGTAGGTGGTTAAATTACAATATTAAAATTATAGGTCGTTAAACTACCTAGTTTAAAATTATATGCCGTTAAATGTCTAGGTTATAATTATAGGTGGTTAAATTACTATGTTAAAGTTACAGGTCGTTAAAATACCTAATTTAAAATTATATGTCGTTAATTATCTAAGTTATAATTATAGGTTATTAAATTATTAAGTAAAAAATATAGGAAGTCAATAATTTTAATTTAATTTGATAAATTTGTCAACTTTTAAACTCTATTATAGGAAGTCAATGATCTTAATTAATTCTATCAAAAAATCTTATATATATTATAGGAGTAGCAATTCTTGCCACGTGTCGTACCAGAAAATCACTAAGTGCCACGTGTCACAACAATATTTAATCTCAGTCTGTTTTTAAATTACGTAATTTATAAAATGAATTTACAATTAAAATTATTAACAAAAAAATCTATACAATCTAACTAAATCCATATATTTTTTATAAATAATTAAATTTGGTAAATTTATTTAACTAAGCATTTTTATTATTTTGAGTTTAAATATTTTATCCTAAAATATTTACAATTGGTTATCAATTCTCATATTCAGCCAAAATATTTTTAAATTTGGAATAAATTTATTTTAAAATCCCAATAATTTATAATTTCTTCTGAAAACCCAATAATTAAAAAAGTATTGTTTAATTACGTAATTAAAAATCAAGATTTATATTCAGGAATTATTATAATCAAATTGAATGCCGGAATAATATTGCACAATTAACTATATTACTATATTAACCATATATATATATATATATATATATATATATATATATATATATATATATATGAAAGTATACTTTTTTTCAATTATTTACAAAAGAAAAAAAGAATTTAAAATCAAATTATTTTATTGTTTAAATATTTTTCTTCACACAAAAATAAAATATGTTTATGAAAATTAAAAATCCTATACAATATACTTTTTTTTATTTTATATAATTGTAATTGTTGTATCGAACTCTTTATAGAAAATCCCGTGCAAGGCACGGGTATTACACTAGTTGTCATTTATTTAGGGGATTATTAGACGTACCGGTGAAAATCACTATTTGTCACAGTAACTACGCACTTCGCGTGCGTAGTTCACGGGTTTCCAACTACGCATATGGCGTGCGTAGTTGGAGTCGGAGAAAAAATATAAAAAAAATTGAAAAACTTGAACTACGCACTTGGGGTACGTAGTCGTAGTAAGCAAAAAAAAAAAATTTTTTTTTTTTTTTGTAATATTAACTACGACTACGCACCCCAAGTGCGTAGTTGAGTAAGTTCTCAACTACACACGCGAAGTGCGTAGTTACGGTGTCAAATAACAATTTCCACCGGTACGTTTAAAAACCACGTTATTTAGGTTAATCACGAACGTCCATCTAAATCAATCTAACGGATATGAAGAGTCCCTACTCCCTACTCTAAGAGAGATTCCTACATGATCCTATCCCTATATATATATATATATATATATATATATATATATATATATATATATATATATAATTTTATGTAAAATATATAATTAGAGGTGAAATTAGTCAAGAAGGAGTAAAGGAGAAGTAACATGTATATGTTAAAAGGCTTTTGATATGGACCTGAAATGAAACTGTACGTTGAACGTGGCACCTTAATTATCATAGGATGCTCTTTGCTGCACCCAAAAACCCTAAAAATCAGCCTCTGCCGCCTCCTTCCTCAAACCATGAAAACTCTATAACACCTTTGGCCTCTTTCTCCTGGATTTGAGATGGCCAACTAGATCCAACATCTCTTGCAATCCCAATCACTAAACCTTAAATTTCATTTCTTGGAACAAAATAATTTTTTGATTCCCCATTATCCTCTAATCAAAGTTTAGATTGGTGGAATTCGAAACCTCTATTACCCTATCCATCGATCTTCTTCGTTCGATCTCGAATGTGTCTAGGCTTTCCGGTAACCTTTTTTATACTTCCTTGAAGAGCCTTAATCCGGCGGCGGATTGGAGCTTGCGGTTTCTTCTTGTTCTCATGGTTCCGATCGATCTGTTGTTGAACTCGATATAAGCTTTGGTCTTATGTCTGATGAACTACAAGGAACTCCCATTGGTGGGCTGCCTTGATCTCGAGCAATGGATTTTTGCCATCTTTCGATGACTGAAACTGAATCTCTCACCCCATAAATAGAAGATTATCCCATATCTTCAGAAATGTGTTCTCTTTTTCATTCCTATGAATCTAGTGTCTTGTTAGCGTCTTAATCGAGATTTGCTCCTCTATGGTGTTTTTGAACTAGTTTTAATTCGAACACATTTTGATCTTTTCTCAGATCTTGACCTCTATCGCGTTTTTTCTCTCTATTGCTATTGCAAGTTCAACCTATCGAAGCTAGAACCAACATGAATTAATAAAATAAATTTTTTTTAAAAAATCTTGTAGTTATAACAAATATTTGATGAATGAATGAATGAAATGAATGAATCTTGATTATCTAAATTTTATTTTCAACGAACCTTTTTTGGATTTTGGGAAGTGTATTAAGGGATGAGTTCTAAACATTCATCTTCAAAATATTAATCATCCAACACCAAGAAAGAGACTTGTTCCCAACGTTTGTTGTTTCAGTTCTTTTAGCAAGTTGCTTCATAATGATTTGTGGTAATTGGTCCGAATGTGTTGACTTTTCTTGTGAAATTGGCTTCGGATTTTGAGAATTGCTGGCTTTAAGATTGCTTAATTAGTTGGGATGAACTTTCATTTGAAGTCGTTCATCGAATGTGACTTTAACGATTGTTCCGGAAGATGCCGTAGTCACATGCCCTTGTTGATCGTGTTTTGATCGTGGTGATGTTCGAGGTCTTTGAAGATCCTCCGTCTAGGTGGAGGGAACGTCGAGGGATCCACATTTCCGCAGGAGGTATGTCTTCCCGTGTTTAGGGTTTCTACTATCCTACTTCCCGGCGGCGAGACACCGCGTTAGCTCAGCTATCCCGTGTCCTCTCCATGTTTCTGTCATGCTCGTGTCTTCCTCGCCTTCTCGTGTGGTTTGTTTGTTCCGCCTAGTTTTGGCTCTTACTGTCTTTTCGCACTTTTGTGGTGTTGTGTTTTCGTTTTCTTTATTTCGCGTTGTACATGACGGTTAGTCCGTTTGCCGGTTTTCGGCCTCTCGATACACCAAGCTTGTTTGGTGTTTGTTGAACTCCTTACCTTCTTTCATCAAAAAAAAGAAGGCTTTTGATATTACTCCTTAATGGTATTGATTTCATTTACTTAAATAAAATAAAACAATTGTTGTTTGATAACTCACAAAAGGAGCAATTACTTGCTAGGCTAAAAAAAGATATCTCCTAATATATTGACTCTCTCACGTATCAATAGAATAGAAAAAAAAAAGGAGTTTTTTTTTCTTCTTTCGGTAGAAGTGATTGAGCGTCGACCACCACTATCCTTCTAATTGCCATTTACATAACATATTTGTCTTTACACGAGTATGATATGCTTCGGTATGTACCGTCAATTACTACAACACCAACAATATTTTTGGCCAAATACATGCTTGCTCTTGCAAAAAGACTTTGGGTGTGTGTCAAGAAAGTGTTAGTGTTTTGGGATTAACTTGTGTTAAGTGAAATTTTACTGATGGATTCGCTTGTGCAAAACTCCACATTGCAACATTACATCCTTTATGAACTCTCCAGTCTACAAGAATGCGTACAGTCTCTTCATAAGTTCTGCTTAAATGCCGAAAACTCTTCATTGCCTGCAATCAAAGAGAAATATAGCCAACATAAGGTGGATTCTCAAATCCTTTTCAATTAGAACTAAACATGATCAGTCTTTAGTGTAAAATTATTCATATATGCCACTTGTCTTGTTTGGGTTTTAAATTTGAATAGTATAATGCGTGGCCATGGGAGCACTGCCCACCTACAATACCTCTAGAGTACTTCTGCAATGTAACTAGAAGCTAGCTAAAATTAACCAACTACAAAATTAGTGTGTATGTAGCTAGTTCTTAGTTGCTGAATGATTTTTTATTACCTGAAACTTCATTCATTATTTCGAAGATCATTGTATAAAAATGGCAACCCGAGTGGGTTTTCCCTATAGCTTGTTTTTCCAACATTGCTTATCGGGAAATGTGGCTCGTCTTTCGTATAAAGATCAAATCTATCAAGATTGTTTGCAATTTAGGTCTTTCTTAACCAATCTCTAACAACACACAAGCTAACAAACTCATTAGTTATGAATCAATTAGCTATGACTCAATGCTAAAATTAAATCTAGCTATTAGCTAGTTAAATTCTTGGATTATAAAGTATATAATCTGATTTGGCGTATCTTATTGTTTCGTTACAGACCTGGTGAACACTTTTGAATTGGTATGGAAGCACTGTAGGCTAGCGCTGACGTTAGCGCGATTGACCAATTCGGTGTTGGTTTTTGTTATAATAAGACAATAAATCTATTTCGTTATAAATAGATAGGTTTAGGGTTAATATTCTTTTAATCCACGAAACCATATTGAAAATCCTAACTGCAAGGTTAGTACAGCAAAACCACAAAACGTTTTGTCTTCTCTCTATTTTCAAAGTAACTCGTTGAAAGATCACAACAGTTTTTACTCTGCATACTTGGTTATGAACTCCTGCCCTCGTAAAGCCCTGTGATTGGATATAGATTAATGGTCTAGTAATGTGTTGTTCATCCTGATTGCTATAGTGTGATATCTGCTGATATATGACCGCTTATGTGTAGTAGTGGACTTTGTATTGCTTAGTGCGAAATCTTGAAGCTTGTTGAAAATGATTCAGATGTTGGCTCAATAAATGAAAATGGTTTTAAAGTGATGTTGTTTATTACTGTTGGTTGTCTTTGTGAAAAAAAAGAATGTTAGTTAGGAAGTGCTGAAAATATATTTGCTTTGGTAATTCTTATAACATGAGCCTCACTGAAGTTCATACCACTGTAGTGCACTCTTATATTCAACCCAAAACATATTTTGTTTAGATAGTGTCATCTTCTTTCTACATAGGTTTATGATTTCCTTCTTTCATTTGTTTAGTGACCAGTGTTGTGAGAGACATAAAAGTAAGAGTGGACAAGGGCTATCATTGTTATTATAACTTTATTATTTTATATGTAATATGTAACATTGACCATGTAAAATCGTATATGTAAAATTGAATAAGTAACATTGGTTTGTAAAATCGGGTATGTAAAATCAAGTAATTAACATTGGGTTTATAAAATCAGGTAAGTAACATTGGATATGTAAGATCAAGTAATTAACATTGGATAAGTAAAATTGGGTATTAAGATTGAATATGTAAAATTAGGTAACTAACATTGGATATGTAAGCTCGGGTAACTAACATTGGGTAAGTAAAATTGGGTAAGTAAGATTGAGTATGTAAAATTGGGTAACTAACATTGGGTATATAAAATCGGGTAAGTAACATTGTCATTGAATATGTAACGTTGGATATATTGAAATCGGGTGAACGAAGTTGGGTAACCGAAGTGAAGTTGGATATGTAACGTTGGGTATTAAAATCGGGTAACTAATATTGGATAATCGAAGTTGGATAACCGAAGTTTATTAACCGAGTGAAGTTGGATTTTGAAAGTTTGGTATTGTATTTTGTTTCCTTCTTTCTAGGATTATTAGAAAAATATGGTTTAACTAAATTAGCTATCATCTTAATTCTCTTTTTTTTCCTTCTTCCTAAAATTCTTTAAAAAAAACATTCATTTACAAATAAAAAGTACATACTTTGTACTCACTTTTAAAACTGATTGCATACTTTATACATTTAAAAAAAAAAAATTTACATACTTGCCAATCATCCTTTATCTTATTGTGATTTGAAAATTATTATTATTATTTTTTTCATAACAAAGGTTCTCGCTCTTGTTTATTGATTAGTCTCTTCGATTACTAATCATGCTGCCAAATTTTACTAATTGCACGACAATCCAGACTCCGCATGCGCCCTAGGGCTGAAGCGCATGCGAAGTCCTCTAGCACTAAGCCTAGGGTGCATGCAGATTCCGCATGGGCCCTAGGCCGCACACCAACGCCAAAAGATTGAGACGTATGCGGACTTCGCATGCGCCTAAGATCCGTCATATTAGTGTGAAAAAAATATCTCGGGCGCATGCGCTTCATGAAGTGCATGCCTAGAATGGGCAGTGTGCATCCGGACTGTGCATGCGCCCCAACTTGGTCTTTACGCATGTGTCCGGATGGTGCGCATGCGTAGCCCGATTCGACCACTCTTTACGATTTTGGGCCGCTCGAATAACATTACTCTTAATTCCAGTGTTTACAAAACGAGACATGGCCACACCTCTAAAATCATTAGCTAACAACTGAACAACTTCACTAGGAGGATCTAAAATAGTATGAGTACCGATAGTGTTATAATAAGACAATAAATCTAGGTATACTGATACAATGGGTCAGGGGAAACATATTTTGGGCCCGGGGCGACAGGGGTGCGGGGGCGGAGTTCCACGCGGAGGATTCTATCTATTTATAGAATCCTATCTATATATAAGGAATTCTATCTATTTGTAGGATTCCATTATTTATAGGACTCTATCTATTTATAGAGGATTCTATCTATTTATGATTATAAATAGATAGGTTTAGGGTTGTATTCATTATCCACCAAAGTATATTGAAAACCCTAGCTGCAAGGTTTTGTGCAGCAAAACCACAAAACGTCCTGTCTTCTCTTCTCTCTCTATTTTTGAAGTAACTCGTTGAAAGATCACAACAATGTTATAAATAGATAGGTGTAGGGTTGTATTCATTATCCACCAAAGTATATTGAAAACCCTAGCTGCAAGGTTTGTGTAGTAAAATCACAATACGTCTTGTCTTCTTCTCTCTCTATTTCTGAAGTAACTCGTTGAAAGATCACAACAATTGGTATCATGAGCAAGGTTGTCGATGAGTTCCGTTGCAAAATTTGAGATGAGTTCCGTTGCAAAATTTGAGATTCCGCGATTCAACGGAACTTGCAACTTCGGTCTTTGGCAGCAACGAGTTAAGGATCTGCTAACGCAGCAGGGGATGTTGAAGACGAATAAGACGAGCTTCTGCAGCGTGACCGCGAGGTGGATCAACAGAGCCGCGGGTGTGGATCCAGGAAACCGCAGGGGCGGCTCAGGCCACCGCAGGGGCGACACCAGGCGGCACCAGGAGGCGCCAGGAACCGCAGGGGCGGCACCAGGAGGCGCCAGGAACCGCAGGGGCGGCATCAGGAACCGCAGGGGAGGCGCCAGGAACCGCAGGGGCGGCACCAGGAGGCGCCAGGCGGCGCCAGGAGGTGCCAGGAACCGCAGAGGAGGCGCCAGGAGCTGCAGGGGCGGCGCCAGGAACCGCAGTGGAGGCACCAGGCGGTACCAGGAGCCGCAGGGGCGACGCCAGGATGCGTCGGGCGGTACCAGGAGGCGCCAGGAGCCGTAGGGGCCATGAGAAAGCCCCCTGTCAAGAGAAACAAGGAAGATCTGGCAACAAGATCCTGGAGTTGTATATGTGTTTCCAAATTTTGTATTAGATTATGTTGTCTAGGTGGAGATTGTTATAATAAGACAATAAATTTAGGTATACTGATACAATGGGCCAGGGGAAACATATTTTGGGCCCATGGATTAATGGGTCCGGGGCGACAGGGGTGCGGGGGGCGGAGCTCCACGCGGAGGATTCTATCTATTTATAGAATCCTATCTATATATAAGGAATTCTATCTATTTGTAGGATTCCATTATTTATAGGACTCTACCTATTTATAGAGGATTCTATCTATTTATGGTTATAAATAGATAGGTTTAGGGTTAGTATTCATTATTCACCAAAGTATATTGAAATCCCTAGCTGCAAGTTTTGTGGAGCAAAAACACACAACGTCTTGTCTTCTTCTCTCTATTTCTGAAGTAACTCGTTGAAAGATCACAACATATAAGAATGTGAAAAGCAAGCCAAGTAGTATGCTACACCATTAGCTTCTCTATAAATATGTCTAAACCTAACTTCTCGGCTTCTACTTATTAAGTTATGGGATAGTAGCCAAATCATCCTTCTCATAAGCACTTATTTTCTTACCAATCCTTACCTTACCATTTTAGCAACTTAATTACACGATCAGAGAGAGGATTAAACTGATGTTTGGTATATAATAGGAGATTGAATGGTAGTCCGCACTAGGACGCACTGATATTCATATTTGCAAATTAGGTATACATGACTAGCTATAATGAATTATACATTTAGTAGACATCTAATCAATGTGTTCACTCTCTGTGAGCTATATGGTTTTGGCTATACAATTTAAAGCCACTTTACACTACTGGACTACAAGTTAGACCAAATTTATTAGCTTCAAATTCCTGCATGCTCTCGCATTTTCGGATTAGGTCACGCAATACAAAAGAGATCACTCAGCTCATACAACACAAACAAACCCGGTTCAGATAGCAATTTAGTCATGTCTGAATAGTTTCTGGGTAGGGAAAACTACACATGACACAATATTTAAGGAATTAACCGCAAAAATATTAATATTAAGCCGTTAGTTGATATTGCTAATCATGTCATAGCACTTATATCCCAGAAAAGAAGAAGAAAAAGAAAACATAAGATTTGGCATCAGAACTACCTATCAAAGGCAAAGCTTTGTAAGAGTTGATCAAAGCTTTGTAAGAGTTGATCAATTGCCAACTGTTGAGAATAATATACGGTCTTTTTACAGCTATAAGCAAATTAATTACGAACTAAACACTATCACAGATGGCGGTTAAATTGTTATGTCGTGGATGCTCTTCCTCTTCTTCCCGGTGTTCTCCGCGGTGGTATCGAGCACCTCCTTTTGATGCTTGAAGTATTTCTGAGCATGACTAGCGACTTGGCTTGGACATCGTGTTTTGACAAACTCTCTCGATATGCTCTTCCAGTCATTTTTCTTGTACGCATCGAGTCCCATTAAAAAGAGTCATTTTTCTTGTACGCATCGAGTCCCATTAAAAAGCGTCTGCAAATGCATTATGCATTGAATCAATGTTATACATAATCAAGGATTAATAAATGAATACAATTAAGGTGATAGCTTACTCATGCTCTTCCTTAGACCAACAATTCCTCCCTTTCTTTCTTTTGGGCTGTTCATCAGTAACGATTGGAGATATTTCAGGCTGTTGAGGTATTTTGGCGGGAAAAGGAGCCTCGGAGATGGGCATCACATTGAACACGATAGTCCTGCGATCGTGCGTTTCCAAAATGTAAAGATTGATAGACGATGTTGTCCCTCGGAGCCCTGAAATTTAAACCTAATATAACGATCCATATAAAATATTAAAAAAAGAAAAGAAAAGCCGATAACCAAACATAAGATACTCTACTTACTCCTGCATTCCCACCGGCCAAGGTGGACGGTAATAATTTCCGATGACCGGACCAAAGTACTCCTGCGAACGCTCGTAATAAACATTGTTATTGATCACAACCGGTTGCAGTGACGGCGGCTCGATGCGCAGATGGGGATGATATTCCTGCGAAGCAAATTCCTGTTGAAAGTTCGACGCGATCGGAGGCCTGCAATTTAAAACTCCCAGCATTAGATCACTTACTCGTGTCTTTCCATTGCCGGAGAATTCCCGTTCCCCAATTGGGACAATTAGCCGCTGATAGGAGCAAATTCTGGTCCAGATAATTCCGGATACGTCTCTTTCATATACCGCCAAAAATCACAACCAGGGGAGATATCCACCGGTGGCTTGAAAGTGTTTTCGGTGACTGAAGGAGCAGTGATGACTCCTCGTCTTATCAGTTGTTCGTAAAAGCGGA
Organism: Fagopyrum tataricum; assembly: GCA_002319775.1. Classification (NCBI taxonomy): domain Eukaryota; kingdom Viridiplantae; phylum Streptophyta; class Magnoliopsida; order Caryophyllales; family Polygonaceae; genus Fagopyrum; species Fagopyrum tataricum. Next base: position 17,041,542 of record CM008286.1, read on the forward strand.
AGTCCATTGGATCACACCAATCAACTTTTGCTTTCTTCCTTAGGTATCACGAAATATAGAATCTCATGTGGACTTCCATTGAATCTATGATTTTCTGAAACCCTATAAAAGCATCTTTTATACCTTCAAAATATTTTATTATTACGAAAATTTGAAATAAAATTTTATCTTCCAATCAAAAATTTTATCTTCCAATCAAAAAAAGAAAATTTTATCTAGTTAAGGTGGATTATTAAGTTGACTTATCTTCGTAGAATTTTTATTTAGAGATTATTCGAGGAATTTGACTTTGAGATGAAACTAGTTTATTGTCCTACAATTTTGTTTAAATTTTATTAAATAATATGTAATAAATATCAATATAAATATCATGATTTTACTAATAATATGAATTTTTATAAGTTCAAGATAATATTTTTAACAAATAAAATCGATATTACAAATATTATATTGAACTTAGCAAAAAGGCCGACAAATGTATGATTTATTTAATCTTTAAATGTTAAATCTACAAACCCTCTAATTTATACAACTTTTCAAATTATCAGTCTTAGTGGGATAACAAAATCGCTGAATATTTAACGACCTATAAAGAAGTAGATGAACGACCCACAAAACATTAACCTGTTATTAAATTTAAAGACTTAAAAAATAGTAGGTCAGCGATCCATATAACAGATATTGATAAGTTATTAAATGTAACGACCCACAAAACAATAGGTCAACGGATATTGATAAGTTATTAAATGTAATGACCCACAAAACAATAGGTCAACGACCCACAAGAAACGTATGATTTGTTTAATTTTCAAAATCTTTAGTTTTCAAACTATTAGCATGGTTTGATAATCGATCAGTGAGATAGCAAACTCGCAGAAAATTTTTAACGATCCACAATACACTAGGTCAACGACCCACAATATATAATTAACGACACAAAAAGTATAGGTCAAAGACCCACAAAGTAGTAGATTAACGACTCATATAAATAATATTAATCCGTTATTACAGAAAATTATACTTTAACTTAGCCACAAGGCCAAAAAATATGATTTGTTTAATATTCAAACTTTATTTATACAACTTCTCAAACTAAGTCTTATTTGATAATCGATGTGGGATAACAAATAGCAATATAAATTTTTTTAAATGACGGATGCTTTAAAATTCATGTGAAACTTTTTATTTAAAAAATTGCTTGTTAAATTTTTTAGGAGATTTTTTTTACGTCAGATATTAAACTTTTAACATTAGATATTAAAATATTTATGAGATCTAGGATAAAATTTTATGAAAATTTTGTTTTATTTTTGGCTTAGTAAAAGATATTATATGGCTTAATTAGTTATTTTAAAAAAAATTTAATCCTATAAATTTTGTGAGGGCACTACGTAAGTTTAGTGTCGTCTATTTTAGTATAAGTATATAGATTCTCAAACTATCAGTCTTACATGATAATTGATTTGTGGGATAGCAAAATCGCTGAAAATAGTTCATCAACGACTCACAATATAATATGTCAACGACCCGCAAAACAGTAAAAGACTCATATAAAATATAAAGTATATTAAATTATACTTCAACTTAGCCAAAAGGCATGACGTAGAATAGAAAAATCGATGAATATATTTAACGACCCGTCAATGACCCATATAAAGAATATTAATCCGTTATTAATGAAAATTATACTTCAACTTAGCCAAAAGGCGAAAAAATGTATGATTTGTTTAATAATCAAACCCTCAATGATAATCGGTGTGGATAGCAAAATCATTGAAAATATTTAAAGACCCACAAAACAATAGATCAAAAGACCTATATAAAGGATATTAATTCGTTATTAATAAAAATTATATTCCAACTTAGCCAAAAGGGTTAGAAATGTATGATTTATTTAATCTTCAAACCTGTATTTATACAAGTTCCAAAACTATCGGTCTTACTTGATAATTGATGTAAGATAGCAAAATCGCTAAAAGAAATTTAACAACCGACAATACAGTAGGTTAACGACCCACAAAATATAAAGTTTCAAAACTATTAGCCTTGTTTGATAATCGATCTGTGGGGTTAACCGGGTCAAACCCATGGTCATTATAATCGGGTACTATGAGGTCGATTGTCGGTTTATAGGCCGAGGAACGCTAGAGGGGATGTGGCAGAGCGCGTGGATCCAAAGCTGAGGAGAATGAAGCGGAAAGGAGAGGATGAAGTCATGAGAGCTAATTGGGCCGGCTCTTCACAAATGAGATATAAGGCAGTGAGCCACGGGGCCGGCTCCAATAATCACTTCTCCTTCACGTCTGGCCCAATCTCAGGATATGGACAAGGCTTGGGCCGGTTAGTGGTATTACCCATGGGTTTGGTTCGGTTCACTGCTTAGGTACTCGAATCGGGTTCTCGGAATAAATAAAATAATTTAAAATTTTTCGGTTATTACAAAGATCTTGCTAGGTAAAATTTTATGTGAGATACACGCTGATTTGAGATCTTGTTAGTTAAATTTTACGAAAATTTTGTTTTATTTTTGGTTTAGTATAAGAGATTTTATGGCTTAATTAGTTTTCAAGAAAAAAGATTTAATCCTACAAAATTTGTGAGGGCATCACGTCAACTCTAGCGTATATAGCGCGTGCTCTGCACAAAAATTTTAAAAGTAAATTATAAAACAATTAAAACCTGAATATTTTCAACAAACGTGAATCTTCTATATACATTACTAAAAGAGCCATCATAATCTTGACGTGGCGGCTTGACAAAATTTATCGGATTATATCCTTTTACAAAATCAATAATTAATCCAAAAAAACTTTCTAACTAAAACAATATCTAAATTTTACATTAACAAATCTTTTCGATATTTCAAATTTCAATTTTAACGAGAAATTTCAAATTTCATATTGATAAACTTTTTCGGTACGTTACAACCTATTTTTTAAAAATATTTTATAATTAAACGAAAAAGTCTTTTTAACTAATACAATAACTATATACTTTACTAAAAGAGCCGTCACAATGATGATGTGGTGGCCTCTCAAATTTTCTCGGATTATATCCTTTTACTAAATCAATAATTAAATCAAAAAATATTTTTAACTAAAACAATATCTAAAAATTTTATATCATCAAATCTTTTCGATATTTCAAATTTCAAACTTTAATGATTTGAGAGATTTAAATTTTAGATTGATAAACTTCTCTAGGATGTTAAAAGCTATTTTTAAAAAAATTACAATTAAACCAAAAAATTTTTTTAACTAAAACAATATCTAAATTACATTAACAAATCTTTTTGATATTTCTGATTTAGTTATTTTAAATTTCAGATTGATAAACTTCTCATGTATGTTACAAGCTTTTTTTAAAAAAAATTTACATCAACAAATCTTTTTTTCGATTGATAAACTTCTTACGTTACAAGCTAGACTTACACGGGAAGCAATATCGTGGTTTCAGAGATACCTAACTTCTCACATACACTTCTCACATTATTTCCACTATATATACGGATCATGTTTCGTCTTCCGTCAATTTTAATTCTCTGGTAAATCTACAAATTTCTAAATATTTCATATAATTCCAATTCTCTCATATTGATCAGGTTTCGTGATCTTTTTCAGGGTTCTAATGCTTTGAAGATATTTTTAGGTTACAATAACGCATTGCTTTGTTGTATCTATTCTAGCTAAATTTCTACATCTTCATCCAGTTCTAATTTGAAATCTTCCATCCAATTCCAATTCTCCTATATAAATCTTTTTACCGTTTTCTCGTTTTTCCAATTGTTGTCTTCACTATTTTCCATCCGATTATTAAAAAAACGTAAATGTTCAATCTTCGGATTTTTTTTTCTCTTTGAACATCATTTGTTTTTTTTCATTATTTCTCTTCAGATTTGTAAAAAAACTTATCTACTAGTATTGTTTGTTTTTTTTCAATATTTCTCTTAGGTTTTTGTAAAATAAATGTTGATCGCTTTTTACCGATTAAACAAAACCGTACCTGTTTATTTTTTTCTCATATTTCCTGTTGCTATTTTTATAAATTTTAGTAAGAAACTTGCACAATGTGCGGGCTATGAACTAGTCTAATTTGAAGATTCTTGTTAAGGATCCTATGAAAATTCTAGAGTAAGGCTATCTATATTACTATGGAATGCTTATTGCATTTGTTCTCCCTATGGATATATTTGGTCCGATAGATGACAACGTTGGTGGCATTGTAGAAATGAGTCAATAGGTAAATATTGCATATAGTTATCTTTGATACTCCTATTAAGATATCTAGCTCTTACTAAAAAGGTGCACATTTGCAACCTAAAAGTGTTCGGGAGATCACTAATGTTCTTGATGTATTTGATAAAACAAAAAAAGCTACTACCAAAGGTTTTTCTATTGGATTTGCTGCACTTACATCTTTGCTTCTTTTCGGTGCATACATGGACGAGGTGGCTTCTTTTGCACATCTCTTTCAAAGATCTTCAGGTCGACATTGTCATTCCTGAAGTTTTTGCTATTTGATCTGCTACAGAAGCATTTCTTGATCTTCATTCTTTGATTCAATAATGTTAATCTACATATATCTTACTGGGATGTTACAACATCACTTTTGGACAAAAAAAAAGATCCGGTAGTGACAGGAGAGACTAATGAGGCGAATCATCTTTGTTGTGCGAAATTACCGAGAAATAACAGAATTCAACAAACAAGAAAGACAACACACGGAGGTTTATAGTGGTTCACCCATTAATGGCTACGTCCACTTTCGAGAGAATTTTTATCGAGGAGTTTTAGAATACATATGAGAGAATAAACAGATGATAACTAAGTTATCCTAGATTAACCATATTATTCAAGTTAACAGATTAACAAATGAACATATGATAGGAGACTAAGGGAACTCTACAATATATAGGAACAATTGGGTTTATACTTGGAGGGTTTATACTTGGGTGCCAAGTATAAGACTGAGCCAAACAGAAAGGCTCAAACAAAAGTTAAGCGTAATTCAAGGCATATCAACAAATCTCCACCTTGACTTGAATCCTCACATATATACCAAATGTATCAGTCAATGCCCAAACTAGATGCCCAGACCATATGCATTAGTCAATGCCCGGACCAAATGCATAAGTCAATGTCCATACCAACTCCTCTCTCTATCCAGATGTGCCCCTTGGGCACTCAACAACTTTTGACATTTAGCAAGTCCAAACAATGTTGGAACTTGCTATGAGGTACCGGCTTGGTGAACATATCAGCGGGATTATCAACAGCCCCTATTTTCTTCACCCTGATCCTCTTCTCAAGAAATGATATATAACATCAACATGTTTAGTCCTTCATGATGAACCTGATCCTTGGCCAAACAAACTATACTCAAATTGTGATAGTATATATATACAATAGGCTGATTGTGATATATACATATATCACTAACCAATCCCTTCAACCAAATTCCCTATTTAGATACTTTTGTCAATGCCATGAACTCTGTCTCTATGGTAGACAAAGTAACCGTAGGTTGTAAGGTTGCCTTCCAACTCACAACAAAACCCCCAAGAATGAAAACATAACCAGTCATAGATCTTCTAGTATCAACATCTCCTGCATAATCAAAATTAGATTACCTTGTGACCAAACATTGTGTATCATTCCTGTTATAATAAGACAATAAATCTAGGTATACTGATACAATGGGCCAGGGGAAACATATTTTGGGCCCATGGATTAATGGGCCCGGGGCGACAGGGGGTGCAGGGGGCGGAGCCCCCGCGGAGGATTCTATCTATTTATAGAATCCTATCTATTTATAAGGAATTCTATCTATTTGTAGGATTCTATTATTTATAGGACTCTATCTATTAATAGAGGATTCTATCTATTTATGGTTATAAATAGATAGGTGTAGGGTTGTATTCATTATCCACCAAAGTATATTGAAAACCCTAGCTGCAAGGTTTGTGCAGCAAAACCACAAAACATTTTGTCTTCTCTTCTTCTCTCTATTTCTGAAGTAACTCGTTGAAAGATCACAACAATTGGTATCAGAGCAAGGTTGTCGATGAGTTCCGTTGCAAAATTTGAGGTTCCGCAATTCAACGGAACTGGCAACTTCGGTCTTTGGCAGCGACGAGTTAAGGATTTGCTAACGCAGTAGGGGATGTTGAAGGCGCTGAAGGAGACAAAACCGGAGTCGTTGAAAGACGACGAATGGGAGGAGATGCAGGAGAAGGCAGCGTCGGTCATTCGGCTCTGTTTGGCAGACGAGGTAATATACCACGTTATTGATCTCAAATCTTGTCAAGAGATTTGGACTCAATTGGAGAAACGGTATATGTCAAAATCTTTGTCTAGCAAATTGTATCTCAAACAAGAATTGTATGGGTTGAAAATGGTGGAAGGTTCTGACTTGGTAAAACACGTGAATATTTTCAATCAAATTATTGGGGATTTGGCTCGGGTGGATGTAAAACTTGGAGATGAAGATAAAGCTATGATCTTGCTATGTTCTCTACCCTCTTCATATGAGAATCTGGTGATGACGTTGACGTGTGGGAAAGACGAGATAAGTCTTGATACGGTGTCAACAGCGTTGCTTTCACAAGCCGAACGACGACAACATACCAGTGAGAGTTCTCAAAGCGAAGGGTTGTATGTTAGAAGCAACCAGGATAGAGGGAGGACGAAAGAGAAGCAAGAAGGAAGCAACAAGCAATCCAGGTCTAAGTCCAAGGGTAAAAAGCCAGTAACTTGTTACTTCTGCAAGGAGGAGGGTCACTTCAAACGTGATTGTCCTGCCAGGAAGAAGAAGTACGAAGATAAGAAGTCAGAGGAATCTTCAAGATCAGCAAACGTGGTGCAGAAAGATGACTCAGATGGTGCAGATTCTGATATGCTCTCTGTGACGTCAGGCAACTACTCAGATGTATGGATCATGGATACGGGATGTTCGTTTCACATGACTCCGAATAGAGATTGGTTTGAGACGTACAAGTCTGGAACTTTTGGCTCCGTCCGATTAGGAGACAACAAGGCTTGTGATGTTGTTGGCATTGGGCAGATAAAGGTGAGGATGCACGATGGTGTGATTCGAACATTGATTGACGTGCGTCACATTCCAACTCTAAAGAAAAATCTGATTTCCTTGGGGACTTTACATGTAAAAGGGTTCTGTTTTAAAACAGAAAAGGAATGTGTAAAGGTGAGCAAGGGGGCAATGACAGTTATGAAGGGGTAGATTACATCGGGTAAAATCTACCGGTTGGTAGGGAGTACCGTTGTAGGTGGAGTTGCAGCCGTGGCTTCTGAGACAGATTACACAACTCTGTAGCATATGCGCCTGGGTCACATTGGCGAAAGGGGGATGATTGAGCTTCACAAGCGAGGTCTCCTGGATGGTGTGAAGAGTTGTAAGATCGACTTCTGCAAGTTTTGCGTGATGGGAAAAAACAATACAAGGTGTCTTTTAAGACAGGTCAACACAACACAGGTGGAATTCTTGATTATGTGCATTCTGATGTGTGGGGACCAACTCAGGTGTCGTCCCTAGGAGGATCTAGGTATTACGTCACTTTCATTGATGATTATTCAAGGAAGGTCTGAGTGTATTTTCTAAAGTATAAATCTGAAGTCTTTAGCAAGTTCAAGCTATGGAAGGCGGAAGTGGAAAATCAGACAGGGAGGAAAGTGAAGTATTTGAGATCTGATAATGGGATAGAGTACACGGATTCTCAGTTTCAGAGTTTTTGTGGTGAGCATGGCATTCAGAGACATTATACAATGCGGAAGACACCACAACAGAATGGTGTTTCTGAGAGGATGAATCGGTCCATTGTAGAAAAAGCGCGGTGTCTTAGATTGAATGCAGGGCTTCCAAAGCAATTCTGGGCAGAGGCAGTGAGCATGGCGGTCTATTTGATAAATAGATCACCCCGGACTTCTCTTGACGGGAAGGTTTCAGAGGAGGTATGGACTGGTTCTGATTTAGACTTATCAAATTTGAAGATTTTTGGCAGTCCAGCATATGTGTTGATTCCAGGTGATGAGCGAACAAAGCTGGATGCAAAGTCTAAGAAGTGCATTTTTCTGGGTTATGAGAAAGGTGTGAAGGGTTTCAAGTTTTGGGATCCTGTTGCAAAGAAACGGATGATCAGTCGAGATGCCTGTATTTGATGAGCAGGCAATGCTTCTACATGCCAAGGAAGTTGGGAAACCTGCCAGTTACAAAGACTGAATCCAGATCAGCAGTGGAGGTGGAGCTTTCAGATTCTAGCACACCTACACCAGCAGGTGGTGAGCATGATGTAGATCAACAACAGGTTGAGAGTCTTGTTTCTGGCAGAAGCAGACGCATCACAAGGGCCCCTATAAGATATGGTTTTGAGGAGATGGTTAATTATGCTCTAGTCATTGGCACAGATGATCCATCCAACTTTCGAGAGGCTATTCATAGTCAGGAGAAAGAAGGATGGGTAGGTGCTATGGCTGAGGAGATGGAATCTCTCCATAAGAACAGGACGTGGGAGCTGGTTCCTCTTCCAGCAGGTAAGAGGGCAATAGGATGCAAATGGGTGTTGGCAAGAAGAAACAAGGCATCTCAGAGAAAGAAGGCATAAGGTACAAGGCACGGCTAGTAGCTTCTGGTGAGATCATCTTGGAGAAGGTGCACACTTCTCAGAATGCAGCTGATATGAAGACCAAACCGGTTACCGCAGACAAATTCAAGCATTGCTTGGATTTGGTTCATGTCACTCGTTGTTAGATGAGTGAGAAAGCCCCTGTCAAGAGAAACAAGGAGGATCGCGACAAGATCCTGGAGTTGTATATGTGTTTCCAAATTTTGTATTAGATTATGTTGTCTAGGTGGAGATTGTTGTAATAAGACAATAAATCTAGGTATACTAATACAATGGGCCAGGGAAACATATTTTGGGCCCATGGATTAATGGGCCGGGGCGACAGGGGTGCGGGGGACGGAACCCCCCGCGGAGGATTCTATCTATTTGTAGAATCCTATCTATTTATAAGGAATTCTATCTATTATTTTATAGGACTCTATCTATTTATAGAGGATTCTATCTATTTATGTTATAAATAGATAGGTGTAGGGTTGTATTCATTATCCACCAAAGTATATTGAAAACCCTAGTTGCAATGTTTGTGCAGTAAAATCACAAAACGTTTTGTCTTCTCCTCTCTATTCTTGAAGGAACTCGTTGAAAGATCACAACAATTGGCCAAAAACAAGCCCATCGTCAAATGTACCTCTAAGATACCGAAAATATCCTCTTCACAACTTGCTAGTGTTCTTTTCCTGGTTGTCCATGAACTGGTTGACGAGACTAACAACTTGCTGCCAGATCTGGTCTTGTGCAGACCATAACATACATTAAACTCCTTACTGCACTAGAATAAGGAATTCGCGACATTATATTCTTTATCCTCATCCAACTTATGTGAAAACAAAGTGGTAAGATGAATAAGTGTTTGCCGACGACATTCAAAAACCTTGACAATACCTTTTCAATGTATCCTTTTTGTGATAGAAAAGCTTCTTATGATCTCCGTCCCTAAGAATCTCCATTCCTAGAATTTTCCGAGATGCTCCCAGATCCTGCCATCTCATCTCCCATTGTTTTAAACCACTGTGCAACTTCAGACTTAGATACAACTTCTCTATAGGAGGAGTCTCATGAGTGTCCACTCTTTAGCAACCTGTAGGAATTACCTAACATATCCTCAAAGCCGTACCTTTGTGGAGATCTTACTTCAACTCTTCTTGAACGTCCCTCATCTAAGCTCTGGTGATTAGCTTCTGATGGTTGATCTTTCTTTACTAAAGTTTGTATTCTACTTTCACCATATGACCAAGTCTCATATGTCATAACTTAGTCATATCATCCTGTGAACCTTTCAAGATGCCAACAAAAACATACCTGGAAACAGTTAGAACCCTGAAGGAAATATAAAAGTTCCCCTTTTTACACCTCTCAAAATAACATTAGAACTCTTACAGACATTCAAATCCAAAATGGGTTAGGATTCTGTTGTGAATGAAAATCCAAAACGGGTTAGGATTAGAAGGATTCTGTTGAAAAAATTTCCCATACCAATTTACTTGATTGTCTACTCAATGAGATTTGTCATTTCTCCATACAACCATTAATGGCAATATTGACATGGTGAAATTAACATTTACTTCAAAAAGTGATAAGCATAGAATACACAAATTTGTCATAAATAAAGGATTCATATAGTTGGTAGTAGATAACATTTCATAATAAAGGATAAACTGTAATATATAGATGAAAAAATTGTCATGGACCTAAAAGACTGCAACACAACTGAATTTTCAAAACTGAGAAGCAAGTCCATTATATCTTATTCAAAAATATGAAAGAGATTTCAAGTACACCTAATCCGATTTCAAAAAGAGAATTTGACACCCTCTTGCTAGTATACCCCAAAATACATATGGAGTCGTCCTCTACTTTACCGGAGTTTTCAAGATAAATGGCGCTTCACTTAGTGTGATCAACATGTTAATAGTGATCGTTGCAAGCATTTTGATCAGCACATGAATTGAAGGTCCTGCCGTATCCTTAAATGGGTCTCCTACACTGCAAGTTTATTAGACAAGAGTAGAATCATCAACCAAACGTAAATCCATCAATAAATGTCAAGAGAAAAATGATATGGGATCCTTGAACAACCTTGACCCAACAGTTTCAGAAAACCAGTTTAGAGCATCCGTAAGGATGAGAACACGAAGTTAAGTTCAGCACTCAAATTTGGACTCAAAACTTCTGAAGAAAAAACACACTACATTTTTCCTATGTAAGATTTAGAAGCTATAAATCTATTTTGCCCCTCTAAGTTGCCATGTTAATTTGGTAACACATAAAGGTTTAAGCTTGCCATGGCATCACCAAAATACAATTTGAATCCTGACAAATATAAGTGTGTGACCAAAAGGGCAAACAAGAAAGAGTGGTGGCTTCACGGTGGCTACAAACAGTAAACCACAAACATTCGTCCAGAATACAATTTGGACGAATAGGCTTTCATGAAGAAGAAATTTTTACTCATGGCAAAATAGTAATGAACAGTGAACATGTAGGTTCCATCTTAGAAAGCACGGATAAAGGAACTTACGTGTCCCTAGTTACTACTGCCTTGTGACACTCGCTCCCTTTTCCTCCAAGAGCACCGGTTTCTATATGTTATAATAAGACAATAAATCTAGGTATACTGATACAATGGGCCAAGGGAAACATATTTTAGGCCCATGGATTAATGGGCCCGGGCGACAGGGGGTGCGGGGGGCGGAGCCCCCCGTGGAGGATTCTATCTATTTATAGAATCCTATCTATTTATAAGGAATTCTATCTATTTGTAGGATTCTATCTTTTTATAGGATTCTATCTATTTATAGTTATAAATAGATAGGTTAGGGTTGTATTCATTATCCACCAAAGTATATTGAAAACCCTAGCTGCAAGGTTTGTGCAGCAAAACCACAAAGCGTTTTGTCTTCTCTTCTCTCTCTATTTCTGAAGTAACTCGTTGAAAGATCTCAACAATTGGTATCAAGAGCAAGGTTGTCGATGAGTTCCGTTGCAAAATTTGAGGTTCCGCGATTCAACGGAACTGGAAACTTCGGTCTTTGGCAGCGACGAGTTAAGGATCTGCTAACGCAGCAGGGGATGTTGAAGGCGCTGAAGGAGACAAAACCGGAGTCGTTGAAAGACGATGAATGGGAGGAGATGTAGGAGAAGGCAGCGTCGGTCATTCGGCTCTGTTTGGCAGACGAGGTAATATACCACGTTATTGATCTCAAATCTTGTCAAGAGATTTGGACTCAATTGAAGAAACGGTATATGTCAAAATCTTTGTCTAGCAAATTGTATCTCAAACAAAAATTGTATGAGTTGAAAATGGTGGAAGGTTCTGACTTGGTAAAACACGTGAATATTTTCAATCAAATTATTGGGGATTTGGCTCGGGTGGATGTAAAACTTGGAGATGAAGATAAAGCTATGATCTTGCTATGTTCTCTACCCTCTTCATATGAGAATCTGGTGATGACGTTGACATGTGGAAAAGACGAGAAAAGTCTTGATACGGTGTCAACAGCGTTGCTTTCACAAGCCGAACGACGACAACATACCAGTGAGAGTTCTCAAAGCGAAGGGTTGTATGTTAGAAGCAACCAGGATAGAGGGAGGACGAAAGAGAAGCAAGAAGGAAGCAACAAGCAATCCAGGTCTAAGTCCAAGGGTAAAAAGCCAGTAACTTGTTACTTCTGCAAGGAGGAGGGTCACTTCAAACGTGATTGTCCTGCCAGGAAGAAGAAGTACGAAGATAAGAAGTCAGAGGAATCTTCAAGATCAGCAAACGTGGTGCAGAAAGATGACTCAGATGGTGCAGATTCTGATATGCTCTCTGTGACGTCAGGCAACTACTCAGATGTATGGATCATGGATACGGGATGTTCGTTTCACATGACTCCGAATAGAGATTGGTTTGAGACGTACAAGTCTGGAACTTTTGGCTCCGTCCGATTAGGAGACAACAAGGCTTGTGATGTTGTTGGCATTGGGCAGATAAAGGTGAGGATGCACGATGGTGTGATTCGAACATTGATTGACGTGCGTCACATTCCAACTCTAAAGAAAAATCTGATTTCCTTGGGGACTTTACATGTAAAAGGGTTCTGTTTTAAAACAGAAAAGGAATGCGTAAAGGTGAGCAAGGGGCAATGACAGTTATGAAGGGGCAGATTACATCGGGTAATATCTACCGGTTGGTAGGGAGTACCGTTGTAGGTGGAGTTGCAGCCGTGGCTTCTGAGACAGATTACACAACTCTGTGGCATATGCGCCTGGGTCACATTGGCGAAAGGGGGATGATTGAGCTTCACAAGCGAGGTCTCCTGGATGGCGTGAAGAGTTGTAAGATCGACTTCTGCAAGTTTTGCGTGATGGGAAAACAATCCAAGGTGTCTTTTAAGACAGGTCAGCACAACACAGGTGGAATTCTTGATTATGTGCATTCTGATGTGTGGGAACCAACTCAGGTGTCGTCCCTAGGAGGATCTAGGTATTACGTCACTTTCATTGATGATTATTCAAGGAAGGTCTGGGTGTATTTTCTAAAGTATAAATCTGAAGTCTTCAGCAAGTTCAAGCTATGGAAGGCGGAAGTGGAAAATCAGACAGGAAGGAAAGTGAAGTATTTGAGATCTGATAATGGGACAGAGTACACGGATTCTCAGTTTCAGAGTTTTTGTGGTGAGCATGGCATTCAGAGACATTATACAGTGCGGAAGACACCACAGCAGAATGGTGTTTCTGAGAGGATGAATCGGTCCATTGCAGAAAAAGCGCGGTGTCTTAGATTGAATGCAGGGCTTCCAAAGCAATTCTGGGCAGAGGCAGTGAGCATGGCGGTCTATTTGATAAATAGATCACCCCGGACTTCTCTTGACGGGAAGGTTTCAAAGGAGGTATGGACTGGTTCTGATTTAGACTTATCAAATTTGAAGATTTTTGGCAGTCCAGCATATGTGTTGATTTCAGGTGATGAGCGAACAAAGCTGGATGCAAAGTCTAAGAAGTGCATTTTTCTGGGTTATGAGAAAGGTGTGAAGGGTTTCAAGTTTTGGGATCCTGTTGCAAAGAAACAGATGATCAGTCGAGATGCGGTATTTGATGAGCAGGCAATGCTTCTACATGTCAAGGAAGTTGGGAAACCTGCAGTTACAGAGACTGAATCCAGATCAGCAATGGAGGTGGATCTTTTAGATTCTAGCACACCTACATCAGCAGGTGGTGAGCATGATGTAGATCAACAACAGGTTGAGAGTCTTGTTTCTGGCAGAAGCAGACGCATCACAAGGGCCCCTATAAGATATGGTTTTGAGGAGATGGTTAATTATGCTCTAGTCATTGGCACAGATGATCCATCCAACTTTCGGCTACTCATAGTCAGGAGAAAGAAGGATGGGTAGATGCTATGGCTGAGGAGATGGAATCTCTCCATAAGAACAGGACGTGGGAGCTGGTTCCTCTTCCAGCAGGTAAGAGGGCAATAGGATGCAAATGGGTGTTCAAGAAGAAACAAGACATCTCAGAGAAAGAAGGCATAACGTACAAGGCACGACTAGTAGCAAAGGGTTACTCATAGAAGAAGGGGATTGATTATGACGAAATTTTTTCTCCTGTGGTCCGACACACGTCTATCAGATTGGTGTTGGCATTGGTAGCTAGCTGGGATTTGCATCTGGAGCAGATGGATGTGAAAACAGCTTTCCTTCATGGTGATTTGGAGGAGGAGATCTACATGGAGCAACCAGAGGGTTTTGTCCAGCCGGAAGAGGAGAAACTTGTATTCAAGTTGACAAAGTCATTGTATGGTCTGAAGCAAGCTCCTAGGCAATGGTACAAGAAGTTTGACTCTTACATGCTTCGGATAGGCTACCAGAGATGTGAGTATGATTGTTGTGTTTATGTGAAATATTTGGATGATGGATCACCCTTATACTTGTTATTATATGTTGATGACATGCTGATTGCTGGAAAGAATATTGATGATGTTGTTGAGTTGAAAACCTTGTTGAGCAAGGAATTTGACATGAAGGATCTTGGTGTTGCAAATAAGATCCTTGGTATGGAGATTCGCAGGGAGAGATGTTATGGGAGGTTATGGTTATCTCAGAAGACTTACATTGAGAAAGTGCTTGATAGATTCGATATGGCCAACTCCAAATCTGTCAGCACTCCTCTAGCGAATCACTTCAAGCTCTCCTCAACTCAGTGTCCGAAGTCTGATGGAGAAATCAAAGATATGTCCAAAGTTCCTTATGCAAGTGCAGTTGGTTGCTTGATGTATGCTATGGTGTGTACAAGACCTGATTTGGCCCAAGCTGTTAGCCAAGTGAGCAAGTATATGTCTAATCCTGGGAGAGAACACTGGGCGGCCGTCAAGTGGATACTCAGGTATTTGAGGGGTACTGCTGACCGTGGAATTATGTTTGGTGGCCAGGAAGGAGATCCTTCAGTTGTAGGGTATGTTGATTCAGACTATGCCGGTGATCTTGACAACCGAAGGTCCACTACAGGGTATGTCTTTACTCTTGCTGGGGGGCCTATATGTTGGAGATCAGTTTTGCAGTCTGTAGTAGCCTTGTCTACAACCGAGGCAGAGTACATGGCTTTAGCAGAGGCAGCTAAGGAGGCTCTGTGGATTAGAGGAATTGTGGAGGAACTGAGTGTTGAGCAAGGTGGAGTTGAGGTACATTGTGATAGTCAGAGTGCTATATATCTAGCTAAGAATCAGGTGTACCATGCTCGGACTAAACATATTGATGTGAGATTTCACAAGATTAGAGAGCTAGTAGCTTCTGGTGAGATCATCCTGGAGAAGGTACACACTTCTCAGAATGCAGCTGATATGATGACCAAACCGGTTACTGCAGACAAATTCAAGCATTGCTTGGATTTGGTTCATGTCACTCGTTGTTAGATGAGTGAGAAAGCCCCCTGTCAAGAGAAACAAGGAGGATCTGGCGACAAGATCCTGGAGTTGTATATGTGTTTCCAAATTTTTGTATTAGATTATGTTGTCTAGGTGGAGATTGTTATAATAAGACAATAAATCTAGGTATACTGATACAATGGCCAAGGGAAACATATTTTGGGCCCATGGATTAATGGGCCCGGGGCGACAGGGGGTGCGGGGGGCGGAGCCCTCGTGGAGGATTCTATCTATTTATAGAATCCTATCTATTTATAAGGAATTCTATCTATTTGTAGGATTCTATCTTTTTATAGGATTCTATCTATTTATAGTTATAAATAGATAGGTTAGGTTGTATTCATTATCCACCGAAGTATATTGAAAACCCTAGCTGCAAGGTTTGTGCAGCAAAACCACAAAGCGTTTTGTCTTCTCTTCTCTCTCTATTTCTGAAGTAACTCGTTGAAAGATCTCAACACTATATACTTCTTAGCGTTGTCCTAGACACCACCAGATGTGTTCAAGAAAAGAGCCATTAAAATGCCGGAAACTGTTGCAAACATAAGCATGGAAGCCACCACTTTGGCACCAAGTAAAGGATGTCCTGTATAGTGTTCCAGTACACGGAACACAAGACCTGGGGTAAAAAAAAAGTTATATCAGATATTCAACAATATATGTATTCTATTGAAGCACAATATGGTGAAAAACAAGGGGGTGGAGGAGACATTTCTATATATATTTACTGTTCCACCGAAACCAAAAATTAGATGCAATGTGATGTACCATACACATGCTCCATAAGTAACAGAAGAGCAGTCACATAATAATATATTAGAGACTGTAGTATTCTACAAACTCTTCCATGAGTACATGACAGTGACTAATATTTAAGGCAAAATATCCCCTCTTGCTGTGATAATGGAAATACAGAAGAAGGATGTGAAACATTGTACCCGCCTCCACATTAACCACCTAATTATGGTTTGATTATATTTATTTGATAATTTCAGTAGCAAACATGATAACTAACTAATGCAGGGGGTTACAACATAAGCTAGAGTCCCACTATTTTTTTCTACCAGAAAGTAATAAAATCACAATGGGAAAGCAGGCACTGACAGATACTAATTTATTGTGAGGCCAAATAAACTGTAATTTTTGTCTACATACGTTGCAGATACTCTTAAAAGAGAAAAAAAAACTAGAAAATGCATGCCAAATTCCAAGCTCTTTGTGGAAAGCTAAAGTGATTTTCCTCATCAGTCTCTGCTGTCACTATCGGATCTTTTTTATTTTTGTGATGCTATAACATCCTAGTAAGATATTTGTAGAGTAACTTTAGTGCATTAAAAAATGATATAGAAGAAAAATAACATGATGAAATGAAGTCCTTTCCACACAAGATACAATGCCACGCGTATAATGAAAGCCCTTGGTGTGATGACAACATATACAACAGGTCATTTTGTCCATTCAGTAATGTTGACAAATTTTCCAGTCAGAGAAGTTTTAATCCAATAGCGGAAAAGTACCAAGTTTGATTAAAGATATAATGACATACCAACCACTATGGGCGATATAATGGCCAAAGCACCAGGTTTAATCATCTCTTTCAATGATGCAGATGCTACAATGGCAACACACCGTCCATAGTCAGGCTTTTCTTTGTAATCCTGCAATGGAATTTGAGTCAGCACCTCAAACAATAGAACCGACACTCACCATAATACCAGGCCTCTCAATAAACTGTCTCCTAACTTCGTTAACAACTTCTTGAGCAGTGCGTCCGACTGCTGCACAGGCCCATGCACTAAATAGGAAAATAAGCATAGAGCCTAACAATCCACCAACAAAAACTTCAGGAATGGCAATGTCAACCTGAAGATCAAGAAATGCTTCTGTAGGTAAGATTTGATGAACAGAATTGTGAGAACACACAAGCAAGGAATAAGATCTAGTCCCACCTCTTTGAAGGATGTATGTGCAAAAGAAGCCACCTCGTCCATGTATGCACTGAAAAGAAGGAAAGATGCAAGTGCAGCAGACCCAATAGCAAAACCTTTGGTCGTAGCTTTTGTTGTATTACCAACAGCATCAAGAACATCAGTGATCTCCCGAACACTTTCAGGCTGCAAATATACATCTTGTTAGGAAGAGTTAGATATCTTAATAGGATTATCAAAGAGATTTAAATGCGGTATTTACCTGCTGGCTCATCTCTACAATGCCACCAGCGTTGTCAGCTATCGGACCAAACATATCCATAGTGAGAACATATGCAGCAGTGCTGAGCATTCCCATAGTTGCTACAGCTGTTCCAAACAGACCACCAGTTGGATTTCCATCTTCATCCACCAGTCCTGAAGTATTACCCAACCAGAAAGCAGAAATAATTGCAACACTTATGACAAGAACTGGCATCGCAGTTGCTTCCAGGCCCAGGCTAACACCAGCAATAATGTTTGTTCCATGTCCAGTAGAGCTTGCAAGTGCAAGCGTACGAACAGGCTCATACTTGTAGGCAGTGTAATATTTGGAAATCCACACGAAAATATAAGCTGTCATTATCCCAACTAAACCACACAAAGCAAAGTTCAACCATGCTGAAGGTGCTTGTTCCGTATAGAGCAACCAACGAGTAGACTGCAGATACCAAGACAGAGCCTTATCAGAGACACCATGCAGTGAGGATCAACAAACATAAACAGTGGGAGCACAATAACATATTTTATGAGGTAAGGCAAAAGAACAAAATGTATAAGCTGAACTCTAGCAAGGGTGAAAGAAGAAGAAGAAGAAGAAAGAATCAGCATCTGACCAGACCAAAAGTAATAACAGCCAATACAATAGTAACAGAATAGCCTTTGTCGAGAATTTTCATAGGATCCTCAACAGGAGTCTTCAAACTAGATTCACATTTGCTCCATATTGAAAATATTCCCGCTGAAGATACTACTATCAAATCGAAAGAGTGAACAACAAGAGGAAACAAGATAAACCCTGATGGATCTGCAAAAGCAAAGAAATGATCGGAAATATATCAATATGAGGGCAACAAACAAGAAATATTAGCCTAATCAACACCGTGATATCACTGAACATACACAATTAAGCCACACATGAAGTTATCATATTCATGCACACATCAACCTAAAAGTTGATTTCCTTCTACTGTATGTTTAAAATGGAAAACATAGACCTACTTAAAATTTCCATGAATAATATATTAAAATAACAGATTAAAAAGCAAATGGACGAATAGATTAAGCATGGGTACCAGGAGAGAGAAGACAACAAAAGCTAAATCAGTTCAACTGTAACAATATTGCATATTTTAGTAAAAGGACATTACAAGTAACAATTTTGACAGGATTTCGTGTAAACTACCCATAATTAGACCAAAAACGATACCGTTGTGGCAATAATGACTTCATAACAAGCTCATCAAACCGACCAACAGAATAAAATCATAACTTTGTAAGATAGAAAAAAGGTCATCTCAACACATCTAAACAATCTAAGAATTGTTACCACTGTATACATGTTTGTAATCTCTCACTTTAGTACCCTCAACATACAGCCAAGGCGAACAAAGTTACTCGTAATATTTCATGGACCTGATCATTTGAAAGATTCACAAATCGTAACAGTTGGTCACAAGAATAGATTAGATTAAAAATATGCATACATATACCTTCTATCTTGTAACGCTGAGCCATTGTTCCGCCAAGTATCATAGCACTTATAACTTCAGCAGCAATACTTTCAAAGAGATCAGCACCACGAGCAGCACAATCACCTACATTATCTCCTACCTATAATCAAGCATGATCAAACTCAGACTTTCGGAATGACCAAAAGAAAAAGAAGTGTGGATAAGGAGTAGCTATTCTTGATAAATTTGTCAAAAAATCTTCTCCAGCAACCCAACCAGCAAAATATTTACAATTATAAATAATGGATCAATACTGCAGAACCCCTTGAGGGTGTACCTAAGCAATATGTTCAGGAAATAACGGCCAGAATCAAGTGGGTGCCCCTGGCATCTAATTCTGTTATAAGGGCATTATGAGCACAACTGTACCAGATGGGGGATCAGTTAATAACACACTGCTTGCTAGGCTTGTAAGGATTCAGCCAGGTATATATATATATATATATATATATATATATCTTAAAGAGGATCACTTAATGCTCTGCATCAAATTTTCCTAGTTTGAGTTAAGGTGGATGCCTTGTGACCCTCAGAAGAGGGGTGTTCCTCTCTGGGATCCATGAGCAATAAGAAAACCTCCCTGGTTCTTGAAGTTGGACTCGGTTACCTTGTCCACGTGTGTACTTGAGTTTCCTCTTCACTTATAACATTTTGGTCCTCTTGTTGGCCAGGATGGAAAAATGTTAAGTGAAGAGGATACGCTAGCACACACATGTACTGCACAACTCTCATGGCCTTAGAATTCTGAATTTGGCACGGTAAAAATAGGAAAAGCTTTCAGGAAGAAAATTTTCTGTGTAGATGAATTCTTTTACAATCAAAAATGAGATTTCAAAAGAAGATAGAGAGTATGAATAGAGAAATTAGAGGGTGGATAGTTCACAGATGGGAATCCGTACAAGCTACAGAATATTTTGAACCCTTTGCACCAGCAGATGAGTTTTTGTAAATACCTTTTATGTAAGACTTTTGCTCTTAAGAAAAAAACAAAAAGACTAAGAAAAGGGCATACACTTCAAAGAAAACGCTATACGTTCAAAATCCTCTACCCTAATCTCTAAGAGGTTACTAAAATTAAGTCTTGTATTATTGTGAAATCCATGTATGAATAAATATTATAAATAATTCATGAAAATCAAAAGACATGTAGCTACATGTAAATGGTTTAAAAAAAACAAACTAAAGGTTTGTTTGTTTGTTTTGCAATTTATGAACAACTTTATATTCACAAACAACTTTTCTCCCTGTCACTCTGTTTACTTCATGTGCTCACCACTTTTCAAACCAAAACAATTTACAAAGATAAAACCAAACAAACCCTAAGTGTGGGTCCAAGACAAAGACATAATAAGAAACAAAGTTCACACGAAGACATACCAAGTCTGCAATAACAGCAGGATTACGTGGATCATCTTCAGGTATACCCTGTTCAACTTTTCCAACCAGGTCAGCACCAACATCAGCTGCTTTTGTATATATGCCACTACCCAGCTGAGCAATCAGGGCGACAAATGAAGCTCCAAAACCGTAACCAACAAGTAAAAGAGGCACTGAAAGAATACCATTAAATGTGGTCATTTAACCTGTAACAATCATGATAAAGCATATACATATATATATATATATATATATATATATATATATATAGAGAGAGAGAGAGAGAGAGAGACATATAGACTACACCAAGAAAAATAAAATTATGCTTATAAACTGAACTTCTGGAACTTGTACTTGAGATGAGGAAACAAAATAATTGAATAGCTATGAGAAAATAAATAGGTTCAACTCGTAATCAAGCAACAATGGAGCTAAACAAACAAAAATACATCAAAAGGACACCTAAGGAATTTCATCACATATACAAATTTAGACGTAGTTTCCCAAGCGATGTCATATAGTTTGATCTACCAAAGCACAGAATATTAATCAGAAAACACAAAGGAGTGATATGTATGCTAGAATATGCAAGTAACAGATTAAAAGCAGAAAAAACTGATGACCTACTCTGTGAAGGGTAAAATTACGGCTAATGAAAAGGAATATGTACTACTTCAATATACCAAGTTACAGTGTGAGAAGTGTGCTTACAGTCTGTTACTTTCATCGACCCAGGAGAGTCTACTTCCAGCCAAACATATAATGCAGCATACAAAATGGCAACTCCAAGCACAGCCATTCCCACAACAATCAAAGCTGAGAAACCACCGGCAGTTGAAGTTTGTTAATGAGCGCAAATCGATTATCTATTTAATTGAGATTTTAATAAAAAGGAAATACAAACCATTAACGCTTCTCTGGCTGAACGCCTAGCTGCACTAGAAACTCGAACATTAGCACGCACTGATACCCAAATCCCAACATAGCCAGCAACTCCAGAACATAATGCTCCTAGAAGGAAAGCAACTACAGTAACATATGCAGATGCGGTCCTGAATCATTTGATGGAAAACCAATTAATGTAAAATTCTTTGAAGGATAACCTTTTTTTGAAAGGTTTTTGAGGGTAACTTCTAGTGCATGTTCATTTACCTGCTAAGACCAGAAGATTCTTGCTGAGGGGTCGTGCTTCGAAATAGATAAATGCTTAAAATCACCAGGGCAAGCACAAAAGCCATCTAGGATATGGTCCCGTATTGGGTTCTGAAGAAACCTTCAGCTCCATCACGTATAGCATATGATATCTAGAATATTCAATACTAAAATTTCAGAACAATCGTGACAATAAAAGTATTGTACAATAAATAAATAAAATTATGATTCCAATATTGGGTTGTTTCAACATATTAGGGTTACTATTACCCACACAAAACCACCTTAAAATATGAGGGTTTTCAAGAAACCACCCAAAAAATGTTTAAAAAAAAAAAAATCAGCCCC
Organism: Fagopyrum tataricum; assembly: GCA_002319775.1. NCBI lineage: Eukaryota > Viridiplantae > Streptophyta > Magnoliopsida > Caryophyllales > Polygonaceae > Fagopyrum > Fagopyrum tataricum. Next base: position 17,063,658 of record CM008286.1, read on the forward strand.
TGAAAGCCTCACCGACTTTACTGACATGGAAAAACGTTCATGTATTGCTTATGGCCCCAGTTTATGGGTCTTAGAAGGTGTTTTGATAACGGTGAAGTTTCAGGAGGTTTCTACAATTTGTCGTTGTTTGTTCCACAGGCGAACGTTTATCTTGCAGATGACTGTATAAATAATACATGTAGTTCCAACAGTTTTCTTGAGGGTGGCCCTTTATACACGTTTCATAATTCAAGCAATTAACTGCTTCTCCATATGCCTTTTTTTTAGATTAACAAACCACATCTACTCCATAACTTAAAATAGAATCTATTTTGGTTTGTACTTTTGTTTCCTTGAATTGGATTTGTAGAACTTCGAACTTCGAACAGTCCAAGACTATTAAGTGGAATTGCAAGTTGCGATATCCAATATTATTAAGTAGTAGTGCAAGTTGCAACAAGTCAACAGACAGGTTACATACTTCATTGTGAAAGTAAAGCCCATAACGAAATGATTTTTTTGTTGTAGTTGTTATTTTTCCTGTTTTCAAAATTGGAAGTTAATATAAAATGACCCATCTTAAATCTCCCCTCCACACTTCTAGAACTCACATAGATTAGCTTGTGGCCAGCATTATATACCACTCACAACATTCCAATTTCCAAGTAACTCTTATCCAAGAACTCGTGTCCGCCGATAGGAGCAGATTCTGCTTCAGATGATCCCGGATACGTCTCTTTCATATACGCCAAAAATCACTACCAGGGGAGATGTCCACCGGCGGGTAACTCTTATCCAAGAACTCGTGTCTTTCCATTGCCGGAGAATTCCCGTTCCCCCATTGGGGTTCTATATGGCCGCCGATAGGAGCTGATTCTGCTTCAGATAATTCCGGATACTTCTCTTGCATATGCCACCATAAATCACTACCAGGGGAGGTGACTCCTCGTCTCTTTAGTTGTAATAAAAAGCGGGAGTGCCAATCCATTGGATCACACCAATCAACTTTTAATTTGCTTTCTTCCTTAGGTATCATCAAGTGTAGAATCTCATGTGGACTTCTAATGAATCTTTGATTTTCTGGAACCCTTGAACAGAATCTTATATACCTTCTAATCCTAACCCGTTTTGGATTTTCTTTCACAACAGAATCTATCTTGAATTTTGGGTGAGGGATTTGACTTAGAGATAGAACTAGTGTATATACATAGCACGTGATCTGCACAAGATTTTTTTAGAATAAATTTACTTTCAATACGTAGCAAACGTGAATCTAATATGATGACAACTATATCTGTAGTGTTTGTTCTCAATTATTGCTTGCTTGTGTATTCTCAGTCTTGGATAAGATATGATGGACTTGCTTCTCAGTTTGGAATTTCAGTATTTGTGCTGCAGTCTTTTAGGTTCATAACAAATGTTTTCATTCATATTATAATTTATCTATTTTTATAAACTTTTATCTGTCTGGTGAGAGAATTAGAAATGCACAATAATAGTACTAAAATGTGCATAGTTTGTACAGTAAGACTTGAAATTTTAAAATTATATATATAATCTTTGTAAACTGACATTTGAAGATTTTTATGCAGATACGGGTACGAATAGGTCGAGGAAAAGACAACTATATCTGTAGTGTTTTTTTTGAAGAAACATAACGTTTGTTTTGCCTGCGTTACAACAGAGAGGAATGAAGAGTAACGATTTCGATTTTACACGAAATTACATTTACTAATGGATATCCGGTATCCGGAAACAGCAATTCATTGTCTTGAGTATCGATCCACTAATGACTTGGCTTTCTCAGGAGCAAAAAATCGTGCCTGCGCAATGGATCGCCATTCATGCTAAAAGTCAAGTTGATGTGCCATAAAAGTGTGATTAGTATAGGAACATGTACTGAAACAGAACAACTTACTTGTATGAACATCCTTTCTGCTTCCCCAAGGCTGCCATTCTGCTTCAAAATGATTCCCTGCATATTCAAAGCATTTGTTGAGTATCTCACGCACGATATCCGTATTAGCTTTGATAGCATTCTGATCGGATATTCGTATGGTTAAGCAATAAAGCAAATCGTTCGTGAATATGATTTCCATTACCGGTTCTTTGTTCCCAATGTGGACAATCATAAACTCATCTACCAATTAGGCTACAAATCATGATTATTAGTATATAAAAACAGATCTTAGAGACCTAAGATCCTACAATCCAGAACAGGTTCATGTCAGGATCAAACATAGAATCTCACTTGATTGTAGAACTATTATATGGGTTGATCTACTTAAGCTCGTTCAATTGCTACACAAGATGAGTATCGAGCTCGGTTTGATATGAAATGAGCTGAAGATGAGCTTATCAAAGTTCAACTCGTTCAACTGAAATAACATCCTAGAGATAATATAGATGTCCATTTTGAAGAGAATTGTGAATGAAGGCTTCCTTGTATTATTGACTGGGCAATGTTTATATAGACAAATGCAACAAGGAAAAGAGTTAAACTAACAAATGTGGATAAGCCCGATAAGAGGTCCAATGGACTGGGCCTATAATCTAACAAATTTTTAAATAGGATTTTTATATGATCCGAGCTACTCGGCTCGGGCTCAATTAAAAAAAGTTGAACATTGTTGAGATGTGTGGAATTGTCCCGCATCAACAATATTACAGCATGTGAACCTAACATAGGATACCCTCTCATTGTCAATTGGCTTTACGATGAAAACTCGAAGACTTGTGTTCGTAGGTTCACTTGACATGCATCCCACGGAAATAACAATTCTACTTGACTTGCAATTCAACATTACGACCCACAAGTTCCCTTGATCCGATCCTAGATTCCTAGAGTTTCGGTCATGATAATCTTGCAATTCCTTTCTCTATAGAGCATTCTTCTATTAACGAAATATATGGTGAATCCTCATCATATCATATACTCCAAAAGGACATGTCAATGAAACAGAAAAGAATTAAATATTTCACCTTTGCCAAGTATCCACGAAAGTCATTTGGATGACCGGAAATTAGCTGGTCATAAACAGACACTGCATCACTAATGTGTCCCCAATCTGAATAGGCTTTTCCAAGCAGCAGATCCACCTGATAATTGAAAAGCATCACTCAGATTTTCAGATCAAACCTAACAAAAGAAGTTGAGATAAGCAGTGGCATATAACTCAGAAAGCAACTTATGCATATTCTGCGGTATCGATCATTTAATTTGAAAAGAAGGGCAGCAGCGAGGAACTTCATAACTACAAGAGCAGCGAGGAACTTCATAACTACAAGAGTAATTGTGTATATATCAACCGATGTAATTCCGAAAGGCAACAAGGTTGTCGCTCAGTATGAGGGCATCACTTCTATAGCACATAAGGCATCGCGTGAGGCAAAATTTGCAAAGTGTGTTATAATCTCATAATGTTCTATCACCCATACTAAAAAGTTTATGTTTAGAGAAAGTGTGTCATTGAGGTATTCTGTGTAATTATTTGGTGTGTTAGTTTGTGCAAGTGTTTGGGTATTAAATTTATTATAATTTATTTGTTGTGTTATTTTACGATAGTGTTTGTATTATTTTGTATAATTTATTAAGTGTCGTGTATCAATATATTTACAAAAAGAATTTTAAAAAAATTCACAAGATACCTGTACAAAAATCACATAAGAGGTCAACATTTAGGTAGCTAGATTAGGTTCAAGTGGATGATTCTACAAATCCATGAACTACAATGAAATTACACGATAAACAATATTTCAATGTAAAAATGAGCTCACCTGAATTTCATCAATTATCTCTGACGTGTCACTTTTGCCATCTGAAGTAGCATCCTTCGATTGTTCCTTATTAACACGATCACGAGCTTCCAAAAGGGTTTGAACGGCCTATAAAAATAAAGGGATGTGTTTCCGTCAAAATAAAGATAAGATAAGAAACTAAAAACCAATCCATGCAGTTCAAATCTTGAAGTACAAATAGGCATACATACTAAATAGAAGTGCTTATTAGCACAAGTGAAGATATAAATGCAATCTTTGAGTTTTAAGTAAATCAAATCTATTATCTTAAAAGTATACACTTAGATCACAGATCACCTCTCTTCTATAGATTATTCATTAGGAAATGTTTAAATATGCATTCGGAGTACATGAAATCTCATTGTTATTAATCAACACACAAGTATTATCTCATTTGTAGGGTCAGTTAACATACCTCATCTGGTCTCTTAGCAGAAAGAAGAGCATTTGAAAGACCACGCAAAATTTCAAAATCAAGTGGGTTGGCCAACTGAGAAGCATCAATAACTGTAATTACTAGAAGCAGTACAGAGCGACTGTGAAAAAAACATGTATATTTATGATTACAAGAAAATCTTTACAATGTATATCAAGATCATAAACCCTTATACCTTAGTAAAACACTAAACTTTCCAGACAATGCAGTAACAAAGAAAGTAAAAGGAAGAAAGGGAATTAAGAAATGAGACAGAGATTATGTCATCCTCTCTTTTGACAGAATTTGACATGTAGACTTACATCTCCAATTTCACTTTCCTCTTTTAGAATTTTAATAAACCAAGAGCAATACACTCAAGCCATAGTATTGAAACCGGGTATCAAATCGGAAGGGGAAAAAGATGAATATGTTAGGCAAGGAGGCTATAAATGTAACAAATAATCATTTTAAGCGGAATTTTTCGACAAGAAACGTGAAGATAAATGCTACAAACAAATAGGTTAAATTGAAATTAGAACTTTATAAATTATGATAGGTGATTACTGATTAATAATTTTCAGAATCATTTCCTTAAAAAGCTTCAGGTGTGCTGTGATTTAGTAAAACTAAAAGACTATGTGCAAATTAGAGAAACTGCAAGAAGGCACCATATGCTTGAGATGGACACAAAAGAAAATTGCAGAAACATGATCCACATGCAGCCAAAATATGCAAATCATTCGACAAAAAGATTCATAAATCCTAGTCCTTACCATTCCACAAATGAACGATGTAATTGAAAAACGCATAGTCAATCATTTGATATGGAGGGAAAGTTACTGATAGATATGATTAGGAGTAAAGGGTAACTACCCTCAGAATCAGCTAAAAACTTCTCTGTGACCAGAGTTACAAACGCATGCCTTAGATTGTTTCATGACTAAGCATGTCCCAGTACACATCACTCACAAAGTGAAACATAATCCCAAACCATAGAAGTCAGATCAGCATTTCATAGAAACCATTATGGTTGAAACAATCATGCACTTAAGAAGTAGGCAATCTAGCATCTTATCTGCCACTAACCTTTCTTGCAGTCTTATATGCTGCAGCACTTGAGTCATAATCCTTGAGTTCATATTTTACCTCCCCAAGCAAACGAAAAACATCTGGATCACTTGGTTTCTCCTTCAGAGGTACAACATCATATTCATATATGAAACACTTCACATTTTATTAAAAACTGAGGGGAATATATGATACTTTAAGAAAAGTTTAAAGCTAACACATTTGACAACCTTAGACAAATTCTCAAGAAACATAGCTGCTTTTGTATATTCTCCCAGCTCTGTTAAGGTCACTGCAGCACCCTGCAAATGAGATAATACAATAACGAGGGTAAGAAAATAATAGGGATATAATCAGAATCAAAGGCCAAATGACTGAGGAAGCTCTTACATCAATTTTCTTTAATATTACTTGATAAATCAAATGAAAACTTTATTAAGTTGATTTATAAACAACGAATATGAACTAACAACATATGTAGTGCTCGACAGTATATTGTAAGAATAGAATTATATACTTCTAGCAACTTACTTCGAGGGCGACTGGATCTTTGGGTGAGTTCGACAGGGTTGCCTCAAACTGCTGCAGCTTAGCCTATAGACATCAAAGTATTGATGATGGCGGCAAAAAATCATGTGTACTTAATCAGACTAAGCCCTTGATGCAAACTAATTAGCTTTGTAAATACTCAACCTAAGCAAAAAAAAAGAAGATAAAATAGACTGGAAAAATAAGAAGAAAAAAAAATCTTCAGCAACAAAAAGTATAAACACGGTTTTAACTTTTGAAATTATGCATAAACATCAATAAATAACAAATAACTTTTACAATGACACTTGGTTGACCCTTTGACATGTAATGATACGATCTGTACACAATCCTTAACCTAAAATGATACTCTGGACTTGGCCTAACCCCAAAGTGACCTGAACCTAATTGTCAGGTCTATGAGTCTATCAATGTTGCTCTCTCTCTCTCTATATATATATATATATATAATTGAAAGCATTGGTAACCAGGTAATTGGCATAATGATTTCTCTTAACGGTAATAACATATTCAGAATAAACATTTCAAGTTGATCAAGAGAACTTACAGATGTCAAAATACCTGCAGAATTGCTATCTCCTCTTTCGGTAGTTTGGGGGTATTGACTGCTTTATCATCGAAGCTGGAGACATAAAAGTATATAGTCATAGAATTATCATCATTTAACAGTGCATAATGCAGAACCTTGAAAATAATTATTTGAAAATAATGCAGAACCTTGAAAATAATTATTTGAAGTCATGATTCTGTTAGTGAAAGTCTATTAATAAGTCAGACTTATTGATATTTTAGAAAATCAAAAATTAAAAAGGAGTAAAAAGATTTATTAAAATTTATGTAATAGATTAATGGTTGTGATCTTTTCCAGGGTGGATTAGATCAGAATTTAACTGTCGCAGATAGATTCAGAAAATTCTCTATAAATTGAGAATTGTTTCTTCACTGAAAATATAAGAAAGTATTCAGATTTGATATTTGTTTCTTTAAGAGCTTTGTTGTATCCTAGGAGGTGAATTTGTTTGAAACCCTACAACAATTAAAGGGGACAAATATCACTTTAAAGATAGTGATCTTTCGCGCTTCAATGCTTTGTAAGTTTTCTATGAATTTAGGGTGAACTCGAGGCTTAATATCAAGTTTAAAACTAAGTGGAGAAGCTGGAAAAATGTTGTATGTATGCTATATCCGGTGTTGATAAAAGAAAGATGGTTTAAGGACTTGACCACCATTGACTCTGTTGGCACTTTGGTAGAGTTGTACTAATTGGAAGTTTAAGTTGAAAAACATTTTCATTATGTATGACATTATAATCAAAAGTCTGATTTATAGACTTAGTGGGGATTGTTGGTGAAAATCTATTAATAAGACTTATTCATATTTTAGAATATCTAAAATTAAAGGGAGTAAACATATTTATTAAAATTTGTGGTTGAGATTTAAAGTTGATCTATTTAATAGATCAATGGCTATCATCTTTTCCAAGGTGGATTAGATCGGTTAATAACTTCCTAACTGTTAATAACTGAATTTCTAAATGAAATTTGAATTTAACTGTCTCAGACAAATTCAGAAAATTCTCTATAAATTGAGAATTGTTTCTTCACATAAAATATAAGAAAGAATTCAGATTTGTTGTTTGTTTCTTCAAGGCTTTGTTGTATCCTAGGAGGTGAATTTGTCTGAAAACCTAAAGCAATTAAAGCGGACAAATATCACTTGATAGTGATCTTTCAATCCTCAAAGCAATTCTACAAAATAATTACCAACAGATTCCATTACAACACACTCAATTTTCATGCATATTGATATGTACAAATTAAAAGTTAAAGTTCAAATTATCCTGCTCTCTTTTGTTCTTATGCGTCATGCATCTTGTCACTAAAATTTCATGACATGTCACTTTATCATCAAGCTACACAAATAGCATCCTTCTTTCTCTCTCACGTGCCTTCTTTTGTACAGATTGTCACTTAAACTAATGCCAGCATTGATTTCCTAATTCAAAAAATAATCAGGAACAGGGAGATGTTTGCCTGGAAAACTACATGGCTGTATTAATAGGTTTCAACGTGAAACACCAATACCCACTTGTATGGGCTCCCTAGGAAAGAGAGGAGTCAAACTAAGTTTCGGCCAAACAAAAATATTTTCTCAAAGAGCTTGTGTTTGCAACGCAAATTGCTAAAGTAGCCTATACCATTGAGGCATTGAGCATCAACTGAATTCTTATTCAATCTAAGATTAATAACATGTCAGACAACTTCGATGCCAACATGCAACCTATGGAACTTCTTAGTCTCTTAGATAGTGCGTTCAAGCTAATTTTCATTGATACTCATGTTCCATTGAGTAACCAACCAATCACAGTACAATTGAAGAGAGATCAAAGAAAAGAGAGTAAGTGAAAGTTATTAGTGTCGAACCTTCCTGTAGGCAGAAAATCTCCTAAAGCAAACACGAGACCAAAGACCACGACAGCTACTCCTACTCCAATCTATCAAATGTTCAAGTTAATTTTCCGCACAAAATACTTCACAGATAGGGTCAGATGAGATTACTTTTATGATCAAACCTTAGTGCCAAGTCCAACAGTTTCTTGTTTTGGTTCATTTGGGGCATCGTAGTCGATTGCCCCAAATTCCTTCTGTACTTCTGTCTTTTTCTGGTTAAGAGCTGACCTACACATATAAGGAAAATGAAGTCAAACTAATCACATACAAGACAATGAAATGTGCAGACAAAATAAGAACTGTGTTCAACCTTCTCACAGCTTCAAGTTTTTGTTCAAACTGGATGTTCGAACGAATGTTCACAGAACCTTTGTCAAGTTTAGTACCCAGCACAGGAGCTTCTGAAAATGAAAGAAGACCAATTTGCATTATGAAAGAGAATTCAATTGAAATTTATCAAGTCAGTTAATAATAATAAAAAAACAAGAGGAAAAGCCAGTTACCGACACTAGAATCCTAACAATGAACAAAGTTTTCAATTGAACTTGTGATGTTAAAACAAACATATTTAACACATACATTCGAATGTCACGGATTAAACACCAAACCTCAGCACCTAGGTCAAAACTTTCTTAGCAATATATCGAAATTAACAATCATTTTGCGCCAAACGAAGTCATAATCAGTTAAAAGCAAGATAGGTAGAAAAAGAAGGGCAGAGAACCCACTTACGACCGGGCAAAGGGCCAGATTGACTAGGCGTCAGTTTCCTGCAAACACGAACAATAAACTTGAAAATTTTGCAATCAAAACAAGTAAACTATTAAAAATGATGCGAAAATCAACAAACAGACCTTTGGAGCATATTCTGCTCCGCTTGTGAGGAGGTGGTTGAACTTTTCACCTGATTGAAAAACTGAAGCTGTTCATCCATGGAATAAAAAAAAAGGAAATCGAAAAAAAAGGGAGATTAAATGTCATTCCTACATCATTGTCGTTGGAAGAACGACGACCAAAACCTCGTTGTCGAGGATTAGAAGAAGAATCAGAGCATTGAATACGAAGAAGAGAGAGCTGAGTAGCAGGTTTGGGGAGGAAATTGAAAGGACGAATCGAAGAAGAAGCAAATGCAATGGGCATCCCCTTGTTTTTGCAATTCAACACCTCGAGACTGGATAGGGCTTGTTCAACCAAGAACTCAAGTAGCAATTGCAGCCTGCAATTCTGCAAATGCTACGCAGGAATTTGGATGTTTTTTCTAATTTCTACAACGAAAATCTCAATCCTTCATATAGCAACGACTCACGAGTTCGAGTGCGTGCGAGTGTACGACTAGCCGACTACTGAGTAGAATTTTAGATAAGGTTAGTTAATTTCGGTAATATAAATATTATATTAATATTAGAAGTAGATTAAGTCAGATTGGGCATAAAATTCTTAAACGGCCCATTTATAGAAAGCCCAATACCGTCCCCTCTTCTCCTCTAAATGGCCCCTATCTATCTAGCATCACAAACCACTTGCTACCAAATCCACTAACAAAAAAAATGTAAAATGGGAGAGTTTTGGATTATTTTTTTTTCAAGATATGCACTAAGAAATCTCTTTTTTAGGTGACAAGTCCATTTTATTTACTAGAAAGATAAACTAAAAGGGTAAATTGGTAATTTCAATAATAAAGCAAAAATCCAATACAAAATAGAGTTTCTAACCAAACTTGAACCCAAACCGAACCTGACCCCAACAAAACTAGAAATTGAACCAAACCCGAGCCCGAATTCGAACCCGAACCCGAACCGACCCCGAACCTTGAACCGGAACCCGAATCGGAATCGAACCGCGAACCGGAACCCAAACTCAAACTCAAACCGGAACCCGAACCCGAACCTAGATAAATCGTATTTATAGGGTTTTATTTCAACTCCTCTCGAAAATTCCCTTTACACCCTTGATTTTAGAATTAAAAATAAATGAGAAATTACTACGGGCCTATTTTGTTTTTGCTAAACCCAAAAGGTCCTATTACACCAATCTTCTCAACAAAAATCCAACATAAACATACTATTCTTTTAAAATGAAAATGGATTTGATATATTGGGAGCATTCGATAAGGGCAATCTATGGGAGGTACATAGATGGGGAAAAAAATAATGGTATTTTCTTAGAAACACCCGTTAATAGATTTCGAGAATTAATAGATGGAAAATGGGTATAGGGCATTTTGTGTAAACAAGAGAATAAGGAAGGCTAATTTTCATATGTAGTGATTAACCAGGCCCCTCTAAATTAGATGAAAAGAAGATTAAATGGGAAAAAATCAGTCTACCAATTATATCCCTGCTCTATCCAAATCAGATATTTCCTTCTAGCTGAAAATTTTCATAACCGTTTTGAGATTTCAGTGGCGTCCATATCTCCTTCCTTTCAGACTGATACTCCTGCAATATACCGGAATGTCTGAATTCATCGATCGATTGATTATTATCTTCCAATCTTTCTGAATTTTTCAGTTGGACTATCAATTCTTCTCTTTTAAAATTGATTATTGCTGCCAATAGTGTCTTTGAATGGATCGATCGGTTCGATTTTACAACTCTACCTACATAATCGACAATTTCCGGTAAGTAATGTACATGAATTCCTTGATCAATCGATGTGTGTGTATGTCTTCAATACTTCTAGTTCTTCATCCAGCAATTCTTTCTAAATTTTACACACCGACTTAATCGATTTTTCAATTAGAAATTCATCACTACAACTTCCATTATTCTCTTCGACTGAATCGATATGTTATTCTCTTCCACTCTGACTACATTAATTGTTCAATTACTTGTAAGTATATATACGTCAATTCCTCGATCGAGTTCTCCCAATATGTCTATTAGTTCATCCTGTAACTGCTCTGACTAATATAGTTAAAATTCATGAATTCTTGTGACTTTAATTATGATCGGAGATTCAACATATATAATTTTATATACCTAGTGCAAATTGATAAATCGATCTTGCTTGATGAATTTGTTTAATACATTACAAGTTATATTCGAAATATATTATGTTGACAGACAGAAGACTTGTGTAGCTGTTTTTGACAGTGTATAGATAGATGTAGCTTTATGTATCTGTTTAATACATAAAAACTAGGTGTTGTAGCTTTTTTCAATGTGTATTATGTCTGGCTTCTTAATGTTGTATGTATGTACTAATTAGTGTAACTAAATATGTGATAGTGTTTTTATGTAGCTGTTAGATCTAGTAAAGATAAATGGAATGGACTATAATATTTGAAATATGTAGTTGTAAGAGTGATAGTGTTCTTATGTAGTTGTTACAGTGACAGTAGACTTATGTAGATGTTACATCGACGGTGTTCTTATGTATCTGTTATAGTGATAGTGTGCTTATGTTGTTATTTGCTAGATTTGTGTATGTTATTGCTTGATAATTTTGTATTATGTAGTCATTCCATATAATAGTGTGAATATAGCCATTACATATGTTAGTTTGTATGTAGATGTAAATAATAGTGATAGTGGTCTTATGTACTGAATTATACTTTTGTATCTAAAGGTTTGTGTATTTGTGATTCAACGATGACAATATTGTATGTTGTAACACCCCAAATTCGTAGGACTCGGGGCGCTACTAGGCTAGGATCTCACAATGGATCCTGACCCTATCTTGACAACAAGTTCGTTGGATCTTACAACAAGGCACATATAGATTAAAACCAAACATCAAACTGTAATATATATATATATATATATATATATATATATATATATATATATATATATATATATATATATATATATATATATATATCAAAAGGTATACAAAAGTACCGTTGAGTACAAACCAACATGTATCTATACATAGTAAAAACATCCCATATTCCACGTACAATCCTAGTGTACGGAGCCCTCAGCGGATCACCCCATCTGGATCACTCTGTAGTTCTCATAACCTGCAAAGCATCTACAACACGATATAAACCCGTTAGCTAACCATTCATATATAAGATAATGCATAAGCACAAACACAAGTCAGGGAATCATAAACACATAAGCATGTTGTCACACATTTACCCGGTTAATTATTTGTATAAAGTCCAACACTCAAATCGTGTATATATATATGTGACGCGAGGAAAATATATAGTCCTCGCCTTTGGGCGTTGTTGCCAGTTGGAGTGGTATCTGGTAACACCTTCCCGTATACCCTATGGCAGTGGTAAGTGCCCGTCCTGTGTACCAGATCTGGCCTATCCACGAAGAACCTCCCAGACTCCCAGCGGGATGAAAAGGCATGTTGTCACGGCCACTACAATGGCGGTCACTAAACCATAGGTTGGTAATAAACAACATAGCATGATATCAAGCATATATCAAACACCACTCATGCATACATCCAATATAAGGATGGTAGTTAAGTAAGTCCTACGGACTTACCTCAACCTCAGGATATACTCAACCACGATCAGCTCCTATCCGGAGAACAACACTTCCTAATAACAAGGCATACAGAGATATCAAATCTCTTATCAATCAAAGGGGTCACACCTAGACCCACTCATACTAGGAAAGGAAAGGATCAATACCACTCTAGGTAGATCATGTACAAGACGCACCTGCGTGACAGGAAGGATGCAGGGGCGAAACAACGGGAGGCGCAGGCGCGGCGGCACTCCCACGCAGGGGCGGTGACACAGGTGACGCAGGCGCGGCGACACTCTTGCGCAAGTGCGGTGACACTGTCAACGCAGGGGCGGCGGCACTGGGGCGCAGGGGCGGTTCACAGTGCAGAATTTGATCCCCGACTTCTCTTCAATTCTTCACGCAATTGTTCACGTCTTCATCATCCAGCAAACATACACATACACATATATATCCATATGAACATCAATACATACCTAGAAGATCTAACACAAGATTTAATCTTGTGGAAACCCTAAGCTAAAAGAGTAAGAAAGGAAGTAAAGAAAGAAAGGAGAAAGAGGAAGAGGAGAGGCTTACCACTGTTGTAGCCTAACAGAAGGAAAAGATCAACACTAACACCTCTTAGTTGGCCCTTCACGGCACAACATCAAGACACAACATCATCATCATCAAAGCACACAAGCTTTCTCTTGCAAACTAAGGAAGATAAAAAACAAGATCAAAGAAGGAGGAGGAGAGAAGAAGATCGTGAGCAGCTGGAGAATGATGAAGAAACCTTTCATCAAGAGGCAAAGAAGAAGCTTATAAAGGAAGAGAAGAAGAGTAAAGCACGGTCCAACGGTCAACAATGCCGGCTACAGCCGCAGAAAACCGCAAGGGCAGGTTCCCTAAGCCGCAGGGGCGGAACACAGAACACCCACTGGGGCGGCGCAACTGACCCGCATGGACAACTAAGTCCTAACTCAGCACTAAAGATCAAGGCTCTTACATATGTAACAACATACAGTGGGGGAATTGGATAGTGGAAGATTGTTTGTGGAACTACAATGGAAATGTCTCAAGCAAGCATTTGTTGGTTGATGTAGCATGCACATTCAACGATCTGAAAGGATTAGTTGCTTCAAAATTTGGAATATGTGTTTCAGACTTTGTAAATATCGTTATCGTGCCAGAATCCTTATAATCCTACACTCAGGCCATTTGATGTTAACACAAGGAAGGATTTTGACACATTTATTCAGATAAATAAAATGAGTACCACTAAAGTGTTCCTTTGTGTGTAATCACAAAAACAGTTACATAAGGATGACGGATGGGAGATGATGGATGTTCCGTACATAAGCCTAAATAGTTAGAGCAAATATATCATACACAATAATCACATAAGCCTATATCAAGTGTAGTTAGTTTGATAACAATAAAAATCAGAACATTACACATTGAATATACTCAATACATAGCAACTTTAATCATCAAACATAATGACACAAATCATATATATTAATTACATAACAATCAGATACAATAAGTACATTAACAATAACTAAATCAATCACAGATAAATCTACATAATTAGTTTATGGTGTATATTCTAATTATGTAGACTTGGTTGCCATCTTCTTTATCCTTCTCATGGTTTTATACTGAGTAACGCAATTAGGTATAATTCAAATACAGATTGTCAAAATCAATACTAATTTCCTTTACATTTATATGAAGCACGAACCCTAAAATGCTATTCAACATAATTTCACAAAATAAAGTAGTTGCATGAGACATCTTAACCTTACATGAAAATGTACAGATTGTAAGCCAAATATACAAAATATTGACCATTTACTAAACGAAAATCAAACATGAGTGTTAAGAAGAAAAAAAAAGAAGGAAGAACTTACTAACATGCAAATGTACAAAACCATACCTATTCTGTGTAAAAATTGAACCTTCAATGACCAAAACTCGACAAAAATCATCAAATACAAGTATAAATGGACTTAAATGAGAATAATGGAGAAGAATGGGTTACAAACCAGTTGTGATTGAAGGTTGAAGAATTAATATCTGAAATTGGAAGAAGTTGAATACTTGAATGTTTCGAAATTTCAAGGCAAAGATTGTTGCAGACAGATGTACAAACCAAATTGGAAGATGAATCGGAGTGTGAGAGAAGATGTTGTCGCCGGAGGTGGAGAGAAGAACCGATTTCACGCCAAGGAGTACGAAGACGAAAGGTCATTTAGAGGTTTGAGGTTTGAGGTTTGGATGAGAAGATTTGTTGTCGGTTGAGATTTCGGGATATAAGTTTCCTACTTTTACGGAATCGGAAAATATCTATTTTTTGCCAATTCAAATATACCGAATTACCAACCTTGCCCCCCAAAAATATGAAAACTACCATTAATATCTTGCTTATTTAACTTTATTTTTATTAACTGATTTACAGGGGGCTAGTTGATTTTTTAGTTACACAAAAGGCTCTACTAGCCTAATCTACTCTTAATAGATTTCAAAATTTATGGAAAATTATGAAGTTTTTGTAGTTTCTTACAAAACAATTGAAGGACCAATTAAGTGTATCGAGCAGTTCGTCTAACAAGGGTGTCATTCAGCCCAACAGTAAAGGCCTCTAATTTTTTGGGACTCCTCATAATATTTATTTTTAATTGATTTATGAAACAATAAAGTGGTTGTCATAATGATTAAAACTCAATATTATGCGCAAATGGTCTAATTCAAATCCCTTTTTACTTATTCTTTTTTTTTCATATATGTTTTATAATATTTTTTATACCCTCCTAAAATATATTTAAAGTTAAGAACGGTCTTGTTTTACTTTTTATTGTCATTCTTTCATGTACTTTTTCATAAATAAATAAAAAAATTCTCCTTTTTCTCCGTTTTATATTCCTAATAAAACATATCATTAAAATAGATATAAAAAATCACGATAATACAGGGCCTACGAAACTCATTGAACGGTCATGATATCGAAAGGACGTATGAATTGACAGCCGAAAAAACACTACTAAAGTAAAAAGAAACAAATGTCATAAAAAAAAAAGAAGAGAAAAGATAACGAAGACAATATTAACAACAAGAACATGAAGATAGTCACTCTCTTTCTAGTTGTTACCATGGTTATTTTATTTATTTTTGTTCTATTTATTTTGTTTGAAACTACATATATTATCGAGTACAAGAAAGATCAGAATTACAACAAAAAAAACTAAGAAATATACACAACATTGTCACATTAAACGCTTGTTTTAGCTTTGTTGTTCTTCATGTTATCCTTGTCAACCCAGATTTTAGTTGTCGATTGTCGGAGATCTCATATCTAAAGTAAGTAGAGAAATTTCAAATGTAGTGCATAAGGCCGGCGATGTACTCTTCCTAATTAATTATTTTTAGGATAGATAATATTAGGTTTTTGTGTTGAACTTGAATTAAAAATGCATGTAGGCTCGTATGGATACAATTTCCACTTTACCGCCCGTATACATCGACCTTTAAAATGGTATATTAAAACTTTTATCTTCAAAGTTTGATGCAATAAATTTTATCTTAAAATCAACATACTATATATATATACTTCCTTTCAAATTCCTCACTTTTCAAAATAATAAAATACTACGATTATATATATTTACTAAAATATACACTTTTTATATTTATAAATTTCGGTTTAAGTACACATCATTTGGATTACATGCATATTACATCTTCTTTATACATTCCAATCATAGTTTTGGTACTATAATTTGCTTTTATCACTTTTATGTTCCAATATTTTATTTTAATTTAGTTTTTCTAATAGTCCGAGACTTTTATATTCCACTATGCATACTTACAAGTTACAATGCCAAAGAAAGGGGAAACGTCATTTTATGACAATTCTAATTAAAAATGGTATTCTGACCAAAAAAAATATTAGAAAATGGTATGATAAATGAAAGTACATGACAGGTAATATAGGTACTTATTGCTGATCATGTTCTTCTACAGAATAGGTTATTAATAGAGGCATGTGTATTAGTTTATAATAAGTACAAGAAGATGCCCTGCTCTAAGACAAAGTCAATTGCTTAATTGTGTTATCTTTCATTAATTGAGCCTTATGAGAAAGTACGTTCATACACAAGCATTAAACTATTGTTGTTATAAGCTTTACTGATTAGTTAGTATTAATTTCCTTTTAAGTACTATAGCTTCAATGATGTTGGGTTGCATGTGGATTTTTAGTTTTGCTTTACACAGTGACATGAAGTGGATTAGGTTCGAGGAGAATCATTCTTCCAGTACGAAATGAGAATCTCTAAAACACATTGAATTATAAGATGAGTTTCTTAGATTGAACAATGTAAATAAAATAATTTTAATAATCATTTTTAAAAAAATAATAAATAACGTAATCAAACTGATGGGTTAACGATTAATTAGGTTATGAATACTCTCATTTTGAAAATAATATATTCATTAAATGAACGTGTCATATATTGTGTAGAAATGGATGAACACGAATGAACACAATCGTTTATGTATATAATTTTTGAAATAAACACGGTCATTATTTTATATGATTGGCTCAAAATAAACACGATCGTTAATGTATATGATCGTTTAAATGAACATGCTCGTACATGAACTTTATTGCTCACCATCAGTAACAATATTTATGATTGTGTTCATGAGCAATTAACATGTTCAATTTGAATAACACTAACGATGACCAAATCTATATACATTGATTTCTAGTGTTTTTTTAATTGAACATAATAACTTAACGTTCATGTCATGATCATATGATATTAATTAGGTAAAAAAATCTTTTTAAATAAAATTAACATTAATCATTCAACATAATTATGATACAATATTAACATCACCAACTTTTTAAAGTTGATATAAAATTTTCTCCTTATCACAATTGTACAGGTTTGTTCATTTAACGACCGAGATAGGTTCTTATTCTTCACTGTAAAATTGATTTTTACCGACTAATTTTTTTGAGATAAGTACAATTTCTTATGCAAATAAGATAAAATATTATGTAATTTTTTATCTAATATATATAAATAATCACCGATTATTGTTTACAACATAAGTTTTTTCATGTATACCTTTGCATTTTGACACGAAGTAAATATGTTTTTCAAAAAATGCTAATTGAGATCGTACATCTAGTTTCATATATTCTATTACGGTCTATTAGACTAGTGGTTGATCGTGTGTATACGAATAAATATGAACTAGTTATGTTCACCACATGCATACAAACCGAAAAGGTTCATCTAATAACTATTTGATATTTATTAGGTACATACTTCATTGACCACGTGTGTGTATATATGATCGGAATCAGATAAAACCAATAAGAAGTGTTCGATCTAAAATATTGTAAATTTGACCATTCGTCTCATCTGTGGGCTAACAGGTGCACGATCATGCGCTCTTAAGTTTACAAAAAAGTGCACGATCGTACACCTTCATTTTAAGTATATTTATAAAATGCAAAGCTCTACACAAATTTGAGGTGTCAAACCCTGGTTGAAAGGCTATCATTTTCACCCACCTCGACAAGTTAGATCTCTCTCTTTTTTTTATTTCATCACGAAATATACAATGTTACAAACTTGCACACGTTGAATTGTTTGATCTTCTAAATGAATGGACAACAAACTCATTCAAATGAATAATAATGGATGCACGATTGTGCGCCCCTTCACATTTACATATAAAGCGCACGGTCATGATTTAAGAATCACGATTGTACACATAGTATCCACGCTCAAGACAAGTGGTAAAATAAGACCTTTATTTTTCTCCGATCGAATACTTATTAGATGTCTTCGCTTCTAACCGTAAGAGATTCTTGTATTTTATGGAGAATAAAGTTTTTTCAAGGTCGATTACAACCCAACAAATAAGATACGTGGAGAACAACTATAAATGTCATATCAACAAGCTCAAATCTAAAGCACAAATACATCCAAACTTGTGACAAGAATACAAGATCCTTAACATTATATTTGGTCCACCCAAATTTCACTATGAGATTATACTCCTATCTACACAGTTTTCAAAAGTTTAGAAGTCGATGGATAAAAAAAAATTATTGGATCAATAACATAGAGTTGTATGTATGTCAGTGAGTGCAATTGATGAGACAGGGATGTTTTCCTTCTCAACTTCATCCTCATGACTTAGAAGTCAAAGAAAATTTTATTTTCATCCACTAAATTAAAAAGTTGTATTAATCCTCCATGCTAACTGCACGAGATGGGTCTTAGACTAATTTATAAGCTAGAATTTTTAAACATTTAATTAGTTTTATTAACTTTTAATTAATCAATATTTTCATCTTTTAATCTCTGACGTGTAACTTCGTAAGTTGATTGACAAAAACAAAACAATATTTGAAAGGGTTTTGTAATATTGTGTTCTTCAATACAAAAAGCATACAATTCAAGATCCATGAAGACATACACAAAATATTGGTATAAAACACACTAAATTAAGAAGTAAATCACCTGCACAATTGAGGATGTGCAGGAGAAGGAAAGATCTTATCACATTCAGGAGATGAAGAACATCTCCCAACACTACTAGCACTAACACCGTTAAGCAAATCCAACTCATGCAAGAAAAACTCATCTCTTTTCTCTTCTACAACCTTAAGAATCATCTCGAAAACCCCGACTTCACAAGGGATCTTGAGAACTCCCTCTTGTTGAAACCCGAATTCTTCTTCGGCTTCTCTAAGGAGGATTCCGAAAGCTTGATGGCTAAGATAATCGGTTGGAATCACATACCGTTTTAACTCTTTTCCTACACAAACCGCGAGGAATCCTTTTCTGACAACGTCAGAAGAAGATGAAGACGAAGATGAAGATGAAGATATCATACTATCGGAAAATGAGAGAGTTTTTCTAAGAAACTTGATGCTTTTGCTTCCTCCATTGCTAATGGTTGTTGTAGTTGGAGTGGTTGGAGTGCAAGTTCCACTTCGGCTTCGAGTTCCATTGGTCTTTGCAAGATGCTTCCATTTCTTGAGGAGTTGTTGGAGTCTAACAATGTCTCTGATCTTGTTAGACTTCTTTGAATCCATTAATGATGAAGATGATTTGTAGTTCTTGGAAGACTTGGTAATGGAGGTTGTGTTGCAATGGTGATATGCAAGTTGTTGTTTTTTGTTGTATTGTTTTGAGCTTGTGTTCTTGGTTGTTGTTTGTGTATTTATAATGGTTGAGATTGAGCTTTGCTGGTCCATCAAGACTTTGAGTTAATTATTTCTGGCTAGCTAGCTAGCTATGGTCGATTTTAATAATGCCTACAATAATATAAGATTATAGTAATATTTTTGAAAAGTATGTTGATGCAATTGCAACAGAATATTATAAGAAGAATTTTGCTGAAAGGAAATTTAGCATTTAACATATATACCTAGTTCGTTGTAGGTTTATTATTGGTGTATACTTTTGTTAAAAGTGAGATATTTCATATTCCCCATCGAATATAAAAATAAAGGGCAATTTTGAATATTATTTTTGTAATTTAGAGTTTATGTCCAAGGTTTTTCAGTTTTCGAACAGTGTTTCTGAACCTTGTATTTTTTCGGAAAATCCGTATGAGTTATCTTTTATTATTGTTTATTAGTTATTATTATAGGTATTTTTAATGTCTAGATAACTTTTTGGATGTATGAGTTTGTTTTCCTCAAAAAAATTAACAAATAGTAAGTTATAGATGGTACAACGGAGAAGGGCATATTCTGAAATATTATAAAATTTAAGATATCATTCAAAAACTTTCAAAATTTTTATTTATAATAAAAAAAAAGAAGTGTAGAAACATCATCCGCGTCAAGAGTCCATTGATGAGAAAGGGCTGTAAAATTCCTAAAAATAAATTATATAAGGTTGGTTGAATGTTAACAAGATATAATTTTGTGATGAAAGTTTATAAGTTGTAACTTAAATCGATGGTTTTTCTAAAATTTGAAATATATAAGATTGGTTTTGTATCAGTGAGATATAAACTTTTTTTTACGGGTGTTAACTTTATAGTTTGTCCCTAGCTAACATGTATGGAACCATGAACAACTAGTTCAAAATCGTATTTGTAAGAGCCTTAGTTTTGGGAGCTAGTTTTGGCCTTAGCTACCCCCGCGGGTCTGTGAGGCCGCCCCTGCGGCTACCCTGTTGTTCCGCCCCTGCGGCCAGGAAACCCGCCCCTGCGGTTTCCGGCGGCTGCAGCCGGTTTTGTTGATTCTTTTGACTCGTGCTTTACCTTTCCTTACTTCTTCCGTTTCACCTTGCTGAGCAAGGGTTTCATCACATTTTCAATCCAGCTTCACGTCTTTCTTGCTTCTTCTTCTTTCTCCTTGAGCTTGAGTTTGGTTTTCCTTAGAGTTTGAAGAGAGTTGTGTACTTTGTGGTTGATGTTGATGCTAGTGTTGTGGTTGCTGAGCTTCTGAAGCCAGCTGAGTTGTGCTTGTGCTCTTGCTTGCCTAGACCTTCAGCAGTGGTAAGTCTTCTTCTCCTTCTTCTCCTTCTTCGTTTCCTTCTTCCTTTGTTTCTTCCTTCCCTAGCTTAGGATTAGATGTATTGAGCATAGGGTGATGTTGGAATGTGTATGTTGTGGCATGTGTATGAATCTGGGATGATAAAGACGTGATTTGATCACGTGAAGAGTGGAAGAAGACTTGCGGGGCTACGTTCTGCACTGTCGCCGCCCCCGCGCCTGGAAGCCGCCGCCCCTGCGAAAGCCGTGCCGCAGCGCCTGCCGTGCCTGCGTTCGCCTGCATCCTTGTCACCGCGCCCGCGGTTGAGTTCCGCCGCGCCTGCGGGTTACTTGCTCCGCCCCTGCGTCCCTTGTTTTACGCAGGCGCGTCTTGTCCCGGATCTACCTAGAGTTAGGTAGATCCTTTCCTTTCCTAGTATGAGCGGTAGTAGCATGCTAGGTAGCGGATGTTGATGAGTATGATATAGATATGCCGGTTACGGCTTTGAGGTTATGAGTTGGATATGATCCTTATGGATCCCTTGGGTCTAGGTGTGACCCTTTGTGTGATAGGAGTTTGATATATATGTATGCCTTGTATAGGCCGTGTTATCCTCCAG
Organism: Fagopyrum tataricum; assembly: GCA_002319775.1. Taxonomy (NCBI): domain Eukaryota; kingdom Viridiplantae; phylum Streptophyta; class Magnoliopsida; order Caryophyllales; family Polygonaceae; genus Fagopyrum; species Fagopyrum tataricum. Next base: position 17,085,481 of record CM008286.1, read on the forward strand.
TTTGGAGTGGACTGAGTTGAGGGTTGATCCAGTTGAGACGACTACGAGGTTGAGGTAAGTCCGTGGGACTTACTTAGTTGTCATTCCTGTATAGGATATTGTGCATGAGTGGTGTTTGTTATATGTTTATAGCATGCATTATGTTGGTCACCGACCTATGATGTATTGATTGCCCATTGTAGGGTTGTGACAACTTTTCCATTCATCCCGCTGGGAGTTGAGGGTTCTCTGTGGTCAGGCCAGACCTGGTAAACGGTTCGGGCACTCTCCATTCCCTTAGGGTACACGGGGAGGTGTTCCAGGCACCACTCAAGCTGGTTATAGTACCCAGAGGCGAGGGTTATATTCCTCGTGTCACATATGTTTATATGGATATTTATATACGAGTTGATTGTTGGACTTTATAAAGATAATGAACCGGGTAAATGTGTGAAAGCATGATGATGTGTTAAGATTTCTGATGTGTGTTTGTGCTCTAGCATAATCCTATATATGTGTATGGTTAGCTAACAGTTTTATACCGTGTGGTAGATACTTTGCAGGATAGGAGAGCTGCAGAGTGACACAGAGTGGGTGATCCGCTAAGGGCTCCGTACACTGGGGCGTTATCGGGGATATGGGTTCTTTTGTTGTACAGTATGGTTTTGTTTGTACTCAGCGGTACATTGTATTACCTTTATATATATATATATATATATATATATATATATATATATATATATATATATATCAGTTTCATGTTTTGTTTTAATCTATCGGTGCCTTGTTGTAAGATCAGTAAAATTGTTGTCAGGCTAGGGTCAGGATCCATTGTGAGATCCTAGCCCAGTAGCACTCCGAGTCCTACGGATTTGGGGTGTTACAGTATTACACATGCATCCAGGGAGATTAACTCGGTGGTTGATGTTTTTGCCTCTCTACTCTTTGTCAGTTATTTCCCGCCGTCAATTTTGATTTTCCTCGGAGTGCCAGCAACCTCATCAAGTATGATTCTCTTCATCGATTAATTCACAAAGCGCCCATGCTTGTATGTGTCTTTATTGCGTCTAGGGGCCTCTCGGACTACTAGGCTTGTCTAGTACCCCAAATGACTTTCTATTTTTTATATATAAAAAAAAAATTATACAAGCCACTCGTAATTCCCGATTAGTCGTAATTCCCGATTAGGTTGTTCATTTTTCGGTTAAAATTTGAAATTGTAGATCGCTAGACCGATATTTAGGTCTGAATTGGACCAGAAGGAAAATTTTAAAAGATCTAATATTATGCCCAAAAAGACGAATATATGTATAAAATTTGGTCGAATCGGTCGATTTGAACGTCAAGTACATACCCAATCTATATACCTATACTAAAAGAGCCGTCACTTATGTTGACGTGGCGCTCCCAGAATTTTTTGGGCGATTAAAACTTTTTTTTTTCTAAGCCACAAAATCTTTGTTATTAAAATAAAATTTTAAATATATTAATTGTTTAACAAATCTGAACGTAAAATACTTTAAATCTTAAAATAACGGTTTGTTAAAATCTTTTTAAAATTGCTAAACGAACTAATCAGATCTGAACGTAAATTGTTATTTTAAAAACGTAATATAATAAAATTTATTATTTTAATAGACCATCCTCATCAAATCAAATCATTATAAAATATCTAATCGGATCGGCATACCAACTAATCTTCTCCCACGAGATTTCAAACCGAATGTACACTATATATATCCGGCGATCTATCGAATAATTAAACCATCAAATCATTGTTTACTAAATCGTTATTTATTGCAAATCCCTTTTTAAAATTAAATTGGATATTAGTGTAAATCCATAAAATCTTTAAACCATTAAAATCTTTTTTATTAAAATTAATAAAAATTAAAACCATCGATCAAATAACTATAAGTCAAAAAAATCAATTTAAATTTAAATAAGCAATATAACTGGACACTTTTTGTAAAAAATTTTTTTACCACGACAAAATAAATTATAAATCACTGAAAATAGGATCCATAAAATTTGAAATATACTATCAGATCAGTCTTCTCATATAAAAGTATCGTCTGATCTGATCCTAATGAATCTTCTTTAACAAGCTTAATTGAAATCTTCTTCAACAAGCCTAATTTTTAATCTTCTTTTTACGCTATATATATCGAACAACAAGCTATCAACCTCTTCATCAATTTTTCGTATTCTTGCTTCAATTCCTCTTCTTGACCAAAGGTAATCATCCAATTCTAAATTTTTTGGCTTATGTTTTGATTTAATATCACGTTTCCTTTTATTTGATTACCGCTTTACATCGTATATCTTCTTCTTCATTTTTTATAATCATATTTTTTCAACCGTTCTCTGTTCAACATTATGTAAATTCAATTTACAACAGATGATCAAAGCATATTTTCAACTTCGGTGTTCTCTATTTTTTAAGCCGTTTGTAAATTCGATCATCTTTTATCATCACAATTTGATTACAAATATGAAAAATTGTTTTACAATCGTTCATTTAGCAGCAATTTCGTTTTTTTTGTTTATAGTGAAAATTGGGATCAAACTTTTGGCCTTTTTTCGTTTCAAATTTCGCTTTTTTTTCTTTCTTGATTTATCTTTTATCAGCACAATCTTAATCGATTCGGTTTACAAATTTTTATTTTTATTTTTATTTTTATTGATTCATATATTTTTTTAAAATCTTCGAAAGTGACAAATAATTTTTATATTATTTTTAATTACGAATTTCAATTTTACTATCGTAAAGAAAATCTATTTTTTGCATAATATATTTTTTCATATAACAAATCTATATAAAAAAATATTCTATATTCCTCCTTTTTTTTTTCATGGTCGTTAGTATTTTATCGTTGACAGAAGATCTATTTTTCTCGGTTTACAAACCTAAAATTTTATTTTACAAATAGCTTTCATTTATTATTTTTCAACAAAATCTTAATTAATTCCGTTTACAAATCTGATTTTTTTAATAAAATTTTCTTGATTCATTAATGTGTCTAAATCTTCAAAAGTGACGGTTGAATAATTTTTGGTTTTTTTATTACGAATTTTAGCTTTTTGTTATAAAAATATCTTTTTTTTTTAATTACGTATTTGTTCAACAAATCTAAGACAAACAATTATTTTTTTTTGTAGATTTTCTCTTTTTTTTTTCTAACCATTCGTATTTGTGTATCTTCATATTACAAATATTTTTAAAAAAATCTGATTTTTTAAATCTTTAAAAGGGACGGCTGATTTTTTTAAAGTTTTTTTTATTACAATTATTTTTTATTACGAACAAAATATTTTTTTGTATTACGTATTTGTTCATATTACAAATCTAAAACAAAATTTATTATTTGTAGATTCCTTTGTTTTATTTATAAGGCTAAAAACAAAGTTGTGTATTCTATAAGAATAATTTTAATTCGAAAACAATGATATAATTTTATTAATAAATATTTTATCATTGTGAGAATAATTAAAAGTTAATAATTTATCATAATGCTTTATAAATATGTCATTAAACCACACATATACGGTCTCATGACATATTACTCAAAATATACAATATATAAATATACCCGCCGCAGGTGTGAGCTATAAACTAGTTCAATATAAATCTTCAGTCCAGATCTAACTTTCCCCCTACTGTAGTTTAGTTCGAAGCTTCAAAAATAGTATATATAATTTCTTGATTATAGATTTTCTTTTTAATTCCAAAACCGCTATTATTGATTTATTCCCCCTTTGTTCTAAAAACCTATTCGTACGTACCCACTAGTTGATAACATATTGCATTATTATAATCATAAAATCATGACATATATACATATGATATAGAAGTATGATCAGTTGCAGGTGCAACTGCCTTTGGAATCAAAACAACCCTTTGATTAGCATAGACCTTCGCATTCTTAATTCATTCAATTGCTTAATGATCAGTTACGAATATATTTTAGTATATAAAATTAGTGATTTTTTTTTTTTAATCGTCTATTTATTTTAGAATGAAATTTTACTAGACTTATCTGTTATAAAATAAAATTTTATTATTTTATGTGTTTGACTTGAACGTAAAAACATATATAAACGTTCATAGGAGGCTATAACTTGTAGTAAGCGAGACTAATTTGATTTGTTTAATCAAGTTCAATAGTCAAAAACCTGCAGAAGCCAACCGGTAATATGCACCGGAATTGTGGTTGTACGTACACTACAAACAAATTAATCTCTCTTAATTAAGATTAAGAAGTACTGCATACTCATATGCAGTATTTAATGCAATAATTTTTTAAAAAAAATAATGATCATGATTGACTATAAATCTATAAATAGTAATTATTGAGATATGAAGTTGCTTTGAAGATCGTGGAAGATTGTCTTTCGAGAAGGTATTCCATGTGATGGAGATGCCTCCATTACTATGATCCTCCAGTGTTGTTCAGACATTAAGATATAAATTAGATTTCTTGGCAGTAAACCCTAAATTTGTACAGTTACTACTTTGACTTTGAATCAAACGGTAGTTTTCTTTTAATTTTAAATTTGTTAATTCAAATTATAAAATGATGTATAAACTATGTTCTTAGTGTTTGGTGGTGAAGTCTATAGTGCAAAATCCGTGGTCAGACGAAGATCAACGCGGGCGGGCGGCCTCTGTATGCTATCAAGCAACGGGTGAGGAAACCCTTTCTTTTTTTCCATTACTAAAACCTGGTCAAGTGAAATACCTTTCTTCGTCAAAACCCTAATTTAGTAGCAATTGAGAAGTAGTTATATATTCGCGAAATACCTTTCTAGTTTGACATTTGTTTTCTTATGGTTACAAATTTGTAATTTCATAAATAATAAATGATGTATAAAGTATGTTCCTATGCTATGGATTAAAATGCAATCAAATTCCTAAACATGTAGTTATTTTTAAAAACTATTTTATAGGCCTAGAACATAATTTGACAAATCAAATTTTAAAAATACATCACCGCACGTCAATACTTTTATAATAATCGAACCAAAATCAAAGCTAATTATTGAGACAATTTTTTTTAAAAGGATAATCATTGAAACAACCCTTTGAAGTCTTATTCATTATATGAGCATAGATTAAGATATAATTTGGAAAATGTTTAATTTTGAAGATTTATTTACAAGGATATTTTAGAAATAAAATTGTTAAATATTACATTTTACAGTGGATAATTGATCCCTTCGGTGAAAGTGATAGAGATTATTAAGGAATTAAAATCCGATAATAGTCTGTATAACTCGATAATTTAAGTTTAATTGACCGAAAACTGGCTAGAAATCACCAAATTTAATATTTCAACTGTAATCTTCCAATAACCTCGTATAACCTAAACTACCTAATACACTTTTTTACATAACCAAAAATCGATGCCCCTCGATTTAATTTCAAAAACATAACTCTTAGTTTATATCCTTTTATTCTTAACATATGAACAATGATTCACGTGAACACCTTCTCTTAAAAAGACACAAACATATAAATTATATATCTAAATTTTGAATTTTTTCCAAAGAATATGCATTTCTAAAAAAGCAAAAAGACGAGGAAAATGAACAAATAAGACTTTTTTAAAAATAAAAAAAAACCCGGCCCTTTCTTTTACACAAAATCGTATGTGGAGGATTATGGTTTTTACATCGACAATATTGGAGGATAACAAGTCTAGTATATAAGGTTGGTGGGTTACTGACTTATGTGCTGGATTTGGGCCCAACACGCATATGTGCTTGAACATGCGATGAATTTCACATAAATTAATTTAAGTGATAACTAAAGTATTTGTTTATAAAATACTTTATAGAACTTTTTTTTTCACTTTCTATAATTGTAAAGTATATATTTTTTAGGTAATTTTTCTCTATGATAACAACTTTTAATATATTAGTCATTAGTTTATAATACAAGATTTACGATAATAAGTACTAAACTTATACGTATTTTCTTGTATGATGTACATACACTTTATAAGTCACCCACATAAATTCAGTAGAATAAAACCAATTAACAGTTTAGTCTTCCCATAACATTTACGTTAGACCCATATCTTGTGGTCGACGCTATACACTAAAACATTGGGCAATAGAGCTTATAATACAAATTTCATTAACGTTTCCAAAGAAAGCTTAATATAAGTACGTAAGCCATGTGGTTGGCAGGTTTTACGCCACTGATGACTCAATTATATTAATATTAACTTAATTAAATAATATTAATATAAATATCACCGTCTCCAGAGCTTAGAGGTACGAAGCCGTCCTGCACATTGTGACTCATTAACTTTAGTCTTCCCAGTTAATCTCGTGCATGTGAATGTGATTATACTTATTATTATTATAAAAATAAAACTTACATAGATATATATACTCTGGGATCTGGGTTACTTTTAAATCTCACTGAAGAATATGCAAGAAAATCAGTTGTACGTACCACGACAACATGCAATTATTCAGGCATACAATCATCTACTAATCTATATTACCCTCAAACTAGCTGCCACTAATTTTAGTCGTCTATTATTAAAAAAAACTTGAGTTTGAAATAATCTATATAGTTTAATGTTTTTGAAAGTTAAGTTTTAATAGATTTTTTTTTATATTGGTTGTTAAAACATAGGTTAGCAAAGCCGTTAGCAATACACGGATGGATGAAGCTTGATATTGTCCAGAGATAGGTGACTTTGTTAGATTATGAGAAGAAAAAAAACAAGTTGAATTTGGGAAGCTAGATGAAAAAATGATTGAAAATAGTTAAAGTTGAACTACAAAACTATAAGCATTATGTAAACAATTCAACTAGCTTCTTGAATATCCAATAGTTTTGGCAATAATTTAGAGGGAAAAAAATGGTTAAACAAGACTTTTTTCTTATATTACTAAAGATTAAATAAAAAATATATTAATTTTTTAACTTTGCTTCAGATTGGTATTGTTCATCCTATAAGAAAATTGTCGATTTGCACATATCATTTTTTCCCCCTGAAATTCCACTATATTTTTTTCTCAGGAAAAGTATTCAAAAAAATTATATATATTTGTTCATTTATGTATTAATAGTTTATTTGCACATTTAATTCATATTCTATTAGCTAACATTATCAATGCCCATAATTTCATACGAGAAGGAATAATCTAACATAATTTTTTTCATTGAAACAAGACAAAAATATACCAAAATCTACATGATGCGGATTTTTTCCAAAACTCCTTTTATTTTTTTAGAACATACATAGTTTTTCTGTACAACAAAAACAAATGGAATTTATAAAGTAGTTATTGGTTATAGATTGCCAAACAAATACTGTAAAACTTACTTCTAACCATAGAACAAAATAACATATATCAGATCCAGCCAATGTCACATTGAGGTATATATGAAAATCTTGATTGATTTCATGCATTATTACAAAGATTGAGGAGAAGATCAATTATTGCATTGGTTCGTACATCAATATTTTAGGTGTATTATTAACTAAGATAAAAACATGAACATTGTAATACTATTTTATTATATCAACAATGTAATAATAATTAAAATTCACCAAATGATTAAATATTTGATATGAATGTTCTTAACAAGTAAGGTTAATATGAATAGTAAAGTCGAGGGGGATTTCCGAATCCCCGAATAAATTCCTAACACGTGAATAGGAATGCAGGAAGAAAAAAAAACGCGCCAAATCAAGAGATCTTATCAAGGGTAATAAAAGACATTTTGTGTAATGAATTTGCACATAATGTTCTCTATACTTTTAAGTTTTAAGTTATACATGTAATACGTAGAGATAGTTTAAGTAATATTAGCCTAGGTTATGGCACAACTTCTGTGGTACACATTTGAAGCAACCTAACTTTACACAGCAATGATGGCACCAAAAAAGGATGACTTTAACTTGAAGTTATATGTACATTTTCGTCAATGGTCAAAGGAACATGATTTGCATACAAAATTCGCCTTGACCTTTAAGGAAAATTGAACCTTAATGTTATAAAAAGAGATGATTTAACATTTAGGGTTCACTCACAGCTTCAAATTCACATGGGCTAACTTTGGAGATCCCAATGGCTTAAAAAGCCATCCGAGTTAAAAATAAATAAATAATTGCATAATTTGTTTTGTTTTATTATAAAGGTTTCACATTTCATGAGAATCAACACCCAATCAAAACTTACATGTGGGCTTTTGGAGAAGTGTGTGACCCAACTGACCACTCAATAATGAGATATGGCAGGTGCAATCAACAACCAAGTTGACCCTTTTTTAAAAAAAAATTTAATCGCATTTTCATTTTCATTGTGATTGGTTAGCATTTGTACAACTAGCTGTTCTTTTCCATTGTTGTAATTCATCCAAAATATAAAAAGCTTTCTGAAAAAAGGAAAAATAAAACACCTGTTCTTTACAACCTCAACGAACATCTCCAGGTTCCTGCCATATCAAAAGCATAACAAATGTCAATCTATCATAAAACCACCATTAATCCAAGATTTTATTGACAAAAAAAAACAATTATCATTTTTGTATCACTACAAGATTTTATATACTCACTTTTGCTTCACAATATGTCATTTTCTTAGAAAACAAATTTCAAGGAAATTAGCAAATATACTATCACACCCTTTTACTTATTATTCTACTTTTTACTAATGTAGTGACAAGTAGAAACAGCAGCAAAAGGCTAAAACACAAAAACAAGTGTTGCGAAACAAATGGAGTATTTAGACAGTTCTATGAATGGGGAAGTATGAGACAGTGAACAAGTGCATGGAACAAGAAAGAGGGTTGCGGGCTTGCAGCAGCTGTGTATATAATATGTGAATATCATTAACAACAACTGATTAGTGAAGGGGGATGCATCTCAGAATTGGGGAATGGAGAGAGTCAAATCAGAAAGATTATTTTTCACAGGGGATTTTAGGAGTTAGGAGCAACCAACCAATCATACACAAAACTGCACACTTTTCTAGTAATAAATGAGCTATAGACCCAATCATAAGCTGTTGGTCTGTCAATTTTATTCAATCATAGTACACACCACACAAGGTAGTTCAGAACAAATCTGTGTAGGCATATATCTCAATGAAATGATCAAGCAGAAAATGACATCAATTCATTATTGAGATGAGAAAAGGAGTTTTTGTATCAACTGATAGAATGACATTTATTTCATTGTGATGTCAATCAGAACCCAATTCATATAATTCCAAAGAAGGCAAGAAGCCAATTGTCATACTGCTACTTAGCAAGGTTGAATCATAGGAATGACTTTAGACAAGCAAATGTAAATCTGGAGTTGGATTAAGATAAAATTAATAAATATAAATAGTGAGCAATGATCGATCAAGTGGGAAAAAGAAAGAAAACCAATCATCACTGTCCTAGACCAAGGGACGGTCTTTTAAAAGGCTTAGAGAAGATCGGGCCATACTAAGTCATCTAGTCCATGGTCCAAACATTTTCATAGTTAAGGTCCAGTTTGGAGTTTGGACCGTAGACACACCACTAGATATAAATAAGTATCTACACATACAATAACTCAAATTCAGCTGCTACAAGTGCAAGGGCATCCATACTAAGTCAAATACTATCCACTCGATGAAACATAGACACCGAGGGAGATGCATTAAATAAAGGAAAATAAATTACCATTATAGGGGCAGTAGGGAATCAGCCAAGCAACAAACTTTTTTGCTTGAAGCGCTTTACATCAATTCTAATTATCTCTAGCAGCCAAAATTTCCCCCATAAGTACATACCTCTGCAAAAATTAGGATAGATTAGAGACATGTTAGATGAACAGAAAGGCAAAAATATCTACAAAAAATGTTCAAGCCAAAAGAAACAAAGTAGAAACCAATAACACAAAAAGGTTCAACAGGGGAATATGTATGTTATCCAGAGCCCACACCATAGACAAATCAGTGAAATATGCTTATAAGAGGTGCAAGTGAAACCTATCAAATTCAATATTTGTGAACTTATTACATTTGATGCAATCAAGATAAAAGTAAAATTATCAGTTATTCATCCAGCAATACGAACACAGTGAAATACAAGATTCGAATAGATAAAGGACATGGCAAAATAATACTGAAAAATTGTACAGTGGAATAAAATACTGAATCTAATGCTTAAGTGTTACCTGCAGTTAAACTACAAGGTGCAATTTCTGGTCGGTCAGAATATGCCTCTAACATAAGGGATATTAGAGAAAAGTAAGAAAGTATAAAGCCCGTGTCCATTTCTTGGCTGACGCAATGAAAAAATGCAGCTCAATTTCTTGTATAGGCATAAAAGATTCACAATGCTCCAGGAAAACTTGCCAACCATGCTGCCCCCGTGGCATCGAAGAAGTTCCCAAATAACGCTTCCGCTAAATAATTTACTACTAGCTTCCCGTAGAAAAGTTAAAAATATGTGCATCTTCACCCAGTATCAATGCAGCTAAAAAGGTTCGACATCCCTCTAGAAATTCATGTCCCACTTTTGCATTAACTGTTGAAGAAGACACCAGAAGAAGCATAAGAAATTCAGTCACACAAGCTTATTCAAAATTTCAAAGCAAACTGTATACGAGAAAGCCGAAACACACTCAAATGTCAGTAAATTGTGAAAATTTATACAGTGTTAAAAGATAATGATGGATTAACTGTATTTCTTAACAAACACATTATTTTTGGTACATTTGTATGCTGGAATGTTGACATTTTTAGGCTACTGTGCATGACAAGACACACAATGGAAGAGTTATTGGACAAGGAGACCAAAGTTGATGCGCATTCAGCACTCAATCACACCTAGAATTACAGCAAAGGGAAAGGGAAAAAAAATGAAGCCGTGTAAGTCCCTAAGAGTATTAACAACAGCATTTAAAAATCACCTTTTCTTTTTCTTTTTTGGTTTAAGATTATTGTCCACAGATGAAAGTGAAGGAGGCTTTCTGCGAGGCATTGACTTTGATGAGGTTTCCGGCTTCTTGGAAGAAATAAGAGCAGAAGAAAGAAGTGCATCAACGGCGTCACGTTGTTGCTTTCTTTTGGAGATCACAGTTTTGGAAGGATCAGCTTCAGTTGGGAGCTGCTCTTTATTATCTGCAATCTTACACTCAAAGCCACCCTTATCAAGTGAAGTTGAAGTGCTCTTACTTTTCTGCCTTTTTGAAAGTTGAGAGGAAATGCTAGGATCTGCGCAGGATAGTTGGCCAATATTACTCACTCGTGTTCCAGGATGGGCCATGTGCCTTGAGCGTTCACCTTTAACATTATTCATGTTAGAACTCTCCAATGTGAGTTCATCAAAATGACCCGCCAAAGAGATTTTATTTCCATCCTTACCCTCATCACCAGTGTCTCCTCTTCTTTCCTGCTTTCGGGTGTCTCTTTCACGTTGCCTTTTCCTAGTTAGGGCTTCATGGTTTTGCAGAGAAGAACTTACCCTCATACCTCCAGATTTAACTTCATGGGTTTGTTGAGAAGCACTATCCTTTCGTATTTCATGCTGAATTCTTTCACCTTTGTCATAACTAGCCTTGCCAGAAGGATTGCCTAAATCTTCAGGAAACATTCCCAAAGTTAACTTAAAAATGGGTTTGTAAGGATATTTTACAGGAACCACAAGATTCCTCTTACTAGCATCCTTTACAAGAGCAGCCCAGTCATTGTTGCTTTTTAATGTTCTTGAATTTCCAAAAATCCAAAGGGAAAGTCTGGCTCTAGTTAAAGCAACATTCATTCGTCTTACATCAGCAACAAACCCAATGTTTCTATAGTTATGCCTGAGATTAGCCGAAGATGTTGAAGATCTGACAGTTGAAAGCAATAATATGTCAACCTCCCTTCCTTGAAACCCATCTACTGTGTTAAATTCCATCTCAGAAGTAACAGAAGGTCCAAATTCATTGGAAAATCGTGACCGTAAGAGTGAAAGTTGGGACTTGTATGGCGTAATGATTCCAATCCTTCCACCGGTGAACTCAGAAGGATACCTGTAAATTATTAGTCCTTCATTAATTACTGGCAGCTAGATAGATTTACAGAATAGAAAACTAGAATGCTCCAGCCCTCCTACCTGTTCTTAAAACATTTCAGTATTTCAACTGCAGCATTTGCCTCACCCTCGTTACAGAGTGAAGAGCCTCCAGCATTTCTACCACGCATTTCTTGTCCATCAATGACATCATAGAATACATAAGGTCCAAGAGCATTTGTCTCGTGAAATGGTGCCATTTTATCGGACAGCTGGATACCATTCAGCAACTTCCCATCATAAAAATGATTGGAAGGAAAATGAGATATCTCTGGATGCATACGGTACTGGCATCAAAAGAAATTAGCTCAGAAAAGTAAAATAAGGAAGTTACAGAGATGAAGGTGTACATGATGATGATGATGATGATAACAAAATGTAAGGAACACTGAACAATAAAATATTAATTTTATGTCAAAGTTCCATTTACTTGTTTAGTAAGCATAATGACAGGTTGACCAGCACGTTGCAGACGCTCAAACATGCTGCACTCATACAAATACTTGCAGGCAACATTAGACAGAACAGTTGCAGGTAGCTGCTTTGGATCACCAACCTTCAACACAAATTTAAGTTCATCAAGTTCTAATCAAATTAAAACGATAATTAATAACTTTCCCTTAACTGATTGCAAAGGCTCGGAACTTAAAACACATAACATTGACTCACCATGATGCATTTAGTACCACTCGATTTTAAAAGCTGAAGAGGAATAAGAGTGGCGGGTTCCAGAGCCTGCATGACGATATTATTCAACTAAGTAGGGAAACGGAAAATATGACAGAACTAATGATATGAAATACTGTTTGTTTTTGAAAAAGGACTAATAGAGTAAGGAGCAAACTACTCCATCTCCGACAAGGTTATACAATCAAGTGTTGAAGTCTTCCATCTGACCACGTACTTGGTTTTGCAAAACATATTAAATGCTACAAAATATGCATTTCTAAAGCACATCGATGCTCAACAATTTTATTATTATTATTACTATTTTTTTGTGGGGTGGGGTGGGGGGGGATTGGCTCATGGAAAATAAAATAAGAGAGGGAATTTGAGAATCAAACATCCTAAAGTCTGATGACTTACTAACTGTGTGCTCTTAAGGCTTACCCGGAGGCACATTTTCTTTTGTGTGTTGCTCCACTAATGAACTTTCCAAAGAAGCAAGGAGGATGGAAAGGACTGAGCCAACTGGTGTTTCAAAGGAAATCTTAGGGACAATCCATTTACTAGTCATAAGGCATACAACCGTAGCATATTATGCTTGTGGATAAAAAACTATCACAGCTTTTAAAATGGTGCTATACAACAAATCAAGACAAAATGAAGTTCAGGTTTGAAGGTAGGCTGATGCAGATTGAACAGATAACAAAAATTGACTTTGAACTAGAAGTCTAAAATTTTCAGGGGTTTCAAGCGAAAATCTTTGGTACAAGATGGATTCATCTCACACGTCCCTCCTAGTGTTTGTGTATACAGTTGGACTATTACTTTTTAGTGGAGTCTGAGTATTACTCCCTCACATTTAAATGAACAAAAATGCAAACAGAGGAATACCTGTGCAGCTTCATCGACAACTACAGCATCAAAAAGATTTTGTTCAAAGGCATAGGCCATTCTGCTTGTTGATGCAGATTCAGAGCAAACTGAATATAAATCTCCACCACAACCACTTAAAGTTGCTACAACTATTTCAGCTTCTCTCAATATAGATCTTCTTAGTTTAGTACGGAGTGCCTTGATTTCTTCATAACTCCTCTTTTCCTCTGCCTGCGCTGCATTAAGTTTCACATATATCTCTCTTTTCTGTTGATACAAGCTTCTTAATTTTGCTCCCAGCTCAGTATCAGATAGGTCATTTTCATCATTCACCTCAGAATTTTCATTAATATGCTTTGTTTCCAACCCTACTTCTTTCAAATTGGCACGCTTTGATTCATAGAACCTAATGCGGTCCACTACCTTCTCCAAACTGGAACGGATTGTTGCAGCAGAATCTCCGCCCACAATGTTCTTTCCATCACTTGCTTTCATCTTCTCGTCAGTCAAACGATTTTCTACGAGTGTATCAATGAAGAAGGGTAATGAATTAGCATGTACTGTTTTTGCATTACCAACACGCACAATGTATGGTCTATGCATTTCCCCATTAGCACCATAAATGCCATCTCCAGCTAACCTTGAAACCAGTTCATCAACGGCAGCATTGGACTGTGCACACACAAGCACTCTTCTTCTAGTGAGTGATTTTGTTGATTTATTGTCCTTTTCAGGTTCATTTTTCAGTTGTTTGGCCAAAGCAGCATCTTGCCATGCACGTGCTATTGCAGCACTATCACTGACTCGTGTCCTTGAATTGGTGTCTGGTTTCATTCTGCGGCTTTGCTGTTTTTCAGCAGCATTTGAGCAAGGGGAACACATGGCAAGGAAAGCGCTGATAATTGCCACAATGGTACGTGTCTTTCCAGTTCCTGTAGTAGCGTATTAATCCAAAACTTAGTAGTAGCTATATTGCAGAAACCTCCTAAAGTAAATAGAGTTAAGAAGTAATATATACCTGGAGGTCCCTGTACAAGTGATAAATCCACAGCATCTTCAGAATTTGACGATTTTAATACAGAACCAATAGCTTGAAGTTGGCTGTCGTTAAAAGTAGATTGCAAAACTCTCAGCATTTCTTGAGGTAGTTTGCCTAAATCAAAACTTCTGGCTTCATGGTAGTGAGACTGATTAGTAGGTCTCAGAATAATGGGAAGAGCAGGAATTGTGCTACTGGAAGTGAGCGCCTGGAATTCTCGAATTTGTGAAGTAATGCTCATAATACGGCTAAGAAACCACTTGCTTCTTTCAAGAAGCAACTTTCTAGCTCGATTAAGACGAGAACAACCAACTTGAAGATAAACTCTGATTACTAATATATTTGACCTCCTTTTAATGTCCTTCTCACGTCTCTCTACCTGAGAGATCCCTCAAGTCAACAAGAAAAACAAGCATAGTGGTGAGACAAGACATTTGGAACTTAGTAGTTGCCACTTTAAGAATAAAACGTTTTTTTTTCTGTATCATTTAGATTTCGGCATTGAAACAATAAAACCCATACATCCTGCATAAGTAGCATCTGGGTAAGAGGAACACGATGCAGCCTTACCCTAAAAGGAGACGGTTTTCAAAAGACTTTAAGTTAATTAAGATGTACACAAAACAGGGAAGTGTTATCCCTTAACAGTACACTACAGCATGACATGTACCATATCCAAATAGATTTTCCAGTATACATTTGGTATCCATAAGAGTAAATTTGATTTGAAGACACGGATAGGCAATGACTACCCAATTTTCTACTTCTTTTCACTAGAAACATCATTTCTTCTATATTTAATTCCTATATCAATAATGATATCCATGACCAGAAACATAGAGGACCGACTAATAATGATATCCATATCCAAATAGATTTTCTAGCATACATTTGGTTCTCTATAAGAGTAAATTTGATTTGAAGACACGGATAGGCAAATAACTACACAATCTTCTACTTCTTTTCACTAGAAACATCAATTCTTCTATATCCAATTCCCATATAAATAATGATATCCATAACCAGAAACATTGAGGACCTACTAATTACTACAAAACATTCCAGCCTAGGATCTCACTGTAAGTGCACCCGGCAAAAGGACTACACCCACATCACCGTGCTGAGATAATGTTCCTCATCACAGGGTTGAAGGCTAGGATAAGATCAAAATTTAGTATAGTCACAGTTGAAGTTAATGTACCTTCCCAAGTAAGTGAACACTATGAGGAGACTTTTCCAATGACTGCTTGGTCAACAAAATCAAGTCATTTTCTGAGCAAGAGTTAGATGAAGATACATTTTTTTCATCATGTACACAACGCACAAGATTGAAGTCATCAACCCTTTCAACTGATACAATAGATAAACTACCACATGACATCTCTTCTATCGCAGACAGCTCTTGAAAAGAACTACGCAACTGGGCTTTGAACTCTTCCAATACCAGTGGACGAAAGATATCCACATACTGCTCAGATGAATGAAAAGTAACAGGGACTTCCTTCAACTCACTTGAGGTTGTGATTTCATCCTCGTTCTCATAAGATAATCCCACAATTGAAAAATAGTCTAACTCTAGAATTCTCCTAAACCACTCCTCTAATCTTGGTTGTTTAAATCTTCTGGCTCTTAACTCTTGCTTTTGCAAGTATCCAGGTCTGCTTTCTACAGGTGCACCAAGCTGAATCACCTGCCTTTTGGAATTAAAAATGGAGCTCTGCTTTATCAAAATTGATGTTTTTCGTGGAGCAGTTTTTAAAGCTTGCTCCAGTGGATCATCTTCAGAATTGTGCAATATTGTTTTGAGAACAGCTTCATTTCTTAAAGAAGCCTTGTTAGAAATATCAGACTCTTTAGTTTTAATAGTTCCACTTCTGTTTTTAGAAATCAACTCCTTTTTCTTGATGTCCGTGCCACTAGGTTTCACAGAGGGTGCTGATGCTTGGATGTCCCTTGTTGAACCAGATTTGTCAGACTTCGAAGTCAGGGTTTCAACTCCAATAAGAACTTTCTTTAAAAGTGTTTCTGATGAAATTTTCGATGACCCGGCAGAGGGGGAGGTCTTTCTGTCAAGCTGAGTTTTAGAAATCGGGCCAGTAGCAACTCTTTCCGAATGAGATTCTGATACTCCTGGAGTGCTGATCCTGGGGAAAGTCATTTCAACCAGGTTAGATTCAGATTTCTTATCGGCAGGCCGAGCCAAAATATCTCCATGAGATTTAGAAGTTTGGTCAGAAGAAATTTTTTCCAAACGAGATTCTGATGCTCTTGGAGTGCTGAATCTAGGGGAAGTCTCTTTAGCCATGTCAGATTGAGATTTCTTATCTGCTTGCATATCCAAAATGTCCCAATGTGATTCATTATGGCTTTCAGAATCATCATCTGAAAGGACGACTAGATTATCCAAAATGTTTTCGCTCTCCACCTTTGCGAAATTTTCTGAAAGAGCTCTGGACCTTGACCTGGATTTATCAGCAGCGTGAGATGAATTAATTGATGACGAAACTGAGAGTTGCAATACTTGTTTCACCAATGATTCGACTGAAACAGCATCTGAAAACAAATGCACGCACTTATCAACAAAATACGCACAAAGCATGCTGTAGTAATCACAGTTGATTGCTAAATGAAAAACCTGGAAATATAGTAACTCACCGCATGAAATAATCTTTTCCATGGCAGAGATGATTTCCAAGGAGTTATCACTAAATGAAGCCTTCAGTAAATCAAGTATGGAAATAAATGATTGCTTCCAGTAGCGGACAATGATCTGAAGTGATGAGTTTCCCCAAATAACCAAATCATGAAGCCAACTGATATCAGACATGTCACTGGTCATCTTTCCATACATTACAGATTGGCTATAAGGTGATGTTATAAGAATTGCTAAGAGGATTGGGGCAATCTCAAGCACACGGACACAAGTCATCTGAATAATTAAGTCATGAAATCAACCGTGAGTAGGGAATGGAAAAATTAAGGTTAATACACACAAGACTAACGAGAAAAAAGGTCAAGAGAACATGGAAAATCCACTTCTAAGGTTATTGCTTTATTCTATGATTGTTTTATTCTTTTTTGCTTTATTAAACATATGATGTCATACAAATGAAAAACAACAAATTTTCGTTTTATAAGCTCTGTTTCTATATCTGTGGTGGTGATTCTTTTTTCCTTCAAGAACTAGGCCAATCAAATAGCAACAGTAAGTAAAATTATATATATAATATATATATAATATATATATAAATATAATATATATATATATATATGGTATGCTTCATTTCGGTTCCAGGAATGACCGAGGGACACTCCTGCGTGTCCTAGTATAATGTATAGGCAGGTTAAAGTGTTAAACCATGCATAATATGTATATGCTTTAACTTTGGCTCATTAAAGGAAGAATATTTGTTAAGCTGCAAAGCATGCAACACTAAATCTGATAAACATAATATTGGTTTGATTGAATAAGGCATTCAGTCACTGCTAAAAATGTTTGAAAAATAGCTAGTATTTTCAACGTATCAGAGATTTTAGACAGAACCATAATGGTGGATACTTCATATAAACCAATTTTGTAATAGTCTGATTGTTAAGGTGGAAGGAAAAAAAATTCTTCGAAAGTACCTGGGAGATTTTGTAATCCATAAACTCCTTTCCTTTTAGCAAGCATTTCTGAACAGATGGCCATGCAGCTTTTGCAAGCTCGTGACTGAATTTTTCCCAAGACCTCATCGAGACCTTTGGCATGCTATCATCAGGAACTGACAACGAACTGAATGATGGTTCCTGTAGAAATCCACCTTGCGAAGAAAACTTCCTATTTAGCTCAATAGATGATTGTCCGGGCAGATTCTCAGCCTTTGGAAACCCTTCTTTAAAAACTTTGTATAGAAC
Source organism: Fagopyrum tataricum (assembly GCA_002319775.1). NCBI lineage: Eukaryota > Viridiplantae > Streptophyta > Magnoliopsida > Caryophyllales > Polygonaceae > Fagopyrum > Fagopyrum tataricum. The sequence continues at coordinate 17,103,996 of CM008286.1, forward strand.
AAAGAAGAAATGGTGTAAAGCTTGATAGTTTGTCAGAACAGGATCTAACTGGACCTGTTTAATTGGTAGGGACGCAGATAAGGAAACAAAAGAAATCAAATTAGGCAATAACTCAAAAGAAGCATCATGATAATACTCATTGGACTCCAGACAACCTTTGGTACTAAATGAATCTCATGCTTATATACCGGGGCAAGTTTTTTTGTTGCTGGACTATTGATAAGTTCCAATATCATATATTCATATGTCGATACATCAAAATCTATATATTTGTATATCTATATATAACTATCAATATAGATTAGGTAGATGGATAAAGATACATTTTATACATGTATAGATATATGAGGAATCAAAAACATTATTTAAATTCTAGTTAAAAAGTTTGTTTTGCAGAAGAAAGAAAGAGTTCAATAAGAAATTCTGGGAGCCAACTGAGTTTTTTCAGGTGATAGAGTTTGACTGGAACCAAGGAGGGGAGATAAAGATAGAGAAACGTTTATTCTAATGGGGCAACTTTTTACCAGCTTTAGAGCATGTCTCAACCCCAAGAAAGTTGCAGATAAAGAGCCTTCAGAGGAACAAAGAAAACGCAAGCCACAAGCCAGGCCCCTTGTGTTTGAAATGTTCTCTAGGGTACGCCTACCAAATTGTCTAACATTCTGCATCAGACAAGGAAAATTAGCATGTTATTTCTCCTTTTTTCTGTGGTGGGGAGCAAGAAACCTGAATACGAGAACCCGAAGGTATACAAACATGCACGACACCTCGAATAGCCCTCAGCATACTAAACAGATTTCTACTAATTTTACTACATATACAATAAATATTAAAGAAACAGCCAAATATCAGACGAGAAGAAAAGCTAAGTTAACATACATCATTAGGATCTGCCAGCAAAAGAATCAAACTCTCAGCCATGCGAGCCTCCCAAGTCCACAGTTTCCAAACTTCACCTACTTCCAACTTTGCAGTAAAATGAGCAGCTAACCTAAAATCCAACCTCAAAATTAATTCAGACAAAATATTGCATCTCAGGAATAAACATAATCAATAAAACCCTATGCTCATCCCACAAAAGAAAACCAGACCATTTTAAGAGCAAGAAATGTACAGACCTCTTAAAAGTTCTAATCAAGGTAAAACACATTGTTGACACCCTGACTGAATTTTTTCCCTCTTTACAGTCAGCGCCATCATCAGAACCAGATGGGCATCTCCAACCAAAATAAACTGAAACTTCCATAGCTTTGCTTGCGAGCCAACTCTTAATTGGAAGTGACATTTCAGCATTTTCAGGCTCTAACAAGGAGAAACGAGATAGAGCCCAAGAAACAGCCTTGGAAAATGAAACAGGAAGAGCTGAAGGATCAATTTCAAGCAAAACATCAAACCATATCATAGGAATGCACAACCACTCGGTATATTCTTGATAGATGGCATTGCACTGGATACTGAATTCGTTCCAACAACAAAAATCCTTATCTTCAGTCACAAGAGAACACGGGAATGTGTCATCATATTCTTCACTGTGCTCAGCAGGAAGTCCAACTTGAGAATGGATTGCAGAAGAAATCAAAGCAGCAGCCTCAGACACGATAATAGTTTCAATTAGATCAAGAGCAGGTTGCCGCAGAGAACTATGCAATCCAGTATCTTTTATAGAAGAGACGAGCGAAGGACCCCTACCAATTAATATCATAGAAAGTAACCCATCAAATTGTCTTGTTTGCATGGTTCTAAAATGATAAAAAGGGAAAGGTCATTATATTCGCGCATGATAGGAGACAAATCTGATGAACAGGAAACCTAGTACTAAAAAACTATAACTAATATACCAGCTTGAAAATTGTGACCATACAAATTTTTAAGTCTACACATTTTGAGAATGTAATGAATGCTATTAATCAAGATCGATCATTTGTCAGGACTTGCGAGATTAAAACCTACAAAGTTGTAACTCCAAAATTTACACTCAGTTCTAGAATCTAGATCACAATTTCAGACTTGGAGCATTTTTCCCATAAGTAAATTCATATGAAGCAATATAGGAATTTTTGTAAAGTTCTTCCAAGAGATTTAGAGAACACAGGAGCAAGCAGCCCAATATATACATAAAACCCTAAGATATTGCATAGTAGAATATCTGAATGACTGCATCTAAAATAGGTTATCAGTTTATTCATTAAAGTAAACATACAAAACTAACATTCCATACCACATATGTGCACATTCAGAAGGTGGGCAAGGTGGATTCATCTTGTAACCTCGATGAACAATAAGCAGGGATATCTATGGAAAACATCACATAAAAAATTAGAAACATCACGTGCATATATATATAATATGCATAAACAAACTCATCAGAACTTTGTGAAGAAGTGACTGAACCTGGCGAGCCTTTTCCCTCATCAAGCTGCTGAAGTTGCTACTCCTTGAAACTTGATGTAGCAAAAAGTATAAATAATGCCTGCGTTGCTTCTCCAGTTCTCCATCTTGTAAGGCTTCTAAAGACTAGAAATGTTAAGGCGTCAGAAGCTGTATAGCATGAGGAAAACAAATCAAGAACTTAATTGAGAGAAAACTGTTCACATACCACCAGGAAAGGATGAAACAGATCAAAAATGTCCTTATGAATTTTCTCACTACGTGTATGAAAACACTGACTTAACAATGAGTCGCGAATTACACTTGGAGGCAATGACGTCCTCAACCACAATTTGTACCCTGATAAAAAATCTCAAACTGAGAAACATGGTGAAGACTGCCATAATGTAAAATATAAGCAGTTACTTCATAGTGAACTTACCAAGGATTTCAAACAGTTGCCTCATACAATTAACAGCATGAGAAAACTCAGGAGAATCATCACTGATATGGTCCAGTACAAAGTTAAGAAAAACAGGATACTTCTCTAATATGCCTTCTTCAAGTGCTGCAGGTTCTAAGAACCCAAGCCTATAAGAAAAAAAATGGAAAATATAAAACTTAGAAGAGATATAATGCATAACAAGCTTTGAATACTAGGAATATCTTTTGTTTTCCTCTAGATACAATACCAATAAATTCCTTTAATCATAATAAAAACTGACATTGAGCTTTATGGATCCCTACAATGCTTTAATACCGATCCATGCAGTCATACGGTCAAATTCTAATCTTGGCCTTGCACAGTCAGAGCTTGATTGAGTTGGCATCACTTCAGTTGAAAGAAGTCCAATGTATTTCTTTAATAAAGGCTGCAAAGGTTCCAAATCTACACCACACCTAGGCAACAAAGCCATTGTTAATATACTGGCATCAAATTGGTCCAAAATATGAGAATTTATGAAAAAGAATTTTAAAATTTTCATCATAAGTCTATAAGACATGGAAGATCAATCAGTATCAATTCAACCCTTATATGCATCCTATACCAATTTATCAAGCAAGAGCAGCTTAGCAGAAGATTTTCAAATAGAATGGTAAAAAACAGAAATTTATTGGTGCAATTTTTAGCAGTACAATGCTGCATTATCAATTTATCACTTAAATACTAAATACACGGTGGTCTAGCAATTCTATGCATAGCAACATGCGTGGACTGATTCGATATTCAACATATGTTGAAACATAACAACAATCAGGCTCTTCCTACCAAACTAAAATTTCATGTTAAACAAGGAAAATTTCACAAATCAAGTCATTTCTCTAAATAGTTTAGCTATTTTTGTTCATCCAAGTCAATGAACTTCTACATGAATGTGGGGTATGGATATTGGAAAAGCATAAGTACTATACAAGAAGTACAAACAAACATAAACATACATGTGCACACATATGACACGTATATATGAGGGGAATAAGAGATTTGAGAACACTCAAGATCTGCAATATTGTGACATATATAAAACCTTACAATACCTCACTTTTTCCATGTTTCCAGCTAGCCGGAGACCAATAGAGCGTGTTCTCCTGCTGCTTAGAAAAAACAAGGCATAGACACCCTGGTAACAGGCAGTTTCCAACAGTAACACATCATTAGAATCTTCTAGTGTTGTACAGAAGATATATGCACATCTCGCTCAAAAAAGAAAAAGGAATTACCGGAAAACGCTGTTGCTTAGCCAAGGTCAGTTCATGGACATTGTCAACAGCTTCAATAAAAGTTTGGAAGTCGATAGCCACAAGTTTGTCATCCAGGAGAACTGGGAACGTCAGAACCTGTTAAGATGCGCACATATGTAAGAACATGAGGTACGTTTAGGGAGCATACACAACTGGATCAAAAGCCCATTGAAACAGCATATGTTCGTATAATAAATCATCTACAATATAGGTTACTGTAAAGATTTTATACTACCATCTGAGACAACATCACAAGAAAGTAAACGTATTTGAAAAATGAACTCTCACCTTAGATACGAAGCTAAACTTTATAGAAGTAAGTTGGCTGGAGAAGTTTGGCTATAAAATCAGATGGTACACATTACACAGTCCAACAGCCTCCTTTCCTCCTCTTCTCTCACATACAATGATATCCCAATATATTACCACCCAAATAACTGAAACAGAAATGTTTATAACAAAACATCCTGTAACAGTCTAACTGTTTTTTCTTCTCACTCCCGTGTTATGTGAAAACTTTAACAAAATCATTCTTCTTATTTTCGAAGTATAACTCCCGTGTTATGTAAAAACTTTAACAAAATCATTCCTCTTATTTTCAAATATACTTCTCTTTCATTCCATAATGACTTAATATAGTTAGAAGATTAGTTACAATGAACAGGCAGTTTCAAAAATACTCCTCTTTCATTTCATATAAGGCAGGCAGCTAGGAACCACATGCTTCAGAAGGGTAGTTTGAATGAAAAGAACCATTTTTTAGAACTAAAGAAAAAAAAATAGCATTGATAGTATTTCAAACCTGAACCTGGAGATTGATTTTTTACATGCTTGAAAAAAAACAAATCAACAAAGGAAGATAAGATAATTGAAAATAAAGACAATATATATTATTTGAGGAAATTTCCTTGTGATCAACTATTTAAAAATTGTATAAAATTAGAAATAAACTCCTTATCAGATTATGAAACTAAGACAACAAAATATTACCTCAAACATAAGACTAACAACTTCAGCACTATCACGCTCAGGATCGTAATTGCCTTTTTTTATTTGTGCATTAAACTCCTTTAAGTGTTGAGAAATCCTTTCTTCATCAAGGATTTGTAATATACTAAGAAGGGGAGAAACTACACTTGATTCATAATCTGTTCTATACATCTCTTGTGCCTGATGATTGCGAGAAATGCATTGAGTGCATTGTCTCATTTCATGACAAGTTCTCTCCCACAAAACCTTAAGAGGAGAATCACAAGATTCAATCTTGAAGTAGTTGTAGAATGTCTCCAGAAATGGACACATTATCTCCCAACATCCACACCATATATGATTGTCTTTTGGCAAGCAAATCAAGAAGTTGTATGCATCTGCAAACCTGAGCTTAAGAGAAAACATATCATAAAGTATGTATGAACAGAGTGTAATAACAAACCACTTTTAAAATGATAATAGTAGTACAGTATTAACACCTATGCGGTTTCTCAAGATTTCAATACCCTGCTACATAATTTTAACCAAATACACAATGGAGTTTAGGGGGGAAATTGCACAAAAAATATAGTAAAATTTTATTTGTAATTTCAAGTCTTGTGAAAATCTGGCTCAACTAAAAAAATTAGAAAACAGCACAAAACTATACGGAATGGTCAATATATTTTATATGCCAACACTTTCTGCACAAGGTTTGTGCCCCCAAAGACCCACAAAGTACATTCAGAAGAAATCTCCCCATCTTGCTTTATGATTTTCTAACCAGAAGATTATAAACAGTCTGAAACATTAACTTAATCAACTCACTCATTCCAGAAGTTTGGGGCAAGGATATTAATTATAAGTAGATGACCAACCTTGCTTCCCGAACCACAAAAGCAAGTCATTAACTCTCCATTATGAAGTTTGGAATGTTTGGTATTGATACTAGGGTTCAGAATTGGCCAGGAATCATAACTAAACTTATTCTACAAGCTCATTCTGATTCTTTGATACCTGACCTAACCCCCTACCCCTGAGTATCACCCACCCCAGAGAAGGAGGAGAAAGATGGCAACAGAAGCGACAATCGACAGATGCAACTGAAGCATTGGCAAGTACGTATTCTTCTTGAAAGAAGGTCAGCAAATGAACAAAGAGGGCAAGCAAAGGAAGTGGGCTGGGTTAGGGCTTCAACTGGACTGTGGCTGCTTTAGGGTTTGGTCTGCGACATCCAGATAGGCGGCAGCAACGGCTTAGTGGTGGCACAGTTGTTGGATGGTCAGTAAAAAAAAATCATTCCGAATTTCCTTGCCAAACACTCACAACGACAATAAAAGGATCAACAATGTCAATGTTGCCCTCGTTATGATGGAATCAATACCAAACGCCCCTTATGTGAACTTCAGTACGCAGTGGTCAAATGATGCCCATCATCCAAATTTCAGTTCCCACAAGCTCCTATCTTAATGCTAACTACTTACAATAAATCCTAGATGACAATGCATCCTCTCTGCAGAAGAATCGAGGGAATGAGCCGGAAAGTTTACTTGATCAACGATCATGCGTGAAATCAAGCTAAAATAAAGTTGAAAAGAAAAAAAGAAAAGCACTAATAAACGGCAGACTTCAAGATATGAGCAACTATAAATACACCGAATTTCCACGAGCAATAACTTGGACGAAAACTACAACAATGCTGAAAACCTAAGCACAACGCTATATAGTTTCAATCCATCTACGCATGTGGAAAAGATTATTAAGTACAAAGTCAAAAATTCAAGCAATAAACGGAGTTGGAGTGAATGCGATAGAGTAGAACGGACCAGTGTTCTTTAAGCTGACGAATACGATCAGAGTTGGGAGAATCAACATCGTCTGACTCCTCCTGCTCGTCCTCTTCTTCTTCTTCAATGGCTCGCCATCGCTCCAACAGTTCACTCCTCGTCGGCGACTTTTTCGCCATGATCGCGCTCATTTTCTCGGCGGCTTAGCGAGAGAGAAGGGGGGATAAGAGAGCGGGAGAAAGTGGAGGGATTGGGAATCAGTGTGCCCTGTTGAGAAGGAGGGAAGAGATGGAAATTAAGGGCACAATGAAAGAGAAGTTCAACAGGCGAACCAAAACATAGCGTTTATGTACTTTCAACGTTTATATATAATGGCCCAGTTGAAACTTGAAAGGCCCAGGAACTCCAAAATAGTGCAGTGATCAAAGATTCTGAAGAAGGGAAATGAATGGAAAAGTAGATAGAACTCCAAATTACAAGATACGATTCTAAAAGGTATATCATGAAACTTATGGGGAGGTTGTATTTTTCTTCAGAGTTCAGACCCATCCTAACAGATTGCGGAATTATGGATTTTTGTTATCTTCGAACCCCTTCGTGCCGAACAAACTCATAGTGTTTACGTATTTGAGAATTATTTTGGAGTTTTTCCATACAAAAATAACATGATTATTGAATTATTTTGGGATTATAAGTCCAAAATAATGTGTGAACGCCGAATGGAACTTAAAGCACAATCCACTTCCGATATTATTTTTTAGAAAAATAAACTGGCCCTAAAGATCATCATTTACATAAGAATGGTTGGCAAGTAGATAGTAGCTTCCCCTTGGATCATGAAACTGGAGGATTTTATGAAGCTTGGAAGGAGAAGAGTTTTTATTTAGAACATCAACCTTCTTTAACATAAACAGATCAATCATCAGTATCCAATTCAGTGTAACCAGAGGAACCAAAAATGTTGTTTCAACTATAGTCTACAAAGTATTGTTCAAGCAAAATTTCTCTAAGATCTGCCAATAATGGCACTCATAACTCATCATTTCGCCACATTAACCATGGTATTGAAATTTGATTACGTGCGAATGAACAATAAAATATGATTACACACGAAAGGACTCTCTTACAGAGTCGTTGGCTGTCTAGTGTCTACAACACAGGAACTAACTATTCACAGTGCATCGTGAGCTACATGAATGGTAATACATTTCTGGTCTAATATACTAACAATTTAACTTAGATCTATCTGCAAAAGACCAACACTGAACAATTTCATGGCAAGATTATATTGATTTCCAAGTAAAGGAGACGATGGCAATAGCAAATAAGATCCTTCCTAATCTTGAGCCTCCAAGCTTCTTCCTAGAATCCGAGATAGTTGACTGCTTAATGTTGGTGAGCTCTCAGCAACCAAATAGAGACAGAACAAGCACAAACCTGTATCAGAAATAGTTTAAAAACAAAGGTTAGACAGACATTCAACGCAACGAAAGCTCCATCATACATGTATTCATAATTCTTATTGGTATACAAGTGCAGCATATATTAGCAGTTACTCAAGAATATCCGCAGACTTTACTATATCAGGTTTCTCTTTCCTCGCTTAAACACAGACAATAGCATATCAGATTTCACATTACCTTGTTATGAAACATATTGATTCAAAAGAGAGTATAGGCTGAGTGTTAGCTTTTTTTGTTCAAGTGAGTGAGTATTAACTGTGAAGTACAATGCAGGGTAAATGAATGATTACCACCGTATGCAACTGTAACACCAGAGACTGATCTTCCCAAAACCGATAGGGCGTACAGACTGACAACCACCTGAAGAGAAAAGGAACACGAAATATTTTTTAATTGATTGCCTATGAATATATATTCACAGGTAGAGACAAGCATGTGAGAAAACTTGCCAACAACTACAATTTCGTTGTCCTAGATAGTTTTTGTACTACTGATCAATGATAGATTATAAACCATGATAGTGTAAATTCAGCACAATCAGATAGAGGTGATAATTCACAGCTAAGCAAGTTCTTTTAACTCAATCCATTTATAAATTCAAAACCTGCACACTCATAAATTGGAAGTAATTAGGTCAAAGTTCTTGAAGGATTATGCACCTTGAAGAAGAGTCGCTTGTCATGACCAGTTGCAGCAACACGCAACACAGATTCGGCAGCACCAACAGTGTTAGCAAGGGATGCAACTACGCTACTAGCAGTGTCTTGTGAAATCTGCCATTCCATAGGATCCACTGGCACCCTGCAACATTACATCAAACATTGGATTCGGGCTTGAACTGTACACAAGCATACAAACTAAGATTCGTAGGAAATAATCAATCGAACTCGAAATGCACAATGTTAGAAAACACACGCAAATCCGAACACCGGGATAACAGCGGATCAAGTCGCTACTTAACCAAATCAGGGGAAAATCGCAAACTTTTTGACAACTACCAGGCGATTAATCACAACAATTGAGCAAAAGCAACAGAAAAAGAGGAAATTACGAGATGTTCAATTGGCGGAAGAGAAGGCCAAGGATGGCGAGAGAGCAAAGAATGACGATGAAGACATCGGAAATCAGAGAGACGAGAGAGGAATTGTGGAAAGCGCAGTGGTAGTACACCAAAGTGCCGCATATCATCGCTATGATCGCCTTCCCGGCACCGCCCGATTTTCCAATCAAACCGCCGCGTTGACCGCCGTGCTGACCGCCATCCATCTCTCTATTTCTACTTTACTGTTATAGTAGTTGTTTTCTTCCTGGGACGAAAGGCAATCTCAATTGGTTGATAGATTCCCATATTCTCTCCCAATCGCTTAACTTTTTCAATGTTCAACCGCCACGACCAAATGGAAGCGCTAGAGAATTTTTTACAATGAGAAAAATCAAATATTGCATTTAAAGAAGATAGTCAAAAGTCTTTTTTTTCTTAATTTTGCTATAATTCACAAGACATTAGTTTTCATTTTTTACATTCACATAAAAAAAAATTGATAAAAATTAACGTTAAATTATCATAAAACTGTATTGAATTAGTCTCGTCGTTATATAACTAGATTGAGTTACTTGTTTTATGGCGAACCGTGGTACAATTAATCGGTTCATAAACATTTAATTTAGGAAATTCCGATTGGTACCGTAGTTTGGAATTTTTTGGAATTTTTTCAACACTTTTTTTTACGGTTCGGTTGATGACCTTATGTTTTTTCGATTCTATAATTTGTCCTATTCCGTCCAAAATTGTAACAAGAGTGTTAGCTAGTACACAAAAAAAAAAATTAAAAGAAAAGAAGAAAAAAATCGAAGGTCGTATCTCTACTCCTCTCGAATGAACACTTCTCATCTCGAATGAAAATTCGTAAGCTCTCTTTTCCGCGTTAACGTATCTCTTTACCATTGGAATGAAAAATTTCACCTTAGAAATCTGATTTTTGGTCTATTTGTTGTGTTGAAGAGATTATTTTGGAGAAGTATAATCTCCAAATAATTTATAATTTAAGTAAAAGAGGTTAAAAACTAAAAACTGAATACAAACTTAATCTCCATCCAACTAACTTTAACCGAACACACCCTTAGCTACATCTAAGTGTTCAAGTTAAGTTACTAGGAATCACTCAACAGTCAACACAAATCAAAATGACTGACATTTATCCATTCTTCATTGGATATCACTATGGCTTGCTAGCTAACAAGTCCCGTAACCTGCACTCACTAACAACTCGCTATCATTGAACATTTCTAGCCTCACTCAACAAATCAAAATAACACTTTATATTGCAATTTCACAAATATAGCTCTCTTAACTTGCAAATTGATAGCAAATTTATCCTCAAAGCCAAAAAATCTTCAAAACTTTCAACTTGATGGTAACAAATTGTTGTCATCAAGAGAGTCGCTAATAATCTACAATGTAGATCTCTTACCCTTAGCATCCATGACTTTTCTCAAAAGCCCTTCTCTCCCAGGAAAACGATTGGAAACCTCCATTGTTTTACTCCTCTGAACATCAAAATCCTTACCCAAGTTGTTCATTTCATCTCTCTGCAATCCACCTCTTAATCTCAAATTCAATCTTTGACTGCTCAATTTGCTGTTTCTCTTCGATTTAAGCCTCTCTCTTCTCTCTCTTCTCTCTCCTCTCCTCTCTCCCGCATCCACAACATCATCATCATCATCCTCACTTCCACCCTCTTCATCTCTCTTATTCAAATTCACAACCTTATCTCTAATTCTAGGAATTCGGCCGCCTTTAGAGGTACCAAGAAGCTCGAAATTCAACTTACGCCAACCCAATTTATCATCGTTATCCCAACCAAACCTCTCACTAATCTCAAGCAAGGAAGACACAGCAGAGGAAGATGAAGGAGTTGACAAAACGTCGCCGTTTAAGATCTTCTGAGCAAACTCCCATTCAGCTCGATCTTGATAAACTGGGTCTTCGAGGACTTGGTCGGCGAGTATAGCCCAATCTTCAAAGTCACGTGCCCGGAGATTGGTGGAAACCCATTTGAGGTATGTTGAAGGGAGAGTACCTAGCATTTTGCCCTTGTATTTGCCGAAGTCTATTACCCTGTCACGTGCTGGGATTCTGTAACAGGCTTTGATTGAGATTGAGAGGGTTTTGGAATTGGTGGAATTGTGGGTTTTTAAGGATGTTTTGAGATATGTGGGTGATGAGTATGAGAGGAAGAGTCGGGGGTTAGGATTGTAAATGTTGTGGAGGAAAGTGGACATGGTGGATTTCGACAATGAAGAAGAGATTGGGGATGGGATGAAGAGAAGGGCAAATTTATGCTGTTTTTAAGGATATGGAATGTGAACCGGATCGGTCTGGCCTCAATTATTTTTAGATTAGAATCCGTTTCGGACCGGACGGGGTCGGTTGGTGTTTCTTCCCCATTTTTTATTTCTTTTTGAAGAATTTTGGATCGGATCATACACAAAATATAAGGATCACAGACTGGACCGGCGGACCAGCTAAATAAGGCAAAGTATCTGTTTGTTGTATTTACTGTCACTATTAAAAAAATAAATAAAAAACCTTCTTTTACTTTCGTACTCGATTATAATTTTTGGGTTTAATATATGCACCCTTAAATTGTTCAATCTATCAATTCAAGTAATCACTAGAAAATTTAAAGTGGGTCAAAAAAATTACGGAATTTCTAAGGGCACGGCGGAAGAATTAATAATTGCACGACGGTTACGGTTTTCGGAACCGTCACGGTTTCGGAAACCGTAACCGTGAAAAAATCACCACGGTTACGGTTTCCGGTACCGTCACGGTTCCGGAAACCGTAACCGTGGTGCGTTAAACCTAGAAAAACAACGCATTCGCATTCCGTAGCCGCAAGCGAAACAAAACCCGACGAACAGCGGCTGAAGACAGGGGCGACGATTTCGGGCGATTTTAACTCGATTTGAACCCGTTCGAAGCATGGATCAAGGTGGTGAGCAAGGACGTCCGTTCGAGAAGCGTAAACATAGTCCGACAACGGTAATTTAACGGTTAATTTCGATTACGAGTTTTATCGATTACGAGTTTTTAGGTTTGATTTTGTTGAAATCGAATGCATGAATTGAGTAGATTATGTTGGAATCACGTAGAATAGGATTTGTGGTGTTTGATTTGTTGAAATTGTGGAAGAAACGACCCCGGAAACGCTCGTAGAAGCACGGCCGAACGCCATTAATGGCGTTCGGCCGTGGAAGATGAACAGTGGCTTCCACGGCCACGGTTCCCGGATCCGTGGAGCCACTGTTCATCCGATAATGCATTTTATGCATTATAATTCGTTAATTAGAATTATAATGCATAAAATGCATTAATTTGAATTAAATTAAAATTTAATTTAATTTAATTTAAAATTTAATTTAATTTATTTAAATTCAAATTAAAATAAATTAAAATTAGCGAAACTAGATTAAATTTAATATAAATTAAATATGAGTAAAATAAATTGAAATAAATTAAAATTAAGTAAACTAAATTAAAATTAATTGAAATTAAGTTTAAATAAATTTAATTTATTTTAATTTAATTTATTTCAAATGAGTTAAATTAATAGGAAATGTAAAATGAAATTAACTCAAATTAAATTTAATGAAATAAATTTTATTTTATTTTATTTTGTTTATTTAAAAGGAGTCAAATTAAAGGAAATTAACTCGAATTAAATGTAATCAAATAAATTAATTTTAATTTCAACTAATTACTAATTACATAAATTAAATTAAGGGAAATTCCGGATGGTGTCCCTGTGGTTTGGGGTATTCCGGATTTTGCCCACATGTTTTTTTTAGTTCGGATGGTACCCTTGTGTTTTCATATTTTCCGGAAAATGCCCAATTTCAATTAAATTGCAAAGGGATGTCAACTTAAATTAATTTTAAAAAAAAACTTATGTGCAAAATGTTTAGCCTCTTTTATCTCATTTTCTAAAAAGAAGTCTTTCTCATTTAAAAAAAATATATTTTAGTTAACATCCCTCTACAATATAAATAGAATTGGGCATTTTTCGGAAAATATTAAAACACAGGGGCACCATCCGAACTAAAAAAAACCTGTGGGCAAAATCCGGAAAACCCCAAACCACAGGGGTACCATCCGGAATTTCCCTTAAATTAATATTAAATGTAAGTCTTATTAAATTAAATGTAAGTGTAGATATTACAGGCGATGTCTTATCGCCGCCGTCCTACGATGTCAGTTCGTAGAGCTCGAGACCAGGAGCGAGGCGGTGCGACACAGGTAGTGCAGAGACCGGTACAGGTGCCATACCGACCTTCAGCTTCCGATCCTTCTCCACGAGTACGACATCCAGAGATACCATCCGCGGATTATAACACCGAGGATGACGATGAGGGCGAGGAGGAGATTGTTGGCCCTGCTACACATGTCGTGGAGGAGGACATAGCTGGACCTTCACGTACCCCTGCTACACTTGGGGTGGAGGAGGATGTAGCTGGACCTTCACATACCCCTGCTACACATGGGGTGGAGGAGGACGTAGCTGGACCTTCATGTACCCCTGCTGCACATGGGGTGGAGGAGGACGTAGCTGGTCTTGATGAGCATATTCCATACAACGACCACGTGGAGGATGCTTTCATCCCGGCCGATGAAGACCGGGTTGTTGCTGACACAGGAGCACCGTTGACTGATGAGGTGTTGACATGCTACGGTACTCATAGGGCTCGCGGAGTATGGATTGGAGAGGTACATAATTGGATCACAATTGTAACAAATTAGCTTAAATTATACTGTAATGAAATTTTTGATTAAATGTAAACCTGTCTATGAAGGAGGACTACAGGAAGCCCGTGACGGCATTGAGGCGAGTGTCGGACATTGGCCATTTGAGGGGGTGGATATCAGATGCTGATAGAGTGGACCCCGATTCTTGGTTTGGTCTGGCGTCTAGGAGCGGTCTTACTGAGTTACTCGACATCTCCTTTGCTGGTGTGGATCATGCTCTGATCCATGTATTTCTCGAGAGATGGCATCCAGAGACCAGTAGTTTTCATCTACCATGGGGTGAGATGACCATTACTCTCCATGATGTTTCTGTTATCATGGGGCTTAGGATTGACGGAGAGGTTATGTTGACACCACTCAGTAGACGGGACCATAGCGTATGGTTGGCTACGGTATTCCGTTTAACTGAGCCCGAGGCAGATGCTCATACTTCTGCGGTGTCTATCGATCTCAGGAGGGCATATGAGATTATTCGTCGATCACCAGACACCCCAGCCCATGAGATTGCTTCCGTCTTCCTTCTTTTTTCTTGGGGTCCACCCTGTTCGTCGATAAGTCGACGAACAAGATCCGGCCTTGGTTGATCGATTTTGTCCGAGACCACGACCGCACAGGAGGATTTGCTTGGGGCACCGGAGTCTTGGCATATCTATACTGGTACTCACTACCACAAATGGAACTACTTTAATACGGTCTCTTCTAACGATATTAACAATTATTTTTTGGCCTATTTGTCTTATAGGATGATGGGTGATGCGTCCCGACTCAGGGTGAGGACCATCGGTGGTTGCACATCTCTGTTACAGGTATTATTCTTATTTTAGCTCTGTAATAATTTTGTTCATTTTTTGGAAAATACTAACAATATTAACACTCCTTTTTGTTCAGTTCTGGATATATGCACATTTCCCCTCGCTTAGGTGTTCTGCGGCCGAGGATCCAGCATTGCACGGAGCACCTCGATGGGCCACGAGACTATCTGTCCCGAGGACACCAATATAGACACTGGAGAGGCTGAGATCCCTACGTACCCAGCTAGACCAGATGAGAGCGGAGGACATCAAGTTTATGCCTTACGGGGACAGAGTTCTAGATTTTCAGGGCGAGTTCAGATTATCCACCTACAGAGGCACGATCCGGATAGGCGACATTGTGGAGCCCTACATGCCTGACAGGGTACTCCAGTTTCAGATTCCCCCACCGGAGCGCCCCCCTCCGGTTCCAGTTTCAGATACTAGGGTACGTCATCATTAAATGTAGTCTTTAGATTTGTATCCTTAGTACAATAAATTATAACACATGTTTGTATCATTGCAGCGTCTACACATACTACAGGCGAGTCTCAGAGATCTCATAGCACGTGGTGGGCCTATTCCGATTCCTGAGATTCAGAGGATCTATGACGAGTCTATTGCACATCAGGCCCCTATTGCACATACTCAGGTTAGGGTGTCGCAGCCCAGACGTGATTAGTTCGACGTTGATTTTTGTATATTGTTCCTCGTGTTCATGTATATATACTTCGGATGTTATGTTTTTGTGTACTTTTGCGGTGTTTCTATATATATATTTAGTCCTTATATCAATGTTTAACGCATAATATGCATGAATAACATCACGACAAGTCCATCTATTTCTTAATAAAGAAGAACAATACAAGATAAAGGAGTTCACATGGATACGAAAGAACATCAACACGAAGGAACAACATCTAACTACTCTAATGGGGTTGAATGGATTGTTATGGTTCCTGGAGACCCTTCTGCGTACCTCTTTAACCTATCTTCAAAAGGTTTATCCCAGCCATTTACGCTTGCATGATGATGATGTTTCCATGAAGGGGACAACATCGGTAATGGTGCATCGGGTTTCAGCCATACCTGCAAAAAGTAGATTCAAGGATTTCCTTAAAACAATAGAAATTCATATCGTGGGGAATAAGTTTTTAAAGTAAACAAACTTACAGCTACATAGTGATTGCTGTTGACATGTGCTAGTGCACGAACTTCTGTCGGTGGCTCTTGATTCTCCACCGTTGCAACCATAGGTAAACAAGTCTCGGGATTTCCCCCAAGTACCACCACAACGCAACGATAATACGTTGCGGCTACCAGAGGAATGACTGGTTGCTTAAACCAATTCTCCGGTCCGCATCCTATGTCCTCGGTCCAATAAATAGATTGAAGGACTTGATCAATACTCCATTGGTATGTCGTCTGTTGCCATTAAACGAGGAAAGATGAACAAACATAACAAATACTCACAAGAAAATAACACAAAAAATGACTAAGAAAATAAATGAGATACTCACGACTTTGTAGAGATCCTTCTTCATGTATAACTCCAATGCCATGTCCCTTCTAATGGTCAAATAATCTTCCTCCATATATCCAGAAATAACAGCGAGGGCTCTATATCCACAATGTCCATCGGATTTTACATCTATAGCTTTGAGGATGAATGGTCTCACTACATCCGCAATCTGACCCTTCTTGAAGCGATATACCTTAGGTACTCGAGAGGTAGCTTTCTTGGCACGTGGTTGAGTGCACGGAATTTGTTCCTCTGGTTCGGGCTACAACTCGAAGATCTCCAACAACAACTCGAAGCACTCGTTGCTTACTTCGTTTCGGAGCAAATCAATATTGGAACACGCACATCCAACAACATTCTCTCGCGTGAAGTCTCTATGGATGCTTCAATCTTCCCAATTTGATCGACTACCATTAAGTCGATGTTGTCCACAAGCAATTGAAATCCTTGCACGCTAGAACGCAATGTTCTCTTCAACAAAGAGTGTGCGGACTCACACCTACATATCATTATAGAATCAGTACAATTATTACTATAAGCTTTTAATAAATGTAGGTTTGATATCTTACGTGTTTGTTGTCCTGGTGCCAAAATGAAGATACAAGTCACACCATGCGCGAATAATTGCCTCCTTGTATGGAATCAGCCATGTGGTCTCCAAATACTCCATCAATCCCGGGTAACTTTGCCAAGCAACTTTCATCTCAGCCAAGCGCCTCTCGTAACTCGCCGATGATCGGGATTCAAACAAGGTATTGTATTCTGCTATGAATTGATCTCGTGCTTCCAAGGATCGTGTCACTGCCCAAGCTCTTTGGTTAATGTTGCACTTGGCATGAAATGTGCAAATCACGTGATTCACATCTGGAAAGACATCTCCTAGTGCACGAATAAGCCCAAGCTCTCTATCCGTCACAATAACTCCCGGTGTAAGATTTCCGCACACATGTCGGAGTCTCCCTAATGCCCACTCGTAGTGATTCGAGTTTTCCTTAGACATGAAGACAAATGCTATTGCGAACGTCTTCCTCGTGCTAGTAATTTCAACGATCTCTAACAACGGCATCTTGTACCTACATATTTTGAGGCACAATCAAGACTCTAATGTACAATTAAACTAAAATAACAAAAATGTTCATGTAATATGAAGACACTCAAAAACAAAATTATTGTTAACACTTACTCGTTCATCTTGTATGTCGTGTCCATTACGATCACATAAGGAAATAAGCTGAGAAGATGCCTGGAATCTGGATGCATGATGAAAAAATCTGAAAGTTCATCAGATTGTGGACATCTTCTCACATTCACATAGTAACGACGGTTTTGTAGACTGTGTAGTGCTTGTTGTAGTGGGTCTCGTCCTTCGGCTTGTAGCGTCCTGATCTTCAAACCAGCATTGTATATTTGTCTCATGGAAGTGACATTGTTGGGATCATCCAACTTTAGTGACTTCAAAATGTCACCCGGCTTTATACCTGCACCGAGTTCACGTCCGACCTTCCGAAATTGTTTCGGAGTCAATCGGCCAGCAAAACTATGTCCCTTCAATTTCTCGGGAAGTGTATGGTTGTGTACTCCGCATTTAACATGCATCGTCCATTTATCAATTCTGCTTTGTACGCCTTCAAGCTCAAATGAACACCCGTCTTTTATCGATTTACGTGCTCGCCTAGATGATGGCTCAACATCTGTATCAACGTCTTTCTTCTTCCGAGTTGACCCGAAACGTTCGCATGTCAACCGAAACGTCACGAATCCACTCCCATTTCTCCATGATCTACTTGTGACAAACACCATATTCATAGTTCCTCCATGAAACGAACCCAATCAACCATTGTCTCTCGATCGTAGAAATAACCGTTTATTTCAAACATTCGACTATAATCGGTCCCTTCATCACGTGAATAAATCGGAAGACCCTAATTTAAAATAAATAGAATAAGAATTGGTTTTTTTTCACTATAACTACAAACTTACAAAAAAATTATTACCTGAAAATGAGGAAGAAATTCATCCGGTTGACTGAATTTTGAATCATCGAAAGGCATCAACATCTCTTCATTGTCTTCTGTCGCCATTTCCGCTACCAATTTTTTGGAGAATTTGGGTGAAAGTTTATTCACCTCCCTCCTCTATCCCTCTCAATATATAAGGGTTGAATTCAACGGCTACTTTTACAACGTTCGAATTCCAACGTTCGAATTTTCAACGGTTATTTTTTTATTATTTTGTAGTGGGATATAACTAGTTTATTACATTTACAGTGTTGCTAACATTGAAATATAAAAAAGTTAAAATGTTGTTTTACATAATCAAATAACGATAAAGCTTTTATTAAAATATAAGCATTTCAAACTTAAAATTATTTCGTAGCGTAACAAGTAACCTTTTAATTCATCACGACGTTTACGTATACTATGTTAAGTATATTGATTTGTATCTAATCTACTTAATCGAATGGATTAAATTAGGGGATTGTTAGACGTACCACTACAACACCACTACAACAAGAAATAACTAAATTTTACAACGACACTGCAAAAGATTACAAACATGAACCGTCCAATATCATAAATAATGGAATCCAAATCCACCCATGTTTTCTTTTTAAATACGCAAATAACACTTTGTTTATTTCTCACATAAATTCTCTTTTTCTTACGCTTATTGTGAATCAAAATGTGGTACAAATAAACGCGATAAAAGCATTACGTTTCTAAATCATAAGAACAATGCAAAGGAATGACCTTACAAATGCACGCAATCCATGTGTGCACACATTTCAAATTTCCAGGTTTTGTCCATAAATTTTGAGCAAAACCCCACCTCTGTGATGAAGATGTCGGCCAGCTTGGTCTATAATCTTTTAAGTCCTCACCCTTGTTTATCGAGTTTCGTCTTCAACGTTGCGGAATCCAACTATAAGATCTTCATACAACTTCTTGAACTTAGCCACTAGAACATCCTCCCCTTCTGCAGGGTCTTCAAACTTTTGAGACCTGTTCATGAGAAAAATAACTCTTTAGTTCATGAGTTGTTCGGTTTGATTGTTGAAAATCAGAAATATCATATGTGATTTGATTCACTCACACTAGACGGTAAAACAAATCCCCGAGTCTATGCTTGATTAAAGTATAAGTGATCTTTTGTCCGTCTAATCCGGCTCCTCGTTCCACAGCCTGTAAACGCAAGATGTGCTAAGTTAATTAAAAAGCAAGCAGAAACATTACTTTTTTTAAAGAAATGCCACAATTAAACCTAGTCCAAACATACTTGTAAAATGGACATAGATTTGAGGTAATTTATGCGATATAATGATATATATTACCTGGTTAGCAAGGTTATAGAAATGGATAATGTTGCGCATCATCCAAACAGACTTGTAAAATGGACAGAACTTGTCATATCTACAACCCGAATATGAAATAAGGCCTGTAATGAATGGAATAAATAAATACAATCCAAAAGAGAGAAAAACACTGCCAGCTTACGGTGTAAATGCATTTTGGGCGAGGTAGTCCTCTCTCAAAAGCTTTGCGGTGTCCAAAGTGATTTTATCTGTTTCAGCTAAGGCATCTTTGCCGACAAGCTGCGTACATGAGATGTTATAATTACATACAATTCTCAAAAGTTAAAAAAAAGAAGGTCCATTTGTACAATACAATTATAAAAAGGAAAATACAGAATAAATAACATCATAATCCTCTAAGATCGTTAACATAGAAATTGACACCTAACATACACAATAGCTATGTTGATAAAGATCCAGACATCATGTCTATTAGACGTGATGGCTGATCTTCTTTCAATCTGGCTTTGATTAAATTGAATCTGGACTAATATGATAAAGATCAATGATCAAGGCTCTTTGTTTAGCACAAAGAGGAGTTAACAGAAATATTTTCTAAATGGCTGGAAAAATAGTTTGGAATTGAAGTTTTAATATGTTTCAAAGAGCAAAAGCAACTATAAGTCTATAACCATAAAAAAAAGGGAGTTGCATTGGCGGAGAGACATACCTGAACAATTTCATTTAGATCATCTTCCCTCTGCAACACTTCACGAGCCTTAGTCCTGATACTGATGAAATCAGGATCAAATTTCTCATAAAATGACTCCAAGGCCTGGAAGCATATACAAAGCATATTAAAAAGAGGCGCAATATTGGCATCTGAATCACAAAACGATCATATGAATAATAATGTCAGGATATGGAATCTGTAATGAACAACATAAAAAGTTCAGCAACCTACAGAGGTGTACTTCGAATAGGAAATCAACCAATTGACAGATGGGAAATGCTTTCTCTGGGCAAGCTTCTTATCTAAACCCCAGAAGACCTGCAAGTAGTATCATCCATTAGAACTATATTAATAGACAAAGTAGAGTAAGGAGTTGAGGAACAAGCACTGTATGTCACTCCAATAAAACAACAAAAGCATTTTTACAATAGCGACAATTCTTTCCTTCTTCAGATCAAATCCCGTAAATGCCCCAAAGACACTAAACTTGAAGCTTTACTAATCATGGAGCCAACCGTCAACTTCATCTCAGGAAAGAATGTTAGGAATATAAGGGCTATAAACTAAGATTACTCTAGAAGGAGGGAACATGTTCTCTTAGTGGAAGCCGCTTGGGTTGTGTCTGTGATGAAAAATAGCCTATTGTCACCTACTGTGACATTAGTTTAGCTTTCTATAAACAAGGGCTTCTACAATAAGAGAACCAGTGAAGAATTTAAGACTATAAACTAAAATTATTCTAGAAGGCGGGACCAGTGCTCTAAGTGGAAGCTGTTCGGGCTGTGCACCTGTGCCTGTGATGAAATTTAGCCTATTGTCACTTACCGTGACATTAGAATTTAGTATTCTATGAATTAGGGCTTCTAGGCCCAGATGCCAGGGCATCCAGAAATCAGAATTGTAGGAGGTTCTGTATTTGACTCTTAAGAGGTTATCCTCCTCGAGACTGGCTCTTGCAGAGTTACCCTCTGAGTGACTTAGTGAATTCCCTTGGGGTTTTTCACTAACATTGTCTATCCATGTGAGCTTATCGGTTCTTTGTGTGTTAATCAGACTTTGTGTGTGTTCTTCTGTAATATTCTGTTCTTGCAACAGTATTCCTGATTTTACCTCTATCAACTATAGTAGGTGCACGTCTGCTTAATACCAATTTTTTTTTTTGTTCATTGCAGTAAAAAAATCTCTCTACCTAGGTACATGACAGAATTATATGCAACATAAAAACCACAAGACGATACTGTAGAGTGGCAGGTATAACAACTACAAAGCAAAAGGATATAGCATACATGATTAAATAATAAGTACTAGGACACAGAATAAACAAGTATCTCACCTGGACGATACTTAAAGTTGCAGAAGTAACAGGATCAGAGAAATCTCCACCAGGAGGAGATACAGCACCAACGATTGTTACACTCCCAGTACGTTCAGGCCCACCAAGACATTTTACTTTTCCAGCACGCTCATAGAAAGAAGCCAATCGAGCAGCCAAATAAGCAGGATAACCACTATCTGCGGGCATCTCTGCCTACAAAGAAAAATTCAGATAACCAGACATTAGCTTTCAGAAATTTCATAATGTTAAGCAATTTGACATTTGAACAAATTAATACAGTCCAAATTCCAACAAACACCTTTTTGCGGTGAATATAATTCTCTCACAAGTAAGACGTTTACAAAATAGCAGTTAATGACTTGATCTCATAAAACTATGTACATCTAGCTAGAGCACAATCGGGAGTTACCAATCGTCCAGAAATTTCACGCAAAGCTTCGGCCCACCGAGATGTGGAATCAGCCATCATACTAACATTGTAGCCCATATCTCTAAAATATTCAGCTATTGTGATGCCTGGATAATCAATCAAGAAGACACAGTTAGAACAAAAAGGTAGCGCGACTCGAAGCATGAGATTAAATATGAATAGAACCAACTAAAGTACGGAATAAATAGTCAAATGACTTATGCACTGGAAATCCACAATTTGCAAGGCAGGAACTTGAAAGTGTTTGAGTCTACAGATGGCAAACAGTACGTAGTTTAATAAAAATACTTAGAGATTTTCTATACAAACCAAGCAGCAAATAACATCGGTGTTTAATCTTAAGCTTATGTGACCTTAATGCAATGCATTCATGAAATGGCTTATTATAACAACAAAATCCACATATCAAACAGACAAACTCACCGGTGTAAATAGACGCCTCACGTGCAGCCACAGGCATGTTAGAGGTATTAGCCACAAGTGTAGTTCGCTTCATCACAGATTCTTCACGTCCATCAGGCAGGGTCATAGTCAGTTGAGGGAAATCCATAAGGACCTGTATTACAGGTTGTATGTTACAAAAATTTGAATAAAAATAACTGGAGTATAGAGATAGCTAACAAAAATAGGTACATACCTCCGCCATTTCATTCCCTCTCTCACCACATCCAACATAGACAACTGCATCAGAGTTGGAGTACTGCAATTTAACAAATAAATGTGAATTTCAGCAAACATGATAGCAGCTTAGGCACGCAAAGAATAGAAAAGAAGATATACAAACATATAACCTTAGAAAGTGCTTGACTAATGACAGTTTTCCCACACCCAAAGGCACCAGGGATGGCACATGTCCCACCAAGTACAGAGGGGAAGAGTGCATCCAGAACACGCTGACAAAATAATCAGAATCACTCTACAAGATTCAAAAAAATCATACAAATACCAAACAAAATGAACAATGTGTTCAGCCTATGTTACCTACCTGACCAGTAAGAAGGGGGGTATCAGCGGCTAGTTTTGATGCCACTGGTCTTGGGGTACGTACAGGCCAAGTCTGCCCAAGTGAGGCACAGCCACAGTCAGGAGTACTCTTTCAGTACGTTAGCAAAAAAATGAGTAAAATAATCCATTAAATCACCTGAAGCATGGTGAATTGCTTTTTTACTCCCTGGAACTCAAGTTCCAAGACAGTATCCTACACATAAAATGTAACGATGCATAAGCTGTCAAGAAAAGAAGCTGGAACATTATATAAGAAAAGAAACCCAAGATACCTGCAGTGAGTATTGACCAGCAGGAGCAATGTAAGTGATCTTCCCCATAGCATCAGGAGGCAGAGCAACATGGTGTTGCATTAAGGTGTTCTCGTAAACATCCTGCATACACAGATCCACAAGAAATAAGATGATAGAATCAAACAAGAAAGCCTCATCCAAAGCCAAACTTAGACTATACAACTTACAGCGTACAAGTCTCCACCAGTCAGAAGATCCCCCTCACCTGAACAGTTATAATAAATTTCAGTACACAAATCATAAAGCAACTCAAAATGCCTGCACACCAGAGCAGAACACCGGAGAACTTTGAGAGGGAAGATGACATCTTCAGAAAAATACCTATTTTTCTAGGGTTAAACTCCCAAAGTACGTCCTTATCAAGAGCTGGAACAGCAACACCACGAGGGATATAGACATCACCTGACCTCTTAGCAATAGTTTTCAGAGGCCTCTGGATAAAAGCATAAGAAAAGGAGATTTAACAGTAAGTAATCAGACAACTGGGATGTTCTTTTAATACAAGAATGTTTCTGACTCTTGACTGGTGAGTGAAGATGTTCAGAATTTTATAATAGGTTGTAACTCTAGCAACAATAAGTGATAGAAGACAGGGATATAAATTAATTAAAAAAACTAGAGTATAAACCTGGATTCCATCGAAAATGTTCCCCAAAATTCCAGGTCCCAACTCAACTGATAAGGGCTGAATACAACAAGCAAACCGTAAATATATCAATTAACAACTGTTCGCAAGTTAATACCACCCCTAAAACAAAATCAATGATAATAGCTTCAAAAGAGAAACACCTTGTGTGTTCGGAGGACAGGATCATTAACCATGAGACCAGCAGTTTCCTCATAAACTAGAAGCAAAATTTATTAGATCTCTTGAGCAGATTAATAATACGGTAAAAACAAAAGCCATGATACATAAAATATGATCCGAAATGAACAGCATGTGACAAGCTGGTCTGAGTACCTTGGATGGTTGCAGAGTCTCCTTCAAGACGAATAATTTCCCCTATAAGATTGTCATGTCCAACACGAACCAATTCATACATAGCAGCCCCAGCCATTCCATCAGCAACAACGACCGGTCCAGAAACCTGCGAGTGACACAGAAGAATGCCAGATAATACATTACAATATCCATATAATTGAAGCTACTAGGTTTATCAACTTGAAGGGTCAATAAATAAGTACAATATGTTGCAAATAACCAATACAGACAAGAATTAAGTGACTGTATAACATGTTCACAGTCAGAAACTCAGAAATCACGAATCCAGCGTAGCGATTAGAGCAAATAAACAAGTTTTCACGAAAAAAAGAAACTTCCATCCATCTAAAAAGTAGTTAGCTGATCTGCATAACCAGAATCCTAAGATCAGAATTTCATCATTGTAATTTCAGATGAAAGGGAGCTGGGGTACAACCGAAGATCGGAATTATCTGTCAATTAAAGATTGAGACGTGCAGAGGCTACAACTTTCACTAAAAACAGCCAAAATGTGAGCGAGTTTGAACGAAACGCGATCGAAGAAATATCAGTTTACTGATCACAGATCAAGACAATCAAACTCAAAGTGAACAATTCCGAAAGAGTTAAAAAAGAGAAGACGACCAAACCTTGCGGACGTATCCATACTCGCTCTCCTTCTCGGAGTCCTCGAACGTCGTCAATCGAGCTCCGTACACCGAGGGCATTTTCTCTCAAACAGCGATGCCACTTAGAAGCTAAGAACTGATGAGTGAATGTGGTTTGATCCGCAAATCAAATTGGGAGATCTGAAGAGCCCTAGAAGTCGGATTGATAGAAAAGGAAATTAAGAATTTGGGAGCTAGAACGTGACCAGAGGAGATGGCAGATGGGGAAGAATATGAATGAGGCACTACACAAATGCAATTATGGATGATACGACAAAAGTAGGGGGTGTCAGTGGAATATTTGGATCCAATGTCCCGCGTGAAGTAGATACAATATACATGGTAAAATAATTCTATGCTACGCAACTTTTATAATTTTGACACGTCTACTCGATAAAGGGGATGAGGATTGAGGAATAGGAAGATCGTAGGAAACCGGGTTCGAGATATTTACTATTTAGGTATATAATTCTATCGAACCAAAAAACTTACATCTCCAAGTCCAAAATTATGAAAGGTGCGTAGCATAGAATTATTTTGCCATGTATATTGTATCTACTTCACGAGGGACATTGGATCCAAATATTCCAATGACGGGTTAAATTGGGAAGTAGGTCCTTTTGTATAAATGAGCACTAAGTAGACTTCTTTTTATATCAATAGACAAATTATGCCTCATTTACTTATCATTAAAGATTAAATGAAAGGACAAATTAGGAATATAAAATTACTTAAGTCAAGCCCAATTGATTTAATGAAAGCTCAAACCCAATTGTTTTAATGAAGGTCCAAATGTTTTAATAAAAGCAAGCCCAATTGGTTTAATAAAAGCTCAAACTCAATTGTTTTAATGAAGGCCCAAATGTTTTAATAAAAGTTCGAGTCCAATTGGTTTAATGAAAGCCCAAGCGTTTTAATAAAAGCCCAATTGTTTTAATAAAGGTTACGTCCAATACACACGTTTCGGACAGGGCCCGATACACAAGCTTCGGACAGGGCCCAATACACAAGCTTCAGACAGGGCCCGATACAAAGCTTCGGACAGGGCCCGATACACAAGCTTCGGACAGGGCCCGATACACAAGCTTCGGACAGGGCCCGATACACAAGCTTCGGACAGGGCCCGATACACAAGCTTCGGACAGGGCCCGATACACAAGCATCGGACAGGGCCCGATACACAAGCATCGGACAGGGCCCGACACACAAGCTTCGGACAGGTCCCGACACACAAGCTTCGGACAGGTCCCGACACACAAGCTTCGGACAGGTCCCGACACACAAGCTTCGGACAGGTCCCGACACACAAGCTTCGGACAGGTCCCGATACACAAGCCCATGCATAATTCGAGGTACACAAGGTCCGATGTACACAATGAACGTCGAAAATACAAATATTGTAGTTTGTGGATTTCGAACTTTGGATTAGAGGCCCAATACACAAGCCTAGGAAAAGTCCAATACACAAGCCCATGCATAATTCGAGGTACACAAGGTCCGATGTACACAATGAACGTCGAAAATACAAATATTGTAGTTTGTGGATTTCGAACTTTGGATTAGAGGCCCAATACACAAGCCTAGGAAAAGTCCAATACACAAGCCCATGCATAATTCGAGGTACATAATAAACGTCAAAAATAAAAATATTGTAGTTACTGAATTTCGAACTTCGGATGAGAGGCCCAATACACAAGCCCATAAATAATTCGAGGTACACAACTAACACAAGGTACGTCAAATTACACAAGCAAATCGAATTACACAAGCCAATCAAAGTACATAAGGAAGTTGAATCGAGTTACACAAGCCCAATCGAGTTACATAAGGAACATTGAATCGAGTTACACAAGAGAGGTCCAACCATCCGTTCTGCCTCTTTTGAAGTATCGGATGTGATGTAGTGTTACATAAGGAACGTTGAATCAAAGTACACAAGGAAGCATATTTGCAAATATTGAAATAAACCAAGGTGATGTTATCCAAGTCACCTGCACTCCCAAGTAATCGAGATGATTTACTGCACCAAACGCGTCAACAAGGATATGAAACTTGATCCAGTTTCATCATTAGATGCGTAAGTTATTGTCATAAAATGATCATCCACGAGAACAAACCCAATCTAGGAAATAATTCACGCATCAGCTCTTCATACACAAGTTGGTCCACTTGCGAAGACATAACTGCATATACATGGGCATGCAATAAAATGCATCGGTAATAAAAATGGGATCTGTTAAACATACCAGAAATAATTTTTCTCTGGGATAAAAAGAAGAAACAATCCAACAAATAAATTCATAGCTTGCAAGTTTCGCAAAGTTAAAGCTTAAGACATCAAGACAATGAGCTCATCAAAAGTAAGAATCTAAGATGATATAATTTTCTCTTCCTACTAAAACTCATCACAAGTTACCATTCTTGAACATCAATCAGAGCTTAAACTAC
Source organism: Fagopyrum tataricum (assembly GCA_002319775.1). Taxonomy (NCBI): domain Eukaryota; kingdom Viridiplantae; phylum Streptophyta; class Magnoliopsida; order Caryophyllales; family Polygonaceae; genus Fagopyrum; species Fagopyrum tataricum. The sequence continues at coordinate 17,131,607 of CM008286.1, forward strand.
ATGCTAGTAGAAGAAACTCAAGATATAGCCCTTATTTAAGGCTTTAATTCATGAACATTGTGCTTCTTCAAGTACTTCATGGTTAAGTACATCAAGTAATTGCAACAAAAACCAATACACTCTTAAAATCTAATCACATGCTAGCAAGTGAAACCTAATAAGAACTAACAAAAAGTGAATACAATACATAAGTGAAAAACACTCAAGTAATCTAGGGTTATATATACTGTAACATGCTTGAGCATTTGGTTATGAGTTTGGAAACAATAACCAATAGGAATCAAAATATCAATTATACGCTAGCTACTTTCAGCTACAAGATAGGAAAATATTCAATCCAAACAATTGTAATCTATCCTCATAATCCATGGGTGAAATTTTAGATGTGATATGCTTAAACTCTATGCAATCACACATGAGAATTGCAGGATGTATCATTAATCTTCATAAAGTTTTCATTACTATGTTCACAAGACAGACACGAAATCTCAATTTGTATGCTGAAAAAAGTCAAGCTAGGATTAACGGAATTGCGGCCGGAATTGGGCACCACCAGCGATGGAGGCGGCCGGAGCTGACTCGAGGTGGCCGGTGGAGGGTTCGATCGGACCGAGACGAGCTGTCAGTTTTGCGAGTTCGTTGTATTTCAATTCAAATTGAAATAACAACACATACTACACTTGAACATACAACCTAGTAAGATGTCATTCAGATTGAAAAGTGATCGAGTAGCTTCTTCGTTGTATTTCAATTCAAATTAAAACAACAACACACTAGTAGTACACTTACCAAATGAAAAAAGTAGAAGAGCCCAAAATGTAATCTTTATGGGTCGAACATATTGCACTTGATACAATGACCTTTGTACAAGTTTGTAAAGAGCTCCATACCAGCCACAGAGTTGTTTGTCATAACAATCATCACAATTATCAAACCAAATCTTATTTCTCTCATAACATATATTGGTTCCCTGTTATAAATCTTTATAAATATTTATAAATGCAACAACTGTATATATTGAATATGTGATAGCCATGATGAAAGTTGCAGCAGAGAGATATTGTACAATGAAGCTGCAAACGTTGCTGATGTGTACTTCATACCGAGGAAGAATAGGTTCTGGTCCATCATTGGCCTACCATTTTAATTTAGAAAATTAAGCAGCTTTATTAATTATAAAAAGAAGAGATGATGTGAAGTTTAGAAAGACGTACTCTAATATGTTGAGCAATATGATCTTGGAGAAGATTAACGTGGTCGGGCGTCCGGTGGTGTGCGAACAGGGCTCGCACGAGAGAAGGCAGCATCAGGTATGGCTCGGTGGGGGTGGTCCTGGGCTCCGGCGGTGGCGTGATCAGATGCAGTGAAGGTGACTCGCGCAGATCTGGGCGGAGGCTTGCGCATGAAGAGGAGAAGACGGGTTGGCTCGCGCAGGGGTACAGTCTGGTGTTCCAACAACGGGGCGGCATCGGTAGATTTGTCCGGCTCCGACAGCAGCAGGTGGAGGTGAGGCTGAAGAAGAGCCGTTCGTGATTTTTTACGGGATGGAGAAATGTAGAAGGAGAGAGGAAGGGTGAGGAGAGAGTAGGGCATAAAAGAAGTTAGGGTTTTTATTTTTTTAGTTCCTCTTATACCCCTCTAAATAATGGAGGTTAGATTTAAAATTTGTAAATAAAAATAGGAGGGCCTACTTAGTATTAATAAAACAAAAAATGTCTTTCTACCTCATTTTTCTCAATAATGATTGGGTAGTTTTTAATTTTTTGTTTATTTTCTACTTTTTGTAAAATTACACGTTTCGGTAACAATTTCATATATTGTATAAAATTGACGCACTTGATTTAGTTTATTTATTTGAAATGGTATTTGCTACTATAATCTACTAAATATATTATGAATAATAAATTTTCTATGATTATAAGCCCAACATGCTCCGGAAGTAAGAACTTTAAATGAGAGAGTTTTGATTGTTATCTGGACGTAATATCATTGGACATCCGGTGTTCTTGTAGCTTCCGGCTTTATACAAAAGTAGAAAAAGTTGTGGCATGAGTATGTAGTAGTGAGATTTTGAGTAATGATGACTCGCCCCTGTAGGTGTTTAGGGTTTTGGATGTGGCTTTTATGTGTTTAGGGTAAAGTTCCTACATTTTGATTAAATTTCTTGTCTTGAAGTTGTGAACACTTGTTTCTTATTATTGGAGTTATCGGGTTAACACTAAAAAAAAAAAATTAAGTGGAACTGCAAGGGTACCTTTAGTAATGTCAGGTCATACTTCTTGCATGTAATGGTTATTCTACAATTAGGAAGACTTATAATGCTTATTCGGGTATTTTTTTAAAAAATCTCTGTAGAGATGGATGCTCTTCTAAATGAAGAGTTGATTACAACTGATAATATTAAGGTTGGCAGTAAGATGGGTGTTTTTTTCAAGTAAGATCTCTTGATCATTGATGATGATATATTGATATAGTTGGTAAGATGGGTGCTCTTGCTAAGGGGAAGTTGGCTATCACTTCCAATGGAGAGGATTTCCAGGGTAGTGCTAAGATGTAGTCCATGAAGATAATGTGTTATATATCTGATGTTCTCATTAAGTCTCATGGTCATCGAGTTTGAAGATGATTTGATACATAAGAGGTTATAAATCATTCACTTGTAAACGGTGAAAACAAAAGTTTGTAAGTTGTTCCCATAAGTAGAGGACTTAATTAAGCTTGTAAAGTGCGCAAATCCTAAGAGTACCCACATCGGTGTTCTTAAAGCCCAATCTTGATGCCACATAGGAGGGGAGAGAGAATTTTACACTAGACCCCATAAAATTTCATCATGTAGTATGTGATAATCTAATATGGGACCCACATAATAAACAAATCATTTTGGTATTGAAAAGATTAAAAAAAGAAAGAGATTAAGAAAAATAAAATAAGGAGAGGGTAGGGGGAGAGTGGCATTATTTGATTGGTCAATACTGATCAATCAAATTTTACCTTGTGTTTTGAATTAATTTAGTTTTTAAAATTCTTTTAAATAAGTTTAAACTATTAAAATAAATAATATAAAATTTATGTAAACTATGAAATAATTTTATCTATTTATAGACCCCATTATATATATATTTATCATTTAAAAAATAAATATTTTTATAAAATACATACTAATCATTTAACACAATTTTTATATTAGTAGATTATTTAAACCTGTAAATTGGTTTTATTTCAAATAAAATTTATTTTATAATTTTTTTAACATAATAAATAAAAATTAGTAATATATATATATATAAAAATTTATAAATAACACTAAACTATGAAATTTAAAAAATAGTTTATGTAATATAAAATAATTTTGTAGTAAAATTTTTAATTTTTATGAATTTTTAAATTATCTTAAGTAAAATTTAATATTGAATCACAAGATTTAATAGTTAACAACAATCTAGTAATGTGTTCTCTATTCTCCCATGAAGGTAGAATAGTGTTAATCAAAGCAAATCTTAATGCAAAACCGAATTATATTATACAAAGCGTCATGTTACCAACAACAATACACAAGGAACTTGATCAAATAAATAGGCAATTCTTTTGGAATAAAGACCCAAATTTTCACTCACTAATTAGCTGGGATAAAATATGCAAACCGAAGACAACGGGAGAATAGGTATTAGAAAAGCAAAAGACATGAACAAAGCTCTACAAATGAAATTACTATGGAAAATTATGGCAGAATCCGACAATATATGGATGAAAGTAGTGGAGGAAAAAATATCTAAAGGAAACTCAATTATGGTCTTATAAGATCGGAAAAATTATAGCGGAACCCGACAATATATGGGTGAAAGTACTTTGAAAAAGGGTTCATTTGAAGAGTAGGTGATTGTCAAACGATTAAGCTATGGAAAGATCCCTGAATCTTGGAATATCCACTAGAGCAATGTGTCTCAAACAAACAATTAATAGATAATGGTGGAACAGAACGAGTCAGTCCCTAGCAAAAAGCCTTTGCAGAAATCCACCAGACTGGAAAGAGGATGGAAGTGAGTAATACCTTTGCAAAGCAAACCCTCAACCAAACTCGAATCCATCTCCACTTGAACCTGTTTGTATCCAAGATTCCAAAATAGATCGAGGCCGAGGGCAATCCCCCAGAGTTCAGCCAGTGGCACCGAGCAAATCACGATGTTGTGTATGCCACACTTGATCCATTGTCCCCACTCGTCAAGCAAGATACCTCCTGCCACAAGCAAATCCCGATATTGTGTACGCCACACTATGTTGTGTACGCCACACTTGATCCATTGTCCCCTCTCGTCAAGCAAGATACCTCCTGCCACAGCAGTCCCAGTGTCCCACTTCCCTGGAGAACCGATCCATCTGAATTCAACGTATCCCATCCAGGTCCCGGGAGGTTCCATCTCACGTACTTGTCATCTCTCCTGACAACCATGTCCATAAGAATAGTTCTATTCAATACAGGGTTATATTCCATAGCCTGGCTGAGAATGAAATGGTCGCAACAATGGGGAGTCCGTTCATCAAAGACTTTGCAGTTTCTCCACCTCCAGAACCAACACAGTAGGCGACGATGATGCATCAAGGGATAGTCCCGGCAATATTTGAGTCCTTATAATTCAAAATAATGCATAATATAAAATAATACAGTGTACCCCAAACTCACAAGATCACTACAAATGAGTTCTCGTTTGTCTATGTCAACTGCATTAGAAGAAGCAGCGCTCAGTCAATAATACCACCAAATCATCTAACAAACCTCGAGACACAGAAAACAAGAACAAAAGGAAACCAAACCAAGATGAGCTTACACTCCTCTATTAGTCATCTCTTCTATCCTCCTGTCTTTGTAATCCTCCTATGGCTACGGTCATCTCTATCTTCGTACCTATCCCTGTCAACACTTCTCCTTTTATACCTATCATCGCCTTTCTCGTTCCGATGTCCATCATAATCCACACTCCTCTTTCTATCATCTCTTCTATCCTCCCTGTGTCTGTAATCCTTTCTTCTATGTTCTCGGTCTTCTCTTCGTTCAGTGACTCTCTCATCAGAATCTCGGTTTCTTCTGTCATCTCTTTTATCCTCCCTGTGTTTGTAATCTTTTCTTTCATGTTCTCGGTCTCCCCTTCTTTCAGTAACTCTCTCATCGTAATCTCGGTCCCTTCTGTCATCTCTTCTATCCTCCCTGTGTTTGTAATCCTTTCTTCCATGTTCTCGGTCCCCTCTTCTTTCGGTGACTTTCTCATCTCGGTCCCTTCTGCCTCTGACGTCCCTGCTAGCTCTGGCATCATCCCGGAGCTCTTCCCTATGTTTAGAGCCTTCTGAAACTCTCCTGCTATGGTCATCTCGCTCGTGTCTTCGTTCATCTTCATCAAAAATCATTTCATATCTGCATGAGAATCCGATGTTAGAGACTCTTACATGAGGTTACCATGATGACAAGGTTTGTGGTAGCTAGGGCTGTCCAAACGGTCCGGTCCATTACTGTACGGTCCAGACCATCTTGATTTTTTTTTTAATTATTTTTTTTGGTATGGATTAAATCCGGTCCGGGTTTGGACCGGACCTGACCTTATGCTTTTCCTGTTCAAAAATATTTTATGTGTAAATTAATGATCCGGACCGGAACATTACGGTCCAGGACTGGACCGTAACTTCCGGTTCGGCCTGAACATGTGCAGCCCTAGTGGTAGCAGCTCAAAGTAATACAAATAAAACATACTTAGCATTATTTTCACCGCCGCGTTGCTTGTTATTATCTTTCAACTCAAAATTCATGGTAGTTGAAGTTCCGGGGCAATCCTTAGCGATGTGATCAATGGACCCGCATTTAAAGCAGCCTTGTCCTGTGAAAATTTTTAAAGTAAATTCACTACTGCAATAGTCTAGTGAGCCAGGATACAAAGATATTTCCAAGGGAAAAGGTAGTTTTCATAGATAAGGAAAACAAAGATTTCAACTACCTTGTTTGCTACCCTTGCGCCTAAACTGGTTCCACAGCTTTGAAACACTTTGACTGAAATCCACTTTTATTCTCCTGTCATCAATTAAAGCATTGTCCATCTGAAAAAGTAAAGCAAAATTAAGCAACCAACCAAATACTTCAACATATCTGAAGTCCAAATTGGAAGGCGACTGCCAAGTGCCACTGAAAAAGCACATGTGACAACATTGACAAAATATTATTCGTATGCTCAGAGATCTGACACAATGAGATGAACACATAAAACTCCAGAGATTGGAATCCGGGAAAGGAAAAGCGGCCTAGTGCCTAAAAATTTACCATTTTGAAAATGCAGAGCCAATATATTAAATGGCATCAACATTTGATGTCAACATGCTACAGAACTGGATTAATTCCCATAGATAAAAGTAATAACAATGAACAACACATAAGAATGCTCTAATTTAATTGTGCAATAAAAAGTTGTGCGTAAATCAGGTTTACAAACAATAGCTGAATACGACTCATTTCAAAGAGCCCAAAAAAGAAGAGTAGTGATTTATAGATGCTTTCCAACTGAGCTCCAACTTCACGAGAACCAGGAGTCCAAATACATGCTGATTGCTAAAACTAATTGTTCAGTTCAGCGTAGTTCAACTTCAATTTCTTAATGTGTAAATGAAGTTAAGACAGCTAATGCAAAGGTTCAGCAGCAGCATTTTTCCATCAAACAATACAAGTACTATATTTTTCATTAGGACAACTCAAATTATTTCAAATAAAATGTACAAGTCAAAATCTATAATAAAGCTACATCAGTAAATAAAATTGCTCAAATTATATGTCAGAAAATAATTTCATTTAGATAACTTATCAATTACTTCCCATAAAAAAAGTTCATATGGTAAATTAAACAAGGACAAAATTATAGCTAATGCCTTTCCAAGATATTTTACAGGGAGAGGAGAGTGCAGAAGAGAAAACAAGCCAAATGTGGACCATGGATTTCCAAAATTAGTGAGACACAAAACGGAAGCAGGATGAAATTTTGGAACCATACAGAAAAAATACACGAGCAATGAATGGAAACCAATAAACAAGTTTTCCACATAACACCCGTTGTAGTTCACTAGTTCTCAACCCAAATTCTATTTTCTTCTCGAAAATCATGATCAAGATTTAAGCTCGTCTGGGCAATTTGAGATTTTGAGCCCACATACCAGAGGAGTGAAAACTTTACCAAATGATTGACCTTACAATCCCAATTAACCCACAAAGAGTTAATTGCCAGAGTTCGGGGCTAAAATCCAAAATCTCAATGTGGGTGGAAATTTCAATTGAGATTTTAAGCTTTACAATGGATGGTGTTCTTTTGAACTTTTTTTTTTTAAGTAGTAACTTTAGGGAAATGATTCCAAACTGGTAACTTTTCCCAAGAACCAAACCTTGTGTTTGCTTTGTAACCTCCTACTTCAAGCTCCAAATGTACAAGTAACAGAAAGACACTAACTCCATAGACTGGCATGATAAAGCAAAATATGCAATGTTAGGAAAATACCAAAACAGAAGAGATTACTAATCAACCATGGATATAGGGGGATAATCTAATTGTATGTCAAACTGAGGGATGACTTTAACAAGGAGTCTGTGATCCTTTGTCAGAGACGTTGAAAAGTTCACCAGCAGAATAGATTACATAAACATTTTTTTTTCCACACAGAATATAAAACAGTTTTTCATAAATAAATTTTATCATTCCGATTAGTTCAAATCACCCTTCAGGTTCAAAAAAGATATAACATGTCCAATTATCACAAGTGATGAAGAACAGAGCCTGTTGAACTATAAAATGACAAAATAACCATGAAGTTAAGGATATATGTTCTTAAAAAATCTTAACAGACGTACTTTCGCTAAAATATCATCAATGAGTAGAGTAAGTTTTTTTTTCTTTCCAGAGAGTGAAATAAGTGGCAGAAGTGATCAGATATCAGGCTACGTACCTTCTTGAAAGCTTGAATACATGCCTCCTCATCCTCAAACTCTGTCATTTAAAGGGGGACAACATATCACACATGCATTAAAATTATGGAACAAAATATATTTGGACATGAGGAGAAAGTATGTTGCATTCATGCCAAGTTACAAAACATCAAAAATCAAATCCAACGGTTTCCAATGATGGTAAACTGACAAAAGTGACAGTGTTTCTGAATACATTGTTTGCTTTTAAAATGGTAATGTCAAATTTTCAGCTTCAGATGAACATGAAGTGCACATGTAATTTGAAAGCTTATCATTAATTCTCCGTTTCTTCAACCTACACTGTTCACACAACTGCTTATCTCCATTTGTTCGCTATCTTATGATAGTTATGAGTCCAATTGGTAGAATCAGGCCCCATTTCTTTTTGTGTGGAAAATTTATGGTCAGATAAGTAGTTAGGCGACTTCAAGCAACAGAGTTAGCTAGATATGAATCATATGATAAGGTGATAAAAAGGAAACCTGCTGTTAGCCATGGAAAACCTTTGAAGGTTTATGTAGAGAAAGCAATTCAAGAAAGTTAAGTTGGCTGTGGGAAAGACACACAGGGATGAGGGAACCATGAAACCTGATTTGGTCAAGGGAATTTGACTAGTGTCTCTGACTGGGGGAATTAGCAGTTTGTGCGTGCATGTAAGGCCTTTTGAATATTCTTATCCACGAAAATATTAGAGATATATAAAAGCCTTAGGTCATCAGAGGTTTTGCCTCCTTTGTTTCCCTTGGGTATATTTCGTAGTGTTGTGCAAATTGGTTAATATTGCCTTCCTTACCACACAAAAGAGAGAAAATTGGTTAAAAATTACCTATGAAGGCATAACACAAACTGTCTCCAGTCTTGAAATCGCGAATTATTTCAGCACTGTCATCAAATTACAATGGTGAGTTCAAAGTACAAATATTTCAACAGAGAATATATGTTAGAACTAACAAATTCAACTTTAAAAGTAAAGCTTTGAAAAACTTACGATGTAACATTTCCAAAGCGTGAAAAGATGGTGTGCAGGTCTTCATCCTGGAAACATCATGACAAAGAAAGAGAGCAAGTTAGAGAAACAAGTGAATTGAGGATGCTAGAACAGATTATGAATTGCATCCATAAACAGGAACACTTTTGAAGCAGCGCACTTACTTCAGTAACAGGATTCAGCTTACAAACAAATAGTACATTTTCAGGTGGCTTTACATCAGCATCAGGAATGTCTCCAATCTGTGACCACAGACAAGAAAATGACTCTTACAAGGAATAAAGGAATGTTTTATAAGAAATAGGACTTGGAGCATTACAGTGGAACTGATGCAGAGAAATTGACTTACACTTTCAAGTACAACGGCTCTTGAATGAGCTTCCTTTTCTCGGATAGCTTCCTCAAGCTCTTCTGCATCCAATTGCTCATCCATAGGCACCCAATCATCCTCAAGTCTAACTTCATCATCAACCTACGGAAAAGAAAGACAAAGGTCAACCTACTTGACAAATTATCCTGCTATTATAAAATTCAAAAGAAAAGAAAAGGTGAAAAATATGACTGCATAAGTAGGCAAAGCAACAAGATCATCGCATTACCTCGTCTTTTGGTTTTCCTTCTGGGGAAGCATCCGGAATAAGTCCAGCAAGCTGAGGAGGATCTTCAAAAGGATCATCAAGTATATAGGTGTGTTTTATTCTGTCAGAAATCACATCACGGGTTATACACAGATTTGTACGACAAAGAGATTTCATAGTAGACAGCATCGGTGAAAAGCCCATACCGTATATTCTTATATGGTCGGCCTTTTTCATCCACATAAGCTTCATTGATCCTTTCCAATGTATCAAGCCCTTCAGCAACCTCACCAAACACCTGAAATGACATGTAGCTAGATGAGACTACAAATGCACATAGATGAAAGGCATATTGATCAAGCAAGTTACAATTTAGCATTTCTAAACTTTTTTTGTGATAAATTTGATCAAAACAATAATCTTTATTGTGATATAGTATTATAGTAACATATTTCCTCTGGTAGTTTGGCCAACATTTTACTCCCAAAAATTACAAATCTCATACTCATTGAACACTATTTCCTGATTCATATAAACACATCACAGATTAGTAACTAAGAAAATATACTCTACGGATTCATCTCATAAAGCAGATATGAGGAGCAAAATGTAAGAGAATTTCCTAGAATTCTGTACAGTTCTCCTTAATTTATAATATAATGACTCTTTCCTAGTTTGTGATAACTGATAATGTCAAAATTGATGTCAACTAGGCAAAAATAATTTCCTCAAAGTTTTCAATCACTCTTTCCTAGTTTGTAGATGATGGCAAAGCTGATGTCAGCTAGGCAGAAATAGATACTCAAAGTGTCGTCTATCAATACTTTCTTGTCACCATATTTACATGTTGTAGTTATCAGATGGGCTGCTTAAGAAACCTAAGACAGCATCCTCGATCTCGACTACTGACAGAACTTACTTAACATGGAACTTCAAGCATACTTACGGTGTGTTTTCCATCAAGGTAGTCAAGATCTTCCCTTAGTGTGATATAGAACTGCAAAGAAGATAAATTCATGAGCTCAAGAGATAGGCATAAGATATAAGTAACTCAGTGATACAATAACTTCTCCTCGAGACCAAGGTCAAGCTACAAAAAAAATAGGACCAGAGACAGATATTGGACGGAGCAGGGAGATAAGAAGAGAAAGAGGTGTATCTCTTATACCTGAGATGCATTAAGGTTCTCCCCTGCACTAGCCATGGAAATAGTCCCCCTCTTAGAATGCTTCAGATCAAGGTGAATTTCATCATTGAAAAAGCGAGCTTGATCACCAAACAAAAATCTACACACAAAGAAAAGAAAGGAAAAATTAATGCAATGTCAATTTAGGGGGGGGGGGGCAGGGGGCAACATAATAGCCAAAACATTTTTGGTAGCCTTATCAGCTTAAAGTACAACACTATTGGTCATGTCAAACAGACCCCGAATTGTTGATTTTACATTCTTTCTAGGTTTAATTCCTAAATTTTCATTCTTAATTCCACTCTTAGCTGTTACTCACTTACTCCAAATCTCTGCATGTTAATCATACAAAGGCTAATTATACACAGTGCATTACAAGCATACAACTCTAGCACCCGACACCCGTGGCTTAATCATGATATTCCATCAACTTTCTGGGCAGAAACTTCTAAAGGACAGCATTTTCTATGTCTTTATCATGCCGTTTCCATATCCTACTTCCATCCTTCAAGCTTAAATTTAAACACTCTATTCCGGGCAATTTGCCCACAAACTCCTTCATGTCAAGGGACTGAAAGACCCTATTTAAACCGTCAAGGCCTTCCCCCTTGTCAATACAATAATTTGAGTCCCCATCAGCCAGACACTATATGCAAGCATGGACCTATTGTAAGTTTGTAACCTAGGGTTCACCATCCCTACTCAGCCCACCGTGAACAGAAGGAGAAAAGACCCTCCTATTTTAACACAAAGCTCGATTTTGAAATCCTAAATCTCAAAACGAAACCTAAACGAATCTCTTCCCTTGATCGGTTCAAACAAATAAATATTATTACTATTTTTTCCCTGGTCAAGATTTAAACAAACACAAATTATTTCCAACAATCAAAAGTCACCTGTAAAGAGAATCACCACCGCTACCAGTACCAGTTGGATCACCCGTCTGAGCTGTGAAATCCTTCTGAATCGTATGAAACAAGCAGCCATTGTAGTACTTGATCCTTCTCCCACGGAAATACCACACAAAATAACAAAAATCAACTTAAAAATCAGGTCGAAACATAGTGATATCAATCTAGAGTTGAAAATTAATGGAGAAGCAACAGAGTCGTATAAATGTGCGAGAGGGAAGGAAAGATAAATTACTTGCAGAGCTTTAAGAAGTTTTTGCAGGTAAGCGGGCAGCGATCGGCGTACAAGTCGATTACAATCTCTCCTAAGCTGGTCACCACCATCACAGACATATTTTCCTTCTGTTTGGCTCTGATAACGGGAACGGGAGCGGAGGTGTCGAAGACGGTGCAACAACTACAAGGCTAAATACTTCAATTCAAGTAATTCAACGAATATCCAAACCGACTTAAAACCTACAAAATTCACATATTCAACCTAAATGGACATAAAGATAAAAACTTACAAATTGCAACTTGAATGTGCCGATGTGCGGCGAGCGTGGGGGTGTTACCGGCGTGCGGAAGGCCGGCGGATTTCACCAGCGTGCGGCGGAGACGACAGAAGCTGGGAAGGAAGATGGCTGACAGTGGGGGTGCAAAAGAAAGGGGGTCGAGTCTTCGACCAAAGAGCATTTATGAAACCGAGCTATTTTACCTATATGAAAATATTTCATTGTTTCAAATATAAAGAATACCGGATAACCGAGACTCTCAAACTTCGTCTCGAATCTGATCCGCTTCTAACTTAAAAAAAATATGATTCGATCTAGTACAGGTTCTCGTCTTTCTGCCTTACATGAGATTCAAACAAATTCTACAAGACTCGAAATTTATCATATTGGATTGTCTGGTTTTCGAATCGGTTATATTTTAATATTTTTGCCGAAATCAATGATTGTTTTTTGCAGTACTATTGATTTATAATGTAAAAACACAATTTTTAAACAAAGAGTCAACATGAGATTTGCATATTTACGGAAGGGTTAAAATGTGATTGGGTAATTTTCTCTACTACGGTTTAGAAAATATTAATGCTCTAAAATATGCAATGTTTTTTATACAAGGTAAGCAAAATAGGCGGGTCAACATCTAGACACCGACCAACCTACAGCATCCTTACGGATGAGTACAACCACATCGTCTGGGATATCGTCCTAGTCTTCAGTGGCAGATAGTTCGTGTTTTGCGAGCTTATCCGCTACCGTGTTGATTTCCCTAAAGATGTGTGTGATGCTTACTTGAGAAAAGCATGAGATGCTGGTGAAGATGTCAGAAATTATCATATATGCCCCCACGGGATTTTCCAAGCGTGGTTAATCAAATTGATCAGCATCAGGTTGTCTCCCTCAATCTCAATAGCCAAAACTTTTAACTATTTAGTCTTTTGTAGGCCTTCCCGCAAAGCAAACGCTTATACCTCTAGAACTGAATCTGCATGAAATTTCTCTTTTCCGTGAGCCAAACGAAGGTCGTGGTTATCACGAATGATGAAACCAAAGGCAAATTGGTTATTGTTGTCTAATGCTGCGTCGAAGTTGAGCTTAACAAAGTTTACTTTTGTTTTTGCCAGTTGATATTTTTGGTCTTCCTTCTCTATTTTTATTTTATTTTGCTCTTAGTTAATTGTTTAATGTTTGCTTGTTCCCAATCTTCAATTTGTTCTAGATTTTGTGTTGGTCTTTTATTGTTGAAGATTATTTGATTTCTATCTAGCCAAATCTCCCACCAAATCATTGTCAATTGTCTAAGTTATTGGGTTGAGATTTTATCCTTCAATACTAATAGTGTCTCATAAGTAGATTGATTATAAGTGTCAATATCCTTGAGAATGTTTGATATGTTGGTATTGTCCATGGCCAGGTGAGTGCATTGGCGCTCAAAGAAAAGGTGTTTGGCGCTTTTTGTATGGTGATTGCAATATACGCAATGCATGACTACTGAAATTTTCTGTTTGTCAAGATTTTATTTGGTTGGGAGGCCATTTAATGCCATTTTTCATAGGAAGTTTTGAACTTTCGGCATGATGTTCATGCCCCATATCCAGGTTTTGTCTACCGATACTCCAACTTTCCATCTTTGGATCATATTTATTGCAGATTTGGTAGAATATCATCCGTCGTCGTTAGTTGACCAATAAATCCTATCTTTTATGTCATTTGTTGGAAGGTTGTACTTCTTTATTTTATTAATGATGTTTACTTGAAGAATGCCTTCAAGTTGAGACGTTGTTCGTTCCACTTTTTATCCGAGATAAAGGTATCTACCTTATCCGATGTTTTGATTAGGGCTTGATCAGTCACTACTGAATATAGGGATTCATCCATTAATCATCGGTCTTCCTATAATTTTATTGCGCTTCCAAGTTCCATCCCTACTCGCCAACATAGGCCTTTATTAAAATTTTCATTCAGTTTGGTCAACTTTTTCCATTGCTAAGATGTATTTTTTCCACAATCGTAGTTCCATAGGTTTTTCCCATGGAGATATTTTTCTTGTATAATTTTGACACATATATTTTATGGTTCTGCCATAATTTTTCATAGTAGTTTCAATTTCAGTGCCTTATTAATATCCTCGACCTTTCTTATACTGGTGCCGCCTAGGGCTTTTGGTTTACAGATTTTATTCCACTAATTAATGGGTGGTAGTTTGGTCATTTATTTTAGAAGAAATTTTTATTGATTTGTCTAGTTCATTATGAATGCTTGCAGATAACATAAAGCCTGCATTTGGTAACTTGGTTTTGCGTTAAGGTTTGCTTTAACTAGGGTTGTTCGTCCCTCTTGTGAGAGAGATGAAGCTTTCCATTTCGAAAGTTGTTGTCTTGATTTTTGGATGACTGAGTTGAAAATCTCTTTGCTGACCCTTCCATTTATGATAGGGCAGCCTAGATATTGTTTTAGATTTGTGGATGAGGAAATCCCAAGATGAGCTTGTATTATTCTTTTATTTGTGAGGTCTACATTATTGGAGGTTTGAAAGACAGATTTGTGATAGTTTATTACTTGGCCAGACGTTTCGCAGTAGTCATTCAAAAGCGACAAGATTTTGTTGCTTGCGTCAGTTGTCGCCTTATTGAAAATTACGATATCATCTGCAAAGGCTAAGAATGGGGTTGTTGATCCATTTTTTGTTATTGGAAAGCCAATAGATCGTGGATTTTCTCCACTTATTTTCTGTATATTTCTTGCTAGAACTTCAACTTCTAGGTTGAAAAAGAGCGAGGATAGTGGATCTCATTGACGGAGACCTCTTTGTGGATAGATTAGGGTTGTCGGTGAATCATTTATTAACAAAAAGTATGAGACAATTGTTACACATTCATTAATCCGGTTTCTAAATTTTCTCACAAAACCCAAATGGTTGTAGTACCAATTTTAGGAACTTTCATTCTAATTTATCATATGTTTTTTCCATGTCCAATTTGATGGCCATATACCCTTCTTTTCCTTTTTTTGATCTAAACCCGTGAAAATTTTCGTGGGCTATAAGGACATTATCATGGATTGCCCTATTTTTAGTAAAAGAGCTTTGTAGTGGGTGAATTAGTTTTGGTAAAATTGAACTTAATCGGTTTGCTAAAACTTTGGCTATGATTTTGTATAATGTGGAGCAAAGGCTTATTGGTCTGTAGTTGGCGCTTGTTGTTGAGTTATCCACTTTTGGGAGGAGTGAAATGAAAGTGTGGTTCAATTGTTTAAGGATTTTGCCAGTTATGTAAAAACTGTTTACAACTCTTGTGACGGTTGGGCCAACGATGTGTCAATACTTTTGATAAAAACTAGATGTCATTCCGTCAGGCCCGAGCGATTTTTCACCGCCGATATCAAACAGTACATTTTTTATTTCCCCGTTAGAGAAAGGTTTACCTAACTCTGTGTTCTCGTCGTTAGTAATTTCTGGTTGTACGACTTCCAAAAGTTTGAAGTTTATGAATGTCGATGTTCGAAGCTCGGAATCGCGTTTTGTAATCTTCCAAGAATTCCTCATTTATGGCGCTCTCTTTGGATAGTATAGTCCCATCACTTCTTGTTACATTTGATATTATCTTCTTATTTCTTCTACATGTGGCTTTTCTATGGTGGAATTTCGTGTTTTTATCACCTAAGTGCAAGTTTTCCGTTTTGGCTCGTTGCACCCAATATTTATGTTGGTATTCCAGTATACATTTTCTTTTCTTGCATAATCTCGTTGTCTTATCATTTAATTGTTGATCAAAAGATGAGAATAGTTGCATTTGGAGGGTTTCTATTTTCTTCATCAACGGATTTTAGTTGGGTATTAATATTCCCGAATTTTGCACGACTCTATTGTTTCAAGTTTTGTTTTAGGAGGCTAGTTTTTTTAACAAGGTTGAACATGTGTGTTCCTGGGAACTAGATTCTCCGTGTTTGTTTTATTAGAGAGCTTGTCATGAAGAGAGCGATAAAGGTAGTTGAGTGGATGCATCTTCTTTTACAGTCGAGAGACCCGCATATTGAGCTTCTACTACTTTGGTCTTGTATGAGTGTTTCTAAGATGTATTTTGGCTTGAGGATTGTCATCCGGAGCATTGGGAGAGTGCAACAGCTTATTTTGATGATGGGCTCCGTGGATTGGTAGAGGATATTGTGGTGTGTGGGGCCCTTTCTTTGGTATCTTCAGTGGCGGCTTGCTTCTTTGCCCCTTCTGTTTGGGGTCTTGGACTATGGAGGCTTCTTCTTTTACTTTGTGGCCTCTAAGGCCTAGTCTTAAGACCTTCAGGACCACATTTTGCGGGATAGTAGAGTTGTGGATATAGGCTTTGAGTTTTGTGGAGCTTTGGGCAATCTTCAGGCTCTTATTCTTGATCTCGATCTTTTTGTTTTTACTGTCAAGAACACCGTCCCCCGTAAAGACCAATAGGTTTTGACGAGTGCTCTTTTCGGTAAGATTGTACAGGAAATGGAAGTTGCCTTCGATTTGATCCCGAGTCAAAAAGCGGTTTTTAAGTGCCTTCAATCAATGCATAACCAAGATTTCTTTCTTGACATACCCATTGATGGGCTTGGCAGTGTATGTCCCTGGTTGAGTATCGTTCGATCCTTATGTATCGTCTGATGATTCAACTTTATCCAGTTGATGAGACTTGTCATATGCCCAACTATTGAAAGCATTTAGATGTTTTTGGGAGCATGTTGTTCATTGTAAGGAGCTTCCTGGCTTTAAATATAGACATGATCTAGTCCGTGATGTTTTATGCGACGTGTTTAGGAGAGCGAGAGTTTTGGTTAAGATGGAGGCGCTTGTGACTTTCTTGACTGTTCCACGTGAGGGAATATCTATGTTGAGGCCGGCAGACGTCTTAGTGTTTGGATGGATGAGTGAGCAGCATGCTTGTATTGATGTGGTAGGGATTTTCCCACTGGTTAGTCTAGGCAATGGGCCTTTTGTGATGGGTAAGGTGGTGCTTAATGCAACTTCTGCTAGGTGGCTAAACATGAGAGGGTTTGTGCCGAAAACTAACACACGATTCTTATGTTCGCTTTTGACACTTTTGGTTTTCTCGCGCCCGATGTTGTTGAGGTTCTTAAGAGGGTGCAACAAATCTTACATGGTAACGTTATATCTCTAAGGTCGTGAAATGTTGTTTTTAGAAGAATCGGTTTTGCAATTCAGAAAGGGTTGGCGACAACTTGTTGCTCATCTCCCTTATAGCTCAATGTCATTAATTATTAAATTAATAAGAGTTAGATTTAATGAGAAAAAATACTAAGGTTGCATTAATTATTTCGAGAAATTAAATTTGTTTAAAAGACAATCAAATGTAGCTTGCATATGTAGTCATGTTGTTTGTCAATCCTCAATTAAATTGTAAGAGCCTTAGTCTTTGGAGCCATTTTTGGCCTTAGCCGCCCCCGCGGGCTTAGGGAGCCGCCCCTGCGGCTCGTGGTGCTTTCCGCCCCTGCGGTTCGTGATGCTTTCCGCCCCTGCGGCTCAGGGAACCGCCCCTGCAGCTCAGGGAACCGCCCCTGCGATTTCTTGTGGCTGCAGCCGACTTTGTTGACTCTTGACCCGTGCTTTACTCTTTCATTTCCTTAACTTATTTCCTTTGCTTTGGGAGCAAGAGATCTTCATTCCCATTCCAGAATACCTTCTTCACGTTCTTCTTCTTGCCTCATTCTCCTTCTTGATCTTGTTATTGGATTCCTCTTAGTTTGGAAGAGGTTTTGTGTGCTTGTTGAGGTTGATGTTGTATGTGGTTGTTGTTGAGCTTGGGAGCCAACTGAAGAGGTGTTTGTGATCATTTCCTTGCCTAGACCACAACAGTGGTAAGCTCCATTCTTCTCTTATTTCTTCCTTTCTTGAATTCCTCTTTCATATCTTAGGATTAGATGTATGGAAGGTAGATTGATGTTAGAATGTGTATGTTTATGCATGTGGTTGATTATGGAATGGAGAAGACGTGAATTGATCACGAGAAGAGTGAAAGAGAAGTCGGGACTCTATGTTCTGCAAAGTCGCCGCCCCCGCGCCTGGAAGTTGCCGCCCCTGCGTAAGCCTTGTCACCGCACCCACGCCCGGAAGCTGTCGCCCACGCGGCCACGGTCCCAGCGCCTGAGCTTGTCTGCGGCCGAGCTTTGCCGCGCCTGCGGTTTGCCTTGTTCCGCTCCTGCGTTTTTCTTTTCCGCAGGTGCGTCTTGTACATGATCTACTTAGAGTAGTATGATCCTTTCCTTTCCTAGTATGAGGGGATTAGTAGCATGCTAGGTATGTGTATGAGGATAGAATGATGAGGATTATGATATAGAGATATGCCGGTTAGGGCTTTGAGGTTTATAAGTTGGATACGATCCTTATGGATCCTTTGGGTCTAGGTGTGACCCTTTAATGGATGTGAGTTTGATATATTGTTATGCCTTGTTATTAGGCAGTGTTGTTCTCCAGATTTGGAGCTGATCATACTTGAGAGTACTACGTGGTTGAGATTACTTCGAGGTTGAGGTAAGTCCATAGGACTTACTTAGCTACCATCCCTATATTGGATGTGTGCATGAGTGGTGTTTGATATATGCTTGATAGCATGCGTAGTGATGATTACCGACCTATGGTTTAGTGACTTCCCATTGTAGGGCGTGACAACCTTCCCTTTCATCCCTCTGAGAAGTCTGGGAGGTTCTCTGCGGACAGGCCAAACTTGGTTCAGTGGGACGGGCTTTCTCCACTCCCATAGGGTATAGGGGGACGGTGACCGTATCCCCACTCCAGCTGGCAACATTCCCGAGAGGCGAGGATTATATTCCTCGTGTCACATATTTTCATATTCAGATATATATATATATATACGATTGAGGGATTGGACTTTATAAAGATAATAAACTAGGTAAATGTGTGAAAGCATGATGATGTGTTATTATACCTTGATGTGTGATTGTGCTTATGCATTTTCTATATATATGTGTATGATTAACTAACGGTTTTATACCGTGTTGTAGATCATTTGCAGGTTAGGAGAGCTGTAGAGTGATCCAGAGTGGGTGATCCGCTGAGGGCTCCGTACACTGGGTTTTATGCGAGGGTTATGGGATATTTCATATGTACAGTTTATGTTTACTTTTGTACTCAGCGGTACTTCTGTATTACCTTTTGATATATATATATATATATATATATATATATATATATATATATATATATATATATATATATATATATATATATATCAGTTTTATGTTTTGGATTTAATCTATTTGTGTCTTGTTGTAAGATCCAGTGAACTTATTGTCAGGCTAGGGTCAAAATTCATTGTGAGATCCTAGTCCAGTAGCACCTCGAGTTCTACGGATTTGGAGTGTTACATAAATAAGGCGATTTTAAAGGCACGGCGGAAGAATTCACAAATGCACGACGTTTACGGTTTCCGGAACCGTCCCGTGACCGTGGTAGAAAATGGAAAAAATATATATCCCGCCACGGGATCGTGACCGTGGGATTTTTAAAATTTGTTTACCCTATATTAGTAAAATTTATAAAGTAAATATGTCAAGGTTTCGGGAACCGTATCCGCCACGGTTTCGGAAACCGTGACCGTGGATATTTTTTCCCGGTTACGGTTTTCGAAACCGTGACGGCTACGGTTTCCGTAAACGTCGTGTATTTGTGAATTTTATTGTCGTACACTTAGTCTTTCCGATTAAGTATCTTCTTATGTTCACAACTTTTCTTATTGGTTGACTTTTTTCTTGATTTAATTTTTTTATCTTCTATTATAGCCCGTGTTCCTTGGTTTTTCTATAGTTTTTTATTGTATTATGTAATATGACTTGCTAATGCCGATGGGTCATATTTACTATTCTAAACCTTCATTGCACAAGATCAACCTTTCTTGAAGAGGAGGTGGATTTCTCATGACCCCTAATGGAGAATTTTTTTACATATTCCCTGCTAGGATGAAGAAGGTGATAGCTAAACTAGTCGAAATCCAAAAGTTGGAACAAATAAAGGGGGAACGAATGTTTTAAGAGTACATTGTTTGTTAGTCGAAGTTCCTGTCTGGGTGATACTTTTCGCTCGTGGGATATTTTCAATTTTTTCTGAAGTCATCTCTATTTTCAAATTTTCTTCTGTGTGGATTGAAACGGAAAGCTCGCTTTCTTGGGTGTATGGTCAAGTGTTTGTTAGAAGCATTTTCTAATAGAAGAAAAATTGAAAATAGAGATGACTTTAGAAACAAAAGATTACATTTGACAGCAGAGTTATTAGAGCATGAACTCTATGGGCATGTTAGGCATGCAGTGAGAAGAATGACAAAATTAGGGGATTATTAGACGTACCGGTAAAAATCACTATTTGTCACTGTAACTACGCACTTCGCGTGCGTAGTTGACTGGTTTCCAACTACGCATATGGGGTGCGTAGTTGGAGTCCGAGAAAAAATTAAAAAAAATTTGAAAATAATGAACTACGCACTTGGCGTGCGTAGTAGAAGTAAGCAAATACATATATATATATATATATATTATTATTATTTTAATATTAACTACTACGACGCACCCCAAGTGCGTAGTTACGGTGTCAAATAGCAATTTTCACCGGTACGTTTAGAAACCACGCAAAATTAATGCAACGAACCATGTATGGAGATCGGAGTATAGATTCTGTTAGTGAATATATTGAGGCTAATACATGAATGGTCTTTCAAGAGCATTTTCTATTCTGTAATTTGTGTTTTAAAAAACATTTTATTTGGAATGAAGTGAAACACCATTTTGATATGAGGATGTTTATGTTCACAAAAGATTAGGTTTTACCCAAAAACCATCTACACCTTGCCTCTCGATTTTTATTCTCCAACTTGCCAACAAATGAAAACTTAGAGAATTCAATAAGTTTGTTTCACTGTATAATTGTTCAATATCAAATTTTGGTATGGGAATGGTCTCATATTCCTTGTATGCGGTACATGATAAATCACAGCTATAAGTGCTTCAATTCTAGGTTTGATTATTCTGAAAACTGAAAATTTAGTTTGCTATTTCAATGAACTTGAAGTGTTAATTGAGAAGTGGGAACTAACTGTGTGCTAGGTGAAATTATCTTTGATGCACATCATGATCTTATGAAATTCTATTTGGCTCTATAACTTTCTTTACACATATTGCTCATTTAAAATTGAAATTGCAAGTAAAAAGATCTTGGTGATTGAAGTTGTCTATTTTTGTTTATATGATACAACCACCCATTGCACTAGGGAAGACTGCTTCGTACGACACCAAATGGTAAAAACTGTGGCCTTGTGAAAAATTTAGTTGTCATTGGAATAGTCACTACTGTTATGACAAAGTCAATTATCGAAAAATTGTTCAGTTATGGAATGGAAGAGTTGTTCATGTGCTAATCTTAATTATCTTAAATCTTTTTTCTTCCTGGATCCTGAAGTGAAAATAAAGCCATTAGGTTGTGGGTAGTTTTGGAAAGCACACCACTTGGAAGGAAAATAAAGATTTCAAACTACCTTGTTTGCTACCCTTGCGCCTAAACTGGTTCCGCAGCTTTAAAACACTTTGACTGAAATCCACTTTTATTCTCCTGCCATCAATTAAAGTATTGTTCACCTGAAAAAGTAAAGCACAAATTAAGCAACCAACCAAATACGTTGATAGTATGTATCATTTTCAATAATTTTCAAAGTTGGTATTATTTTGAGTGTAATTGATATTTGTTATTATTTTGAATTTTTTTTTTAAAAAATCTTTTTAATAATATTTATTATTTTAATAACTTGACATATGCTATTAGTCTTATTAATTGTTAGGTAATTCACTATTTAATATTAACGATTTAGTATTGTAAGTTTTTTACTTAGACATGCTATTTATATTATATAAATCTCTTTAATTTAAATTTTAATATCTTATTATTTAATATTGTTAATTTAAATTTTATGATTTGTTTTACACTTTTTTTTTGTTAGTATATGTTTTACAAATGACTTCTTATCTATCTTATATAATAAAACAACCCGTGAACAGATACTTAGCGTCATTTCGTGCGGTCACCTTATCAATTTTATGGTGTCGCCTATTAGTTAACTCAAATCACGTACTCTAACATTTAATTTAATAAAACCAAATTCTTTTTATGATTGATACTAACTTTAGCATTCGAGTATCTCAAATGATATTGTCCCAGAATCCTCTTTTCCGATTGTTATTGCAAGATTTGAATTATTGCTTGATTTTCATTCATAATGTAAAAAAATACAGTCTTACAATAAGTATCATATAACAATTAAGACTATTATCAACATAATGAATTATATTTTAACACACAATTATCGTCTAACCCGTACAGGGCACGGATATTAAAACTAGTAAGTATTAAAGGAGAGACCCTTATTGCCACGTGTCAGCACAAGAATTCACGAAGCTCCAAAAAAATCTTTTAAAAGTTTATATTTTACGTTAATAAAAGTCATATTAATTAAGTTTCTTAAAAATAGAAAATTTAGCAAATCTTTAACGTTAATTAGAGTTATTTTTTCCTTCAAAATTAACGAATTCTAAACTTGATCCAATGTACATTTGCAAAAACATGAAATCAAGTTCATATATAATTCTTTTTATTTTTTTAAAATTTATATGTGAATTATTTGCAAACTCTAAAATTTTCATATTCTAAAAAAATTTAGATAACGGTTTTTTCGACCTATAAATATATCATAAAACGTTTGTCTAATTTTTCATTGCAATCAATATATTTATATGTGAATTTAGAATACAATATATATATATATAACTAGGTCTAATCCAATATTATCAAAACCCCGCACTGTGCGGGTATACACTAGTGAACTAATTAAGTTAATATATATATATATATATATATATAGGGTCATGATCCGGTAGGAACAACCCTTAGAGTAGGGAATAGAAACTCCTAAGATCCGTTGGATTAAAATTTGTACGTTCATGATGGAAGATACATAATAAGCTTTCAAGGTGAGAATCACATGATTGTTCATTTTTCATTATTCATTCATTAAATAAGATACAAATTAGGAAAATAGATTTCTTATTTTTGGGTTATCCCAAAAATAAACGTTGAAGCAATTGATCGTTAATATATTTTATAAGAAATTTGATCGTTAATATATTTGGTCGTTAATATATTTTATAGAGAAATTTGAACGTTAATAAATTTTATAAGAAATTTGATCGTTAAATTTGTTAGGATTGGTCGTTAAAATTTATTTTGGTAGTTAAAATATGGAAAAAAAAACATTTTAACCATCAATTTTTCTCTATAAAATTTTTATGACCCACAAAATTTTAACGATGACTATATTAATTATATTAAAAATATTTTAACGACCAAATTTTCTCTATAAAATATAATAACGACCCAATATGAAAATAATGTATTACCATAATTTGGTCGTTATTAAATTTTATAGAGAAATTTTGGTCGTTAAAATATTTTTATCATAATTCTGTCAGATGCAATATAATATTCTCATTAATTATTACCATAAACAATGTTAAATCTTGGACGTTCATCTATATTAATCCAACGGCTATTATAAGTTCTTATTCCCTACTCTAAGAGAGGTTCCTATATGATCCTCTCTCTCTCTCTCTCTCTCTCTCTCTCTCTCTATATATATATATATATATATATATATATATATATATATATATATATATATATATATATATATATATATATATATATAACAGTAGATTTTGGGATGCAATAAAACAAATTTATATATTTATTTAATAATAATAAAAATACATTATGTCAGATAAGAACCTCCACATTAGAATATGGGTTAATCAAGTTTACAAACAATAGCTGAATATGACTCATTTCATAGAACTCAAAAAAGAAGAGTGGTGATTTATAGATGCTTTCCAATTGAGCTCCACTTCACAAGAACCAAGAGTCCAAAGACATGTTGATTACTAAAACTAAATGTTCATTTCAGGGTAGTTCAACTTCGAATTCGTTATGTGCATATGAAGTAAAGACATGTAATGCAAAGTTTCAACATCAACATTTTTCCATCAAACAATCCAGGTACTATATTTTTCATTAGGACAACGTAAATCATTTGAGATAAAATGTATACGTCTATATCTATAAAAGCTACATCAGTAAATAAAATTGATCAAATTATGTCAGAAAATAATTTCATTTAGATAACTTATCAATTACTTTCCATAAAAAAGTTCATATCTACTATATATAATACTAAAACAGAAGTGTATAAACCCACGTAGCATCGTCTCATTAAGTCACATTGAACTTTGCCAAATGTCATAACCACATTAAGCCAACTAGGATTATGCCACATGTCACCACCACAATAAGCTACAACGGATTTTGTCACATGTCTTATTTGTATGAGAAAAATGCATAGAACCACCCTTAATATTTAGTTGATTGCAATGAACCACCTGTAATATTTTTTCTCCGAAAAAACCACCCTTAATGCTAGTCTGTTTGCATCGGGCAACATATCTCTCCAATATGTTAAAAGTAACGTTAAGTTAAGTGGAAAAAAAAGAAGATAAAATCCAATTCATATCTTAATTAAATTAAAAGGAAACTTCCAACAAACATATCTGCTAATAGAATATATCCCCCCTCGTAATCTACACACCAGTAGAACTGCAGACACCGAATGCCCGTCAACAGCTTGGCCCTGTCGCCGCTTCGTATATTGGTGGTGAATGCTAGATAACCAAACTGTACTCAATACACAATCTCTGTATATTCCCAATCCAAATACATCACTCATTTGCCTTCCAAATCTCAACTGTTGAGCTGCTTAAGTCGCCATAGATCGACCTTTCAACGAGTTGGGTTTTCAATGATTCACATCCGAAACATGTACTCCCTCTCACCTGAAAATGAATATCAGTTTAACAATAAACTCAATGCCAATGACTTATAATTATCAATTGAATATCGAGTCTAAAACAAGGTAATATCATGCGGGAAAAGTTGAACTTAAAGATGGACATACATCGATGTTTCTGCTTTCAATTAAACAAACATCAAACTGCTCGCGTCATCAGAGGTTGGCCTTCTAGCGATTCAGCCTCAGTCAACTCCTACATCATCCATGAATTCTGGGCTACATAGCTTGTTCGCCATTTTTGGTCTAGAGAGCTTGTTCGCCATTTTTGTGAGTTGAGACCATTGTGTAAGCATGAGTAAATGTAGTGTTGTGCTCACTTTACTCTTTATTTTCCTTTTTATTTTCTTTTTTCTTTCTTTTCTCCACTTACTTTTTCCTCTTTACCGATGAATCTCTGTACTTCCTCTTTACTTTTTACTTTGTACTCTTTCCTCTTTATAATATTAAATGTTTTCATTTATTACTTTTTTTTTACTTTTTAATTGACTAACGTTAGTTTTAACGGGATTTCAAAGGAGGTGGTATAAAGCAAACGGAATGATAATAAGGATGGTATTTTGTAAAATAAATTATTAAGGTTGGTTCATTGCAAACACCTTAATTTTATGGGTGATTTTATGCAGTTTCCTCTATTTATATTTAGGTCAACTATATCCAATTTTATTTTACCTAGTTTCTTAATTAATTATGATTTGATATGTAAGAAAAGATTATGATATAAGCAAAAATTAACTTTCTATATTTAACAATATACTCTATTTGTGTTAGAATATTACATTATATAGATTTTTAAGCCAAGTTATTACTAAAACAAGATATATGATTGTCGTTTACTTTTTACGTTTTAAAAATCGGATGTTTTGAATATAAAAATTATAATGTAAATTAATTTGATATATACTAAGTATCATATGTTTATTTAGATTAATGATTAGTTTATTTATTTCCTTTAAATGTATTTTTATATACAAATTGACAAAGTCCATTATCCATTAATAAAAATATTAAACACATTTATTATAGTCTTATAATAGAGTAATCTTATACAACTTTATTTAAGATTTTTTTAAAATTTTAGCATTTATTTTTAAATTAATTTCATAAAAAATTTATTATTAAATAAGAAAATAGGTTTTTTGAATATTCTAATATACTATTTCTCATAAATATCAAATAGAATAATTTTTTTAAAAAGAGAATCATGATAATTTATATTTTAACACATGCATTATATTATGACTAAAATATATAAATATTCTTATAATAAATTTATGTATTTTTTTTGTAAATAATATGATTGTTAGCTTATCATATATAATTATTGCACTAATTTATTTTAGTTTGTAAATAAATTTTGTAAGTGCAAGGCACGAGTACTATCCTAGTGATAAACTTGTTAAAGACAAAAATATAACTAATGCCTGCCCAAGATGTTTTACAGGGAGAGGAGAGTACAAAAGAGAAAACAAGCCAAATATGTACCATGAAATTCCAAAATTAGTGAGACACAAAACGAAAACATGATGAAAATTTGGAACCATACAAAAAAAACACACAAGCAATGAATGGAAACCAATAATCAAGTTTTTCACATAACACTTGTTGTAGTTCACTCGTTCTCAACCCAAATTCTACTTTCTTCTCGAAAATCAATATAAAGATTTAAGCTCATATGGACTATTTGATATTTTGGACCCACATACTAGAGGAGTGAAAAGGGCAAACATCACCAATTACATAAGAAATTTCAAAGATATAGAATGTTGTTATGGCTTCAATACATAAACATTTTTATGACTGTGGTTGATCTATCATAATTTATATCATTTTATCCCATCAATGTATAAGCACAAACAGTGGAAAGGGTAAACACCGGAAATACTATCACCAATAATAACTTAATAACAACATGATAATCATTAAACACTCTCAATAAAACAGAAACAAGAGTGAAATGATAAGGAGATTTAGGTAATGTTAATTATCTACAATACTAATACCATGAAACAACTATATCCAATCTATCTTGCTTACCAAATACTAAATTGTACCTATTATGAAGTATTTATCATAGGTAGCTTTTAAGGGTTATAAACTACAACGGTTTTTCATGATTCACATTACATGCACCTAGTTTCATAACAAGTCTTCTCTCCTCCTTTATCCGGACTTGAGACCGATTGTACACCAAAGTACACAAGCAAAGTTACAAACTTGTTATGACATACAAAACAAAGCAACACAAATTTGACACCAAGCTCATTCCTATTACGTATCAATAAGAAAAGAATTTTCTTGCAAAAACAACCCGTGAAACAATTTCAGAACATACAAAATAGCTAGCTAGTTTTGTAAGTTTTTCATTCGAATAGAATTTGAATGCTTAAACCACAACATAGATGTGTACAACATTCATTTTGTGATTGTTTCATCTCTAAGCCAATTATCGAACTAACTTATAATCACTCTTTTAGTGCAGGGAAGGAGATCCAAGGGATGTGTGGAAGAATATATACATACATTCAGATACTATTCAAACTCATATTCAATCATTCTATGGAGCAAGAAAACTCTAAATCAAGGTACAAATGACAAGAAGTAGGTTGCTATATTTTTCTCATTCCGTGTAATATGTAGCATACAACCTACTTGTTTATAGTGTGAACTCCATAACCTTCCACCAGAAGCATCGTCATAGTAGAAATAAAATAAAAATTGTTATCGAGTACAATTATCATTTTAAAAACAATGGGCTCTTAAGCAGCAAATGTAGCATTTTTAAATTGGAACGCAAGTACATGTACAGGCTGAGTTGCATTTTTTTTAAAATCTATTTATTCACTATCAAATAATATCCTGTTTAGGCCTAGACAAAATTGATTAGGTTCTTGGTGTTGATTCATGTCCTCACTTTACAAGGTATATCTTACAGAAGATGTAACTATCTTCCCTTTTAATTTGACAACTCTCATTCATAAATGAATTTATACCTTTTTTTTATTGCATACGTAGAAAGATAAAGAAGAAAAAGGATGCCTTCATATTCATGTAAAAGACTAGTATTGTAACTATACGCTATTTTCAATGGAGGTTAATAAGGATCAAGAGGTAATTATGAGATATTCACTAACAAGGTTTGGTTTGTAGAAATCATAAACATGAACCATATGACTAGTCCTAGTTTGCTTTCAAACACAATAGGAACACCAAGGACAACAAAGATAGCAACTACAACTACTCTCACACACAATTAACACAATTGAACATCTCTAACCATTTTTGAAAAGGATGCATTCATGCATAACCTAGCAATGGTCAACACAACAATCGGAATCGGATCGAAAACTTGACCAAGAATTGAACCTAGCTAAACTTACTTGATCATATCCTCATCCAATACATCTCCTCCCACGACGACAAACACAGCTACGACTGCGTTCCAACAAAGCTTTATTTCGAGTTATGATTGCCTACTATATCACCGTTGTCAGTAGTGTTCCAATTGCAAGTGCCCTCGATCTTCTTCAGGCATGGAAAGAAAAGATAGGTTGGGTTTTAGAAGTGAAAAGGAATAGAGGAGGAAACAAATTTGTGTGAATTCGATGGCTCACCAGTCTCGTTTCCGCACATTATAGTATTATACGTTCACGAGGCGCACACTTTTTGGTGTCCAAAAAATAAGTACCGAAAATATATATATATTTTTTTTGTTGATTGAAAATTCTTGGCAAACTGACCGTAATTTATATATATAAAAAATAAATTGGTCAGATAACCATAATTTATACTGTATTAATTAGTTGAGCAAAGTTGTACGGTGTACGTACATCAAATAATCTCTAGAAAAGAAAGAAAAGTAAAAAAATCGACGCAGAAAAATCTTTTTTCTCCCTCCTTTTTTCTACTTTTATTTTCTACTTGTAGAAAATACGGCCCGCGAGAAATTGCATCTCTATTTCCCTCTTTCAGCCAAACCCTAACTTATTTCATGGCTCGTTCGTCCCTGACATTGAACGCGTGAACGCAGATGCACATCTAAACCACGAGCCTCATGGAATAAGCTCAACCTCGCAGCACCATCAATTCAATCTCCTGGCAAGTGCTCGCTTCATCAATTTCTAATTTTCTCTTTTCATTGCGTTTGAGATTCTTGATAGGAGCATGAAAATGCAATTGTGATATGAGCAGATTGCATTGCGTGTTTATTGTTATTGAAGTATGATCCCGAATCTGTTTTTGTAATCTCTAACAACGAAATATTCGTTTTTAAAAAAAATATGATTTCGAGATTGGAATTGTTTGCTATACGATTCTTGTTGTGAAGCTGAAATTGAATTATGCAATTATGTTATACATTTCAAGCTGGTATACCTGGAACGTGATATAGTCTGTATCTTCCCAAAGTCTTGCTTATTAATGGTGATGGATTGTTGTGGAGATCTAGCTGGAGAATCAGAAAATTCAAAAAAAAGAGAAGTGCCTTTATATGCACAACTTTAACTTTAAAAGGAAAATGAAGTTGATGTAACTGAAATTTTGTATAGGCCTTTAAAGGAACTAGTAGTTACTTAGACGTTTAGTAGGTTATCTGTGATGCAACCTGAAATAAATATAAAATTATTGAGTACTTGAGATATCTCAGCATAAATAGATTACACGTTTATATGCTTACTAATTTTTCACTTTTTCCTTTTTATATCCAGGGTCGTTAGCACCTTTCTCTATTCCCTTTCGCGTTGAGAGCTCCTTTCAGCTCTTCAAGTTGTAGATAACTATACTTTCTCAATTGTTTTGGTGCAATTTGTGGGGACAAGTATGTTCTCCATCCGGTGAGCCATTTTTTTGTGTGAATGTTCCATTTTATTGCAACAATAACCCATTCATATATAACTTTTTCATATTAGATGTCTGAGTAGTTGTTTGCTTGGAGGAATATGAGTTGTTCTAGTTGTTTCACTCTTTATTTTAATCAGTTTTCTTTCTTTTTTTATTCCGAGTACTGCATTTAATGGATAAATTATCTGCATTCCCTGCTCACTTTGTATTTGATGGTCATAATTTTATAGTAGAAGTTTTTGAATATTTTCTTTAGTGTAAAAAAAAGTTTTTGCTGTGGAAATTAATTGCATAGTTCCTTTTGTGGTGTTATGTGAATTGCCATGTCAGAGTCTAGCAAGCCTAATTTATTCCGGTACATGATAATGGGGTTGTGACCACCAAATTTGGAATATTTTGTGGGAGTGGTTGATTCTTTAACTACCTAATTGCTCACTTCGTTCATTGTTAGACAAAATTTTAGTACATTGTCTCTTTTATCGTCGAGTACTTTCAGTGTTATGACGCAATTTACCGTCTTTTTTCTGCGGGCCTTTATATATTGTGCTGAAGACCTAGTATCTGCTAGCTCTTTTATTATCTCACAACTTCCTGGTAGCAAACTTGACTACTGAATTACTTTAACCCAGTGTTCTAAAAGGCCTTAGGCGCTGGGGTCCCCTGGAGCCTAGGCACTAGGTGCAGGGTGCCTAGGCGCGCCTGATTGAAATTTATTTTAAAAATATCTAAATTTCATTAAATATAACAAATAACTTGGTAGTTCAAAAACAACAAACAAGTTAGTGAGTTAATTAGTCAATAGTCACTGTAATCTTTTTCTTCATCTTGTTGGATTAGATTTGTATGAGCATTAATGTCTTCTCCGTCAGCAGATTTGTAGCCTTCATCGTCTTCATCGTCTTCTTCATCTTCGTACTCTAGTCCTTGGCTCAAAGGTTGTGACTTGGAACTCAGAAGGTGTTAGGTAGGGAAGTAGTCACGTAGGGTATATATATTTATTGGGAAGAACTAAAGAAAGAATTCTAGTTCTAATTCTATTAGGAAAGTGTTCAGAATATAAAATTTATAGTAATAATTAATTTATAATGCCTATTTGATAGTTTTTAATATTTTAATTATTTCTTCATATAATTTATTTTCTTAAAATAATATATTGATATGATTTATTTTTGTCAATCAAAATAATCTACTTGAGTTAAAAGATATAGTTCTGCACTTCTGCAACAGAACATTATCTTTTGGAACTGCTGAATGTTTTTTTATAAAAACACAATCAGGCGTGCGCCTGGGTGGCATCCTCAGGTGCTGGACCCTTGGCGTCTGCATGAGGCGCGCCTTTTAGAACACTGAGTTTAACCTGAAATCTGTTGCACAACTTCCAAGTTTATGTCAGGAATCCTGTCAAGCTTCACACATAACATCAAACACCCTATGAATTATTTTTAGTTGCAGGTAGATACTAATCTCAGGATAAGTATGTAGTAGTCAAGGGTGTTAATGATAGTGAAATATAAGCCATGGTATCATTGTCAAATAGTCTAGATTATAAGGAATTATTTATCTTATTGGTCTGGTGAATTGGTTCTAGAGAATTATGAGTGACTGAAGTTAGTTTAAACTTTTATCAGGTTCCAATTTTAGAACCACTAACCAAGTAAATGTGGGCGACTAGGCGTATCCTTCAGCCATAGCTCCCTATCTTAACGTTAGATGGATTTTTGAATATATGAAATTATTAAGAGAGAGAGTGAGAGATGCATATGCATTGTTCAAAAGAGGATTGTAAATGCATATTACGTGATAAGTCATAACAACTGGTGGAGGATCTCATAAGGTGCTGACCTGAAACTCTATTCTACATGTGACGACTAGGTAGGTTTTCACACCACACAACACACACCTAGATTGAGTGTAGATACACACACCTAGATTGAGTGTAGATACACTATATCGTGCCTTGATTTTGTATGGACTGCACAGTTTTTTGCTTTATTAAATTTGAATTTGCCTAGGCTGGTGAATAGAAGTGTGTTACAGTTTTATCACATGTTTAGCCATAGTGAAGCACTGTATGCGTTCAGTTCCTGAGATTTGTTTGACTGTTCTTAGTGGCCTTCAGACTTGATAATATTTCTTAGGGCTTTACCGCTCCTCTTCTATCATCTTTCTGTGGATCTAATCTTCTTGTACGTTTATCTTTTTGTTTCTGTTGGTTTCTTTCTTATGCAGGTTTATTCGCTGGGCTTGAAAACTGAAATGGTTGTTAGGTGTTGTTTTGTATGTAATGACTTGCAATCTTTGATTCCAACTTGTTATTATTCAAGATGCAGCCAGAATCAAATGGTATTCAGATAGATGACAGTTCAGAAACAGACCCCATCTTGCCCCAATTGCATGAAGAATTCGATGAATCAACATCCTTGTGTGAAATTAGAACCATTGGCAGGCAGGATACTGAAAATAATAACGATTCACAAAGCATCGAAGCCGATGAAAATTGTAGCTTGATTAACGAGGAGCAGCCACAGTGCCGTATATGCCTTGACAATGGAGGTTTATCTCTCTCTCTCTCTCTCTCTCTTCTTTTTTTAACTTATTAGGCAATATATCATCCTCTTGCATCCTTCTATTTATCAGACGGTTCACTTACTCAAAGTCAATCTCGTCAAATGATTATGTTTAATAATCAATTCCTTAGGAGAAGACTTAATTGCACCTTGCCATTGCAAAGGCACTCAAAAGTACGTTCACAGATCATGTCTTGACTACTGGAGATCTACGAAGGTATATTTTTGCTTTATATTATGTGCTGTATGCTTTCAGTGTAATGAAGTCCATCATAGACACAAATTTGCCAGCACTAGAGACATTTCATCATATTGAAATAAAACTATAAATAGCATTCTGTTTGCTCAAAAAAGCAGAAGAATTAATTTGTAATAAAATGCAAATGTTTGGCAGTTCTTTTCATTCTAAAGGTGCACATTTCTCTTGGTTGAAATAATGTGAAAACTAGCCTGTTGGATCTCTATGTTAGTATGTTGAGTGACTTTATGTTGCTATTCAATTTTTATGTTTGCAGGAAGGCTTTGCATTTGCACATTGTACAGAGTGTCGAGCCAGCTTTATATTACGAGCGAATGTACCTTCGGACCGCTGGTTGTTGAGATTGAAATTTCAGTTCCTTGTTGCCAGAGACCATGCTTTTATATTCATAATAGTCCAGCTGGTATGGAATATTTGGTTTTCGTTTTTTTTGGCTTAACTGAAATGATAGAATATACCCTTGCCAGAATCCATGTTTAGCAGCGATAGCACTTTTGCCTGTCAATAATTACCTGCAAGTTGTTGCTTCTTGTGTAAATAATTAAGTTAAAAAATATGTCTTGAAGGGATGTGATGGTTCACTTGTGACAGATATAGGAAAAAGATAATTTTTTACTAACTTTATCTTCATCGCATATCTTTTTCATAGAGGCATTATGCAATTCAACAATCTGTTGCAATCACTTGTTTTGCTGTATACTTTTGAGCCAGAGCTTGAATGGAACACTATATAGTTCTGTTAGCATTTTTTCCATTATATGGCCATAGGTAGGTATGATAAGATTGTTTGAAATGGATAGGATGTATCAAAATATGAAGTTCAAAGCTGTAGAAATGTACTGGACAATCATCTGATAAGTGACAACTGCTTGTTCTCTGCTTTATAATTCATGATGGTTTGCATAATATCCTAATATGAGAATCAAACATAGATTTGAGGAAGTAAGTTGCACTAATTATATGACGTGCAATTTGTGTTCCTCTTCGATGGAAAATTTTCTCTTATTTGAATACCTCATTAGGTGTTGTGCTGTTAAAGTTCAGAAAATTAGGTACTATGAATGTTTTATGTATTTTACGTAAATTGTATCAATGATGTCAGATGGTACTGTGGTGTTAATTCACTGAATTTTTGGGTAAAGTTCTTAATTGCTAAGTTGGTTGCAACAGATTGTGGCATTATTAGGTATACTAGTATACAAGTTCTACGGCGAAGAACTGCGTGAGATGTTTGGCTATGAGGAGCACCCATATGCATTTTACACAATGGCTGGTATTTTAACATCCTTTTCTCCTTATTTGTTTGTGTATTATAATTTATGTATTTGGACATGAAGAGTGCTATCCGCTATGTTTTCTTAATGCATTCATTAGAATATGTTCATATTTGAGTGACATTACAAAGGAATCATGTGTAGAACTTTTGCTTTTACACCTTGAATTGTCGTGAAAATTGGAAAAGCTCGCATATGACTAATCTAATTTTGTTTTTGCAATATTTGCAGTTCTAGCCATTGTTTTGGTGGGCTTGCTCTATGGTTTTTTTATAGCCATTATATGTGGACAAAGGATTAGTGAACGACACTATCATGTACTTGCTAAGAAAGAATTGACAAAGGTTTGACTCATACAAACTTCTTTATGCCTTCCCTTTCCTTAAATTTGAAACCAATGCCCTTGCCAACTCTTGTGTATAAGTTTATAAGAACAGTTTGAATGTTTCACAGTTGAAGGCTGGAGAGGTCTTTATTCGTGATTAAAATCAGGCAAATTATCTTTTAAAAAGAAAAGATAACATTTATCTCTTTAAGACACATCATTTGATAAGATTTGTAGAAATAGAAACATCTAAATGATAGAGGTAGGGCAAGGTTGAATCAATTGATTGATTACGTTTCTTCAGAAAAGGAAGCCTATTGCCCAATAGTTGAAATGCTTTTTTTTTTTTTGTATAGAGATCTGTTCAGGACTTCAGGTTATGGTGAAAAATGTGTCATATTGTGCATCAATTGTACTAAAAAGTCCACATAACAAGTATGAACACTTCACCAAATATGAACTTTTGCTCTCTTCTTTTTATTCCCATATTTTCATCCAAATAAGTAATTACTGGATCTATGTTACTAAAACCTTTATGGATTTGTTTCTAATTACACAGTCAATTGTTTAACAATGCTCGTCCTCTCTATAGGAGTACATTGTAGAAGACAGAGAGTGTAATAGTGTCCCTGAACTCGACCCCAGCCATATATCAGAATTGAGAATGCTGGGCCTGTATTAAAGTGTTTTAAGCAGCTCCGACGAAGCCATTCCTTCTAGTGTCTGCTTGGTTAACAAAGATTCATTCGATGCTTGTATTGCATCAAAATTGCATGTCTTGTTTCAAGGAGATACAAATTCTCTGGTTGAAATAGGCTTCTTCCCGAAAATGTGCATATCTATACAAGCACATATGGAGTGACCCACAACTTGGGCTTGCGACTGCAACTGCAGAATATCATACATATAAAAACATTTGTTCTTTTTGCCATCTGCAATATAGATAGTAGTATACAGAAGGACTGGGAGTGTAATGATGTGTTATCATGTTATATTGTTGTTTCCTATGTTGTATACTAAACTCTTGTTCAATGACAAGTTTGGTTTCTATGCATGTGTATGAATAAAGTTCATGTCATTTAACTTTAGGTTTGTCTCCATGTTCAACAAAAATTGCCCCTTGTACTTTTTAATTTTTAAGGTCAGAGACTCTGAGATTTTTTACAAGATTGAAGGCATTTCAGAACAACTCGAGGCTATGATTTGTACGAGCAAATCTGTCACCTTACTGCCCTCTTAAAAAATATGATTAAATCTAAGTATATAGATTATTTTTAAAGTCTCGACAATGTTATATCCAGTTATATAAAGCTGTATAATACTATAATATCATTGTCTTGAATTAATCATGACAAAACAACTTGAGATCGCATACGTAAATACGCTGAGGTAAAATTTGTAAAATGTGCTCTAATTTCATAATGTTATTTCATATAGTATAAAGTCTGTGTAGAAGAAAGTTTCATTTTATTTATGTAGTATTTTTCGTTGTGATAGTTTTTGTAAAATTTTGTTCGTGTAACTTTTTGTGTATTTTGGGTTTTTTTCGTACAAGTGCTCATGTGTTAGTTTGTGAAAATTTTATTGAGGTATCCGTGTAATTATTTTTTGTGTGTTAGTTTGTGTAAATGTTTATGTGTCAGTTTGTGTAAATGTTATTGATTTATTTTATATAATTATTTGACGTGTACTAGTTTATGTAATTGTTTTTGTAATTTATGTAAGTGAGTGTTGTGTGTCAATATGTTTATTAATGATAAAAATTTCACAAGATACCATTTGTCAATCGACATAATCACTAAGTGGGAGAATTTTCTTTAACAATTATCCATATTTTAACTACTTATTTTCATTCATTGTAAAACGTTATTTTTATTTTATTTTTGATAGAAGGGGGAGGATCGGTGCCTCCGCGCATCTAGTCGCGCTTATTATATATAAACTAGTGTAATATTCGCACCTTATGCGGGCTTCTGATTTAAAATTACATATACAAATTACAACTCTTTTTCAAATTTATTTTTAAATTTCAATTTGTAAAATATAATAGTAGATGCATGATATTGAATATTTAAATATATTGTTAACTTTAGATTTGATAAATCAATATAGCTATAGATTAATTGAAGATTTTTTAAAATGGCATTCAAAATATATAGTAATTTGTTACGGAGGATCTGCATTCATGATTTTGGAGTGAATTTAAGATTTTAAAAAATGGGGATTAAGTGCTTTTGATATGGGAAATTAATATTTTTTTGATAAATTTGAATCCATAGTAATATATATTACAATTTTTTTTTAAATCTTTGATTTTCAATAAATATATTTAAATTACATTTTAGATTACTGATTTTTTAATTCCAAAAATCTAATTTTTTTAATAATCTAGATAAATAACTTTTTAAAAAGATTTTGTTGGGCTTTCTACAATAATTTATATTAACAACTAAAATAATTAACTTTTTAATATATTTTTGTAGGTTGCGTTAAATCTGGTGCTGACACGTGGCCAAGAAGGGCTTTCCTTTAATACTTATAAGATAAAAGGGCTAAGTAGTCATCAAGCGGGGGATAGCCCGATCCCTAACATCATGATAAATAAGGTTCATAATACCCTCGGGAGGGTCAAACAATACATGCAATCCAAGCGGAACTTTAAAAGCTATCGAAGATAACCCGTCTGCAACAATATTAGCTTCCCGAAAAATGTGTCGGAAATGGATATTCTAATTCCTTTTCAAAAAGTCTTGGCAACTACGTACAAGACTAGCGAGTGGATGGCTCGGTGAATATCTTTACTCAAAAGTGTAGTTACCAATAGTGAATCTGTTTCCAGTTCCACCTTAGGGTAACCACACTCCCAAGCTAACTTGAGACCATATAACACTCCCCATAGTTCGGCCATGGGGACCGTACATTGTCCTAGATTCACGATAAATCCCCGTTTCCATTCACCTACATTATTTCTAATAACTCTTGCCGCCGTAGCATGACCATCTACTCGAACCGCTCCATCCGTGTTGATCTTCATAATTCCTTCGCTTGGTGATAGGTGATGGAATCACTATCAATTTAGGTAGTTTTTAGAGTCGTTTTTAAGTTCTCGAATCATATTATGTTGCTAATGCCTTGATCCAGATAAAAGAGTCAAAATGAAGCAAAAGAAGGTATTAGCAACACTTAGGAGTTGAAGTAAAGAGACGAAGACAAGTTTCTGGTGCCTCATCGCCCCCGCGGAGAAGTGTCACCGCGCCTGCGGTGACACCCTTGCCGAGCGCCGCAGCCAGCGGCCTCACCTGCGCCGAACGAAGCATGTCACAGCACCCGCGACCGCCTCTGCCCCGCCCCTACGGTGACAACCCTGGAGTCCCATGACGAGCGCCGCGGCCAGCGCCTTCGCCCGCGGCCAAGAAGAGCCTGTCGCCGCCCCCGCGGCCGCCCCTACAGTGACCCATCCTGAAGAAGCGAAGACGGCGCCACAGCGCCCGTGCCTGCGGCCTTGCCAGCGGCCCTGTGAAGCCGAAGATCCAGTGTCACCGCCCCCGCGGTGACTCTGGGCCGCGCCTGCAGATCTTCACCAGAAACGCCTGAAGTTAAAGAGTCAGACGTTTCAAGGAGCCTTTAAAGACCCGCCCCCGCGGGTGTGACGAGCCACCCTGCGGCCAAGAAGAAGATGTAACGTTTTTGCCTAAACCGCCCCTGCGACGCCCTTGGCCGCGGGTGCGGGTTAGCGTTAGAGGACTTTACTCGGCTGTTTTCGACAACTTTAAGGCCTTAATTGTGACTGTTTGCACAGCCTCTTTAATCCATTCTTAATGGTGGCTGTTTGCACAACCTCTTTACTCCTTTTTAATGCATTTTGTAGTATAAATAGAGCCCTTGACTATAGCTATTTTCATCTCATTTTCCACACAAAAACCTCTATATTTCCTAGTGTCTTTTGTAATGAGTTTCTAAGCTCCCTTGACTACATTGGGTTGATTGAAGCTACATTACTATTTGGTTGTAAGTTCTTCTAATATAAGTTTAAGTTCATTATCCTTTGTGTTATTTTCCTTGATCTTTAACTTATGTTTGCATGTTTTTATCCACTTAGATTGATCACCTTAAGTGTACTAATGCATGCCAAATGCTAGGATTAATTGATTCCGGGTTCGGGTCCTTAATCTAGTAGCAAACCCATAGGTAAAAACTTGTTGCGATTATCTAAGGGAAAGGAAAATAACTATAAAGAAAGATTTAACGGGTTGTTTTATTCTTCTTTATATCTCTTTATCTTTATTAAAATGCTAACTTGTGGTTTAATCTTGTAGGTTTACGGATTAATAAACTAGTTAAGTTGTGTTAATGCCGGTTGACTTAACACATATCTACGATCAAGATGAGAACATTAGTGAATTACTTATAAAAAAGAATCAACCAAGTAGTATGTATGCTAAGATCCAACCTAGTGTAGTTCTTTAAATCAACTTTTCACCAACTTTATAATTGTCTTTGTCTTGTTTTATTTCAATCCAAATCCCCCCATTTGTTACCAAATCAATATTTAAAATAATAAAAACTTGATAAAACTCCCTTGGGTTTGACCCTTACTTAATCACTATACATTGGTTAGTATTAAGTTCGGATTTAACTTGATAAGTTTATAATAACGACCTTAGGAAATACGCTTGTTAAATTTGGCGCCGTTGTCGGGGAGTTTAATTTTTGTTTTTATTATTTTTGATTTTTGATTATTGGTTTGGACCATTTTCATGGTTCAAACCCGTGCTACTAACTCAGTGATGTAGGTCTTACGTCGAGCCAACGACATAAAACAAAGGCGCTGCTCGGGAGGCAACCCGAGAAAATAAGAAGAGGAGGTTCTGACGTTCTGTCAAGAAAACCGCACCTGCGGCCTTGTGTCACCGCCCCGCGGTGACAGTGCGCTCCCAGCCCGCCGCCGGCGCTGAGCCAGCGCAAGCACAAAGCTGTCACCGCTAGGAATGGAAATGGGTCGGGTTATGGGTGGAAGTTCAACTTCCACCAACCGCCCACCTTACTTAAACTCTCACCCACCCCGCCCACCACCCGTCTAACACTTCACCCGTCACCCACCCACCCATCACCCACCGGGTGTTCGGGTGGTTCGGGTGAAATAACCGGGTGTGTATTATGTAGTATATCTTTCAGTTTTAGACATTTACAAGTATAAAGTACATTTATATTTTAAAGTAATACAAATTTAAATGTACTAAATTACGAAATATTATCCAACATTACAAACCAACGTTGAAATAAATTTTAATTAATACAAAACGATGCAATTAAATGCAATATTTTTATCACGCAACAAACGTAAATCACTAGATAACATATATTAAAATCATACTCCTTTAAAGCTTGATGTAGCGATCCACTTCAACAACTTAAAATAATACAAAGATTAAAAAAACACAATAATTAGAACATCAAATTAAAATGAGTAAAATTTTGAATGTAAAAAGTATACATTATCGGCTATAAGATTTCATGGCAGAAACTTCCACATTAACATTCTCTTAAACAGTATCAACAATTTATGAATCGAGCATAATTTAGCATCAAATAAACAACTAGATGCCTTAATCCAAAATTATCAACTAAAACAGTAATCCAAAAATAGGGTAAGAATTACAATGTATAAATCATATGATATTACATACTTTAGAAGAGAATTCAAAGTCAAATTTATCATAAAATCCGACTCCAAACTCGAATATAGATATGAGGAGAGGACGAAGAGAACCATAACCAAGTGAAAACTACCTTATGAGAGAAACAAGCGAGCACTTAAGTGAGTAAGTGTTCGAGCGGTAAGTAACCGAGTAACGAAGGGAGTGCGTGGCTTGCCGACGACGGACTGAGGTATGTTGAAGGTTGTAGAGATTGATATAAAAAAATCGAGTTGGAGAAGATATAAGGGGATGTGGTTGCACTTTAATGACTTATAAATCTTTTACAAATTTAGGAGTTAAGGCTTGAGGGCAATATTTAAGGCTTATTTATTTATTTTTAATATTTTATACGGGTGATGCGGTTCAGGTGGGGCGGGTGGTGGGTGGTTCGGGTGGTGGGTGGTTGTACCTCCACCCATACCCGCCCCTGCGGGTTTACCCAGGAAAAAAAAAAAGAAGTTAAAACCTACCCCACCTGGCTGCACCTCTCCCCTAACCTACATTCTCACAAACCCTAACCCAAATCTATCACCACCACTCACCACCCTCATAATCCACCGTCAACCACCGTCAGAAGCACCAACGGATGCCGGAAAAGCGCCACAGGAGCGGCCACCACCGATCTGTCACAAGATCACCTTCCAGGCTTCGCCCGCCCTTGCGGCTCACGCTTCGACGCCCCTGCGCCTCACCGCCCCGCGGGTCTTCAAAACCGCCCCTGCGGAAAACACAACAGGATGGTCCAGCCGGACCATCCCACTAGTGAGCCACCCTTTTTGCCCTCCTCAACATATTATCTTTGCTTTCATTTCCACACTTTGAGGGCAAAGCGTTCTTCAAGTATGGGGGAGGGTACTTATGATGCATTTTATTTGAGTTATTTTGAGATTTCTAGTTATTTGAGTTTTTTTATTTTAAATTCTAATTGTAATTTATATCAGTCAAAAAAAAAAAAAAGCCAAAGAATTGAGAAAAAGGCAAGAAATCCTTGGATAAACCGAAAACCCGAGAGGGCGGTTTAGGCAAAAAGAAGGTAGTCCGACCAACTCTAGGTTGGTGCAAAATTGGACTTGAGGGATGTGAGATTTTTGGTGAGATCATCATGAAAAGAAGAAGAGTGGCAAGGTGAAAACCCGAAAGGGCTCCTTGGCAAAATGAGCGATCCCGAGTGTAGGTTCTACTTCCGGCGTTGGCGACATAAGAAGGAGAGTCATTAAGGAGGATGTCCGGGTAGGTCACTCTTGGAGCAATAAGGATGGTAGTTTTTCACATTTTATCACATTTTCTTTTTTTTCCCTCACATATTCTCACTTTCTTTGGTCATTTTTTCTCTTTTGTTCCTCATCTTTCTACTACACCATATTTCTTGAGACTTGTGCTGATTTGTTTGATGTATTATTTACTCGGGACGAGTAAAGAGTCTAAGTATGGGGGAGTTTGATAGGTGATGGAATCACTATCAATTTAGGTAGTTTTTAGAGTCGTTTTTATGTTTTCGAGTCATATTATGTTGCTAATGCCTTGATCCAGATAAAAGAGTCAAAATGAAACAAAAGAAGGTATTAGCAACACTTAGGAGTTGAAGTAAAGAGACGAAGACAAGTTTCTGGTGCCTCACCGCCCCCGCGGAGAAGTGTCACCGCGCCTGCGGTGACACCCTTTCCGAGCGCCGCAGCCAGCGGCCTCACCTGCGCCGAACGAAACATGTCACCGCACCCGCGGCCGCCTCTGGCCGCCCCTGCGGTGACAACCTTGGAGTCCTATGACGAGCGCCTTCGCCCGCGGCCAAGAAGAGCCTGTCACCGCCCCTGCGACCGCCTCTGGCCTCCCCTGCGGTGACCCATCCTGAAGAAGCGAAGACGGCGCCACAACGCCCGTGCCTGCGGCCTTGCCAGCGGCCCTGTGAAGCCGAAGATCCAGTGTCACCGCCCCCGCGGTGACTCTGGGCCGCGCCTGCGGATCTTCACCAGAAACGCCCGAAGTTAAAGAGTCAGACGTTTCAAGGAGCCTTTAAAGACCCGCCCCCGCGGGTGTGACGAGCTGCCCCTGCTGCCAAGAAGAAGATGGAACGTTTTTGCCTAAACCGCCCCTGCGGCGCCCTTGGCCGCGGGTGCGGGTTAGCGTCAGAGGACTTTACTCGGCTGTTTTCGACAACTTTAAGGCCTTAATTGTGGCTGTTTGCACAGCCTCTTTAATGCATTCTTAATGGTGGCTGTTTGCACAACCTCTTTACTTCTTTTTAATGCATTTTGTAGTATAAATAGAGCACTTGACTATAGCTATTTTCATCTCATTTTCCACACAAAAACCTTTATATTTCCTAGTGTCTTTTGTAATGAGTTTCTAAGCTCCCTTGACTACATTGGGTTGATTGAAGCTACATTACTATTTGGTTGTAAGTTCTTCTAATATAAGTTTAAGTTCATTATCCTTTGTGTTATTTTCCTTGATCTTTAACTTATGTTTGCATGTTTTTATCCACTTAGATTGATCACCTTAAGTGTACTAATGCATGTCAAATGCTAGGATTAATTGATTCCGGGTTCGGGTCCTTAATCTAGTAGCAAACCCATAGGTAAACACTGGTTGCGATTATCTAAGGGAAAGGAAAATAACTATAAAGAAATATTTAACGGGTTGTTTTATTCTTCTTTATATCTCTTTATCTTTATTAGAATGCTAACTTGTGGTTTAATCTTGTAGGTTTACGGATTAATAAACTAGTTAAGTTGTGTTAATGCCGGTTGGCTTAACACATATCTACGATCAAGATGAGAACATCGGTGAATTACTTATAAAAAAGAATCAACCAAGTAGTATGTATGCTAAGATCCAACCTAGTGTAGTTTTTTAAATCAACTTTATAATTGTCTTTGTCTTGTTTTATTTCAATCCAAATCCCCCCCATTTGTTACCAAATCAATATTTAAAATAATAAAAACTCGATAAAACTCCCTTGGGTTCGACCCTTACTTAATCACTATACATTGGTTAGTATTAAGTTCGGATTTAACTTGATAAGTTTATAATAACGACCTTAGGAAATACGTTTTTCACTTGGTTTAATCCATTTGATCTGCACACTCGTCTCATAATGTTTGGTAGAATGTCCCAAGTGCTTATCCCAACTCCTCTTGTAATCTTTTGCATAGTTGATAACGAAGTCGTGTCTTGCAATCTCTATCTTCTCGCCTTTGAACACGAGAGCGTTGCGCCATTTCCAGATCCACCAAAGCCCTACTGCAAACACATCTTTCCACAAGCCATCATCATCAAATATAAAACGGTTACAAATATTACCTCGCATCCAGTTAGGAAAACTGCAACTAAAGAAATCTTGGAACCGGTCCCTGGGGACAAGCTTCTTCCACATCTCTTTTGACCTGCTACAGTCCCTAAAGAGGTGAAGACTCGTCTCAGCATCCGTTTTGCACCACGGGCAACAGTCGGAACCACTGATATGCCTCCTCTTTCTCTCGCTGTTCGTTAATATCCCTCCCTTCAACAATATGCAACAAAACGTTCGTACTCTCTCGGTAGTATTCAACTTCCAGATGGTTGTATACACTTCTCTATCCACCGAAATAATATTATTCTCACTGGTGATTAGCCCATAAGCCGATGCAACCGTAAATAACCCATTCGGAGACGGAGCCCAACTCAACTCATCTTCCACCCTTAGCTCAGTGCTCTCGTCTACCCCTAAAGATAGCCCATTCATCGGTCTCATTGCTGCCAACTTCAAACAAACATCATTCGAGAGGAGAGGTGAAACAATTTTCCATTTCCATCCCGAACTAGGCTCCCAGAAAAAACTAACCGTCTTCTCACGCAGATCGTCATTCAGCTGTTGATTAGCAACTTGAACGAGAGGCTGGTTCATGAGCCAAGCATCTTCCCAGAAACGAATTGTTTGGCCATCACCCAAAACCCATTTCACACCTATGCTAATCACCTTCTTTATAGACTTGGATATACCTTTTCAAACCGGTGAAGGATCCGAGTGAAGCTGTCTATTTACCCTAAGGTATTTCTCACGCAAAGTCGTAATTCACAAGGCCTCATCCTCCAAAAGATATCTCCATCCAAGCTTAGCTACTAGGGCTAAATTAAGAGCTTCTAAATTTTTAATCCCCAGGCCACCCGCCACTTTTGGTGAACAAACCTCCTTCCACGCTACACTATGCATCTTTCGGTTATTATCGCTAGATCCCAACAAAAAAAATTCTACAAATTTTCTCAATGTCCTCACAAATTCCTTTGGGGAGAATGAACGTAGACATCGAGTATATAGGCACAGAGGCTAGAACGGATCTTGTTAAAGTCAATCTCCCAGCAAAGCTCAGCACATTACTCTTCCAACCACACAGCTTTCCTTTGATTCTATCTAACAAATAAGAGAACGTAGCTTTAGAAACCCTTTTTGGATGATTTTCATCCTAAGGTAATTCCCAAGATCTCCCGTAACTGGGATGCCACTCAAAAGGTGCAATCTTCGTCTCGTATCAAGATCCACATTAGGCGAGGTAAAAATTTTGGATTTTTCCAAGCTAACTCGTTGACTTGAGGCTGCACAAAATCTGTTAAGGCATTCAAGCACTTTTTTTTATCTGTATAGGTGAAGCTTCAGCAAAAAGCGTGATATCATCTGCGAAAAATAAGTGAGATATAAGAGGTCCATTGCGAGAAAGCCGAATGGGTTTCCACTCTCCCCGATCAACCGCTTCCTGAATAATATGGCTCAATCTCTCCACGCAAAGCACAAAGATGTAATGAAATCGGGTCTCCCTG
Organism: Fagopyrum tataricum; assembly: GCA_002319775.1. Lineage (NCBI taxonomy): Eukaryota > Viridiplantae > Streptophyta > Magnoliopsida > Caryophyllales > Polygonaceae > Fagopyrum > Fagopyrum tataricum. The sequence goes on from CM008286.1 coordinate 17,176,434, forward strand.
TCTAATGCCTCTCTCGGGTTTAAACTGTTCAGTAACTTCCCATTCCAAAGAAGTTGAAATTTGGTAGTAGAGATACATTCTTTAACCATATAAATCCAATTCTCAGAGAAGCCTACAACCCTCAAAGTATCCACTACAAAATTCCATCTAATCCTATCATAAGCCTTCTTCAGATCCAATTTTAATACCATCCATTTCTTTCCCGTCTTTTTCTTACGAACTGAATGCACAATTTCCTGCATTAGGACGATGTTGTCTTGAATCAACCGACCCGGTATAAAACTACCTTGTGTAGGACCAATGAGTTCTTTTATGACACCTTGCAAACGTCCTACAAGTAACTTAGTTGCCACTTTATAGCTCACATTACATAGAGCTATTGGACGGAATTGACTGATTCTTTCGGGCTTTTCAATCTTAGCAATTAAACTGATAAGAGTGTCATTTACGCCCTCTGGAAGAATATGTGAATAAAAAAATCTCCTGACTTCTAAGACCACCGATGCACCAATTATAGACCAACATTTATGATGAAAGATTAGCTGAAATCCGTCCAAACCTGGAGCTTTGAATGCTCCCATACCTTTCACGACTTTCCAGACTTCATCTGTTTTGTCCAACTTCTCCCACCAAGAACTCATGATGTCAGGGAAAAAATAGGTGTTCAGGGAACAATTTGCTAGAGGGGTTATATCATCCAGGCTATACAATTTTTTGAAATACTTAACCGCGAATCTTTCCAGCAGCTCCGGGTCTTCCTCCCACTTATCATGTTCCACAAAAATACCCTCCACACGATTCAGTCTTCTACGGATAACAGTTGAGATGTGAAAGAACCTGGTGTTTCTATCACCTAGCCGGAGCCATTCCTCCCTCGAATTTTGGAACCAGATCATCTCCTCCTAGTCAAGAGTAACCTCCAACCCTTTCTTGATTTGAATTTCTCTAGCCGTTAAAGTTGTAGACGAAGCTAAATTTTTATTTGCTTGAATGTTGGTTAGTTTATCCATTAGGATCTGCTTCCTGCGTTCAACATTCCCAAAAACAACTCTATTCCATTTAATTAAAATAGATTTTAATTTAAGGAGAGACGTGCTTACCTAGGAATTGGAAGACCAGGCCGCTTGCACCAGTGGAATGAAGTCCTCATGTGAGAACCATGCAACCTCCATTCTGAAAGGTCTTCTCTTCGTTTTAAGATTGGTAACCGGGTTCAAACGAAGAAGTATAGGTGCGTGATCAGACGAAAATCTTGCTAAATGTCTCACTGAAGCGTTAGCCCACATTAAATTGGCCTCGTTGTTCACCAGAAATCTATACAGTCACTTGTAAATCCTATGTTTCATCTCCCTTCCATTGTCCCATGTGAAGTCAGACCCCGTGTAACCAAGGTCGATGAGACCATATTTATCAATGAAGTTGTGGAAAGTATTGGAATCAACATGCAGATTACCTGATCCTCCCTGCCTCTCATGATTAAACACGATACAATTAACCCTCCCCCCCTAAAACAAGAGGTTCATGGATATTTTCAACCTCTTTATCAATGTCTTCCCAGAAAACCTTTCGACGGGTACTCGTTGGAGCAGCATAAACTACTATAAGATGAAAACAGTTGGCGCCTTGGGTAACTCTGGCATGTATAAAACCTTGATTTAGAGTTAAAATTTCCAGCTTCAAGCCTTCCGTTTTCCAAAGTAGCCATATTCCACCTTCATACCCTCTTGCTTCTACTCTCTCACAACCCAAAAAATTGAGTCTCTCACAGATCTTCTGAGCTTTGTCTCCCGAAACTCTAGGTTCTAGGATAGCTAGAATGTCAACTTTATGGTTTGAGCAAATGTATTTAATCGCTCGTCGAAAACCACTCTTATAAGCTCCAAATACATTCCAACACAAAATATTTAATGTAGACATATAACAAGTGTGCAGGAATGGTCAACAACCGTAGGAGCACTAATTAAACGATTCCTTCACCTCGTGGAGAGCATCAGCTTGCTCAAAATCCTCTCCTTCAACCGTCATGTCATCAGAAACCCGTTGGCTACCTTTCAAAGCATTCTCTTTCGGGGCGGCACCTAAGGTTTGTATAGCCATAATCTCATTACCAACGAATTTATTGCTCACACCTTCATGCAAAGGTTGCTCATGACCAACCTCATTTTGACCTTCAGAACCTATAGCTGGCACCTCATTATTACTAATCACGTTATCCTGGCTAGTAGTTTCTGCCCTAGGCCTTTTAATATTTTTCGCAATCATAACCTCCATAGTTACTGTATGTGGTGCTACTGTCAATTTCCTAGCTGATGCTGCCTTCCGAGCAAGAGCACGGTTAAGGTTTCTCTTCTTAGTCGATTTCACCTCTTTCTTATTCCTTTCTTCATTGAACTTCGCTTTTCCTTTGTCCATCTCCAACGCTAGTTTACGGCTATCATTCGATCCCGAGAAGACTATGTCCACCACTGATTCCTCGACATCATGCACTCCCTTAATTTTGACAACTTTAGTAATCTGGGGTTCCTTAACAGCCACGTTACTCTTCTCTCCATCCTCAACATTAGCCAACGCACTAAATGTATTGCTTTCCTTAACATTAAACTGGGGATTATTATTTGCACGCTCCTTTCCTTTCCCATTAGTAATCTTATCATTGAGGATATTCCCAGATCTTCTATTTTGGTATTGATAGTTTCCCGTAAGGAAAGTACTCCTATCCTTACCTTTCTGCATGGATTTATTCCTTTTCGAGTTTGCCGGTAGCCATGGTCCATAACCATCGCCGGCTCCGGTCACCTCCTCCGGCGTACCATCACTGAGACATAGACGTAGCAGCTTTCATAAACGGACAACTCGGGGCAAGGTGTCCATACCTCCTACAACGAAAGAAAATGGACTCTAAACCCTCATATTCAATGGGGCAACATATTCCTTCTATGATCACTGCTCTCTTAAGCGGCCGTTGCAAATCCACCTCTACACATATCCTCGCAAACTTACCTCTATTTGTAAACAAGGTCTTCGGGTCGATTACAATAGGCTTACCAATACCAATCGCCATATTCCAGAGAACTGTTTCTTCATAGAACTGCATCGGCACATCCGTCAGCCTAATCCAAACTGGCGCAGAAACAATGTCACAGGAAGGCCTGAAGTCAGGTGACCAACGCTTCATAATAATGCATCTCCCAAAGATTGTCCATGGACCTCCCGTAAGCACTGTCATAAGACCACTTTCATTGTCAAACCGAACCATAAAAAAACCATTAGACTGATCGATAATCTGCTTTCTATCACCAAAGTTCCACAGAACATGCAGCTTCCGTTCCATGACTGGAAAAGCAATCGGAAAGCCCACCACTTTAACGACAAGAGATTTAGTCCAAATCAGTGCAAGCGCAGTCGAAACCTCCTTGTCAAGTGTGACTACCGGGTCCCCATCTTCTCCTTCTGGAACGAAACTTTGATTTTCCCCGCTATGAAGCCCTTTTCTAGCACCGGACGTTGTTGACCTTTGCCTCCTCCTCCAGTAGCTACTTCCTTCCATGACGGTTTGAAAGGATCCGGATCTGGTGGTTTGTGAATCTTCATCGTGGTATTATTCGGGAGAACAATACCAAGACTAGCGGAATCAAACTGAGCCCCAGACGGCGGAATAGGGAGCTGTATTGAGGCTGGAGCCTCGGGGGTTGTCGCCGGTGAGACTGCTGAGGTTTCTTCTATAGAGAGCTGTATAATCTATTAATTTCTATGTCACCGTTCACCGATACAAAACGTTATTTCTCATAACTCGCTGAACACTATAAAATAAAAAAATTTCTCAAAATTTTATCGACATATACAAAAATTACTAAAAATTAATTTGCCATAAACAAAGCATTCATAAACCTCTAGAATTAATATTTCGGGCACCTCAAATCCCAAGTCTTCCAACTTCATCTCAGTTGTTTAGAATTCAGATAACTTGCTTTATCAGATCTAAACAATACAATAGCATTTGGTCACCGCAAAAAAATAATGAAAGGTTTTCACCAAAAAAAAATAAAAAATAATGAAAGGCGAAAGACGGTTATGCCCTTGTGGATCTGCATCCCAATAATAAGGTTGTTTAGGGTTAGGGTCGACGATCTGAAACAAAAATCCCTCTCCCTTTCCATTTTTCTTTCGTTTGCGAAAATGGCGATGAAGAATTTCATTAACGAGTTGAGAGGATTGAAGGTGAAGGAGGTGCCACAGCACGTGAAGCCATTGCTATCCGTTAGCAAAGCCAAGAACGCGTTCGAGAGGTGGCTCGAAAACTACCACGCAAAGTACATCGAGACGAACTCGATCACACCTCTCTACCATGTCTGCTTTGGAGGAATGGCTTTCTCCTACCTAGTCGCCCTCCCAGAGGAGCGCCGTCACCTTGAGCACCAACAGCACGCCAAGGAGCACGGTGGCAAGCACTGATCTCGGCTTCGCTTCTCTCTCTATTTTCAGGTATTGACTGATCTTTCAAAATCCGATTCTATTTCATCTTCTTTGAATCGTATTTGTTTGATTGGTTGTATCGGCTATCATTTTCCATTGTTTATTGGAGTCCGAACTGTGGTAAACGTAAGTTCGATCGGGTCCAAACCATGACTTAAACCTAAGTTTTTGTTTTGTTAGAGACCATTGAGTTGGGAACTTTCCCTTAGCAATATAATAATTTCGTAAAGGCTATTTAGATCTCCCGACCTTCTATAAATTTTTTTGCTAATTTGCTATTCTATGGGGAAAGCGTAGAGCAGTTTAGGAAGGACTTAGGGGTAGTTTGGTATCCATACCCTGATTAAAGATATCAGGTATGGGTATCAAATTGAGCAAGAACAAACAAAAAAATCAATGGAGATCGATAGGAGAGCTATTTCCACTTCTTTGAAGGAGATCAAGATTGTTTACATAAGCACAATTTGCCTGCGATTCCTCATCCCGCTTTCAGCCTATCTATATGCTTTGCTTCCGGATACCAGATTTGCTCCTTTCACAAGCCCTAAATCTGAGCTGAGCAGAGCAGCAACAGTGGCGGCTCCTTCCGGTCGCTGCAGTAGCAGCAGGAGGTCGGTCAGCGGTGGCTCTCCCGGTTGGTGGCGGCAGGAGGTGGGAGAAGGGGCCGATGCTCTCTCCTGAGTATTTGTATGAGGAAGAAAATAAAGGAAGAGGGAAATGTCGAGAGAAGGAAGGAAGCAACTGGGAAAGAAAGATTTGATACCTCCAAAAATGTTACGGTATCAAAATGGAGAAATTGGGATATCAGGTATCAATTTGATACTGATACCCAGAAAATGGCAAACACCGGGTATGGATATGACCCATATCCATACCTATACCTTTAATCAGGGGATGGATACCAAACAACACCTTACTTGACCTTTGCTCAAAAGAAAATCAATTGCAGGATGCCAAAATTGAGCAATAATGGTGTCAGGGGATTTTGAACGTGTATTAATTATATTAAAGAATTCAATGGTCTCTTTGAGTTAACTATTTAGTCCTGGGTTTTTTATCTACTCAAGAGCATACAAGTTTGGTGATAGACGATATGAAAGTAACCTTAGATTTGCTTGTTACTACTTGCTAGTTAGACTTCTATCCATAAGCTAGATGATGTGAAGTCTCTGGAATTTGCTTTCAGGGAATATCCTCTCATTTTCGTGTACTATAGTATACAAAATTGAAAGTATTCTAGTGTACATTACTTATATCTCTCTATATGAGTGTTTATCACTTCTGTGTAGTTTTGATGATCCTATATATCCGGGGGTCTTATCTTTCCACTGTTTTTCGTACATTGAAGTTGATAAGAGCCAAACGCATATGACTGTATGAGGCTTGTATTTTCTGGTAGGTAGAATTCGAGGAGTGAACTTTTATTTTAGTCATAAACTTCTGCACTAGACAAATGAGTGCTAGTATTTACAAAGTTAAGTTAAACAGGATTTACTAACTGCTAATGCATACAACAAGGATTCGGTTTAGGGTTTCGGGTTCAGGATATGTATCCTTGCCATTATCCTATTATATGCCCTTTCAAATTAGTTAATTAAGTGGTGGCAGTACCCTATATCTTTTTTCCCTCTGTAATGACACCTCTTTATTCCTTGCCATGCTCCTAGGTACTCACCTTAATAATTTGCAATACAAAGTTTGCAGCTTCAAATTGATTTCCTTTCAGTGTATGTCTATTCATTCCATTTCCCACCTGGAACACCATTGTATGGACTAGATATCCAGATTACTCGATCACGTTCCTAGTGTTGCCGAGAGCACTCTTTTGTGTCTCTAGCATGTTTTGCTTTAGCATGGTGTAAAGTTGACCTTGGAATAAGTAGTTTTCTATACATGTTGTTCAGTCCATGCCTGATGTCTCTCCCATGGTAATGTATGAAGTAATGAAAAGTCAAAATATTTGCCATAAAATATGGGTATCACACCCAAGTACTTAACCGTTTGAGTCTTACATGCTATTTTACATTGTTTCTATCATTCTACATATAAAGGCTGTGTTTGGAAGCTGTTGTAAGGACCATATAAGAACCATATGAGGGTATAACTGCCCTGATAAGGTCCTTATAACAGCCTGCCAAACGCATCCTAAACTTTTACCTCAGTGGCATTGCCACAGTTGGTGAAATTGACCATTTAGTGATAAATCAGAAGCTATATAAAAAGATGATCTTAATATGATTGTATTTTAAATATTTGCAGGTTGAGGACATCAAATCTTGTATTTCCTTAAACTTTCTTTCAAGATGTAATTGATGGGCAGCATTGGACTGGCAAAAGAATAAATTTAGCATGTGGATTTTTGGGATTTCGGTCGCCAATCCATAACATGTAATGGCAATGTGAATTTTGCTCAATATGAAAATTTGGTGTTTTGTGGTTCATTTTTGAACAAGGGTAAATGATTATTTTGGATTTAAGTTTGCATAATGTTTAATACATATATATGTGAGGGATATTCAACTTCATCTCAGCATGCTTGCGGTACTAGCTAGATATAGGTGATGAATTGTGTTCGTGCATTCAGGTTTTAAATCGACTGTCCAACAGTTGAATATATATCTATTGGCTGGTGCGGGATGTCAATGGAATAGGTGTGAATTTACATTTGCAAGCCATTAAGCCACAATGTGACTAACCAGTAGTTGCATGTATTCAGATTTCAGACTGACTGACGAACATATATGTTGGGTAAAAAAAATCTTATTAGGTCAAAATGGTGTTAGTGTTACAGTTGCAAGCCGCATTGTTACATTGGAGTGAATCACGGCATCATAGGTGACATTTCATAAAATTTACACACTTTTCGTTGTTTCTCTCGTCTCTCTTTACTAGTAGGCTTGATTAGCAATTTGGATCTCCTTTACTAGTAGGCTTGATTAGCAATTTGGATCTCTTGTATACGTGATAAATGTATAGTTATCATGCGATTGGTTGATGCTAACTAAATAAGAAATAAAGTTTTACTTTTACTGCATTACGAGAAAAATAATAAATAATATAAATTCCACCAGGAATAAAGTTTTACTGCAATATAAATTCCATCAATCACGTGATAGGTATAAGAATACATATCAAGAGGGATACAAAAGATCATGACCGATTAATTAGAGGTAAAATGTTTTTTTTTATAGATTTAAAGGCGTTTTGTAGTCTTTAGCTATAGCGATGTCTTATGGATTTTTGAGGCATTTTTCAGGTTTATGACGTAAAGTACTCACTTAAAGATTATAAAGTATATTTTTCGGGTCTCAAACTTAAAGACCACTTGTTAACAATCGAGTTTTTTTTAACAAGTCACCTTGTCCAAAACTATGTTAAATAAGGAAAACATATTTATTTAGCATGCTTTCAAGTTAAACATAAAGATTTAAGTTCTCTACATATCAATAACATCCATATGCTTCTTCTTTGATGAATTTGAGGTATAAAGATTTTGGTCCTTTATATTAGTAACATTTAAAAAAAAAGTATGCTTGATGAATTTGACGCTATAATCGATGGTATGGATATGTTTTCGATTTATATTCATCACATTGCTGATGTATAGTACGAAAATAAGTGAAACGAGTGTATGGTAAAATGAATATGATTTTGGGTAAAATTTCAAAAAAGCATGTATAATTTTGTTTTTAGAAGAATCGATGTTATAGATATATTTTTCTATAAATTTACCTTTATTAACAAAAAAGTTTAGGGAAATTCTGGATAATACCCCTGTGATTTGGGACATTCCGGATTTTACCCAAGTGTTTTTTTAGTCCGAACGGTACCCTTCAGTTTTATACTGTTTCGAATTTTGCCCACATTTCGTTGTCAACGAGCCCAACACCCCTTATGTTTTAATTAAAAAAAAGGTAAAACTAAAAGAAGAAAGATTGTTTATAGGCTTCTATATTGCATTAATTTGATTGGTTTATATTAATCTAAGTTAAAATAAAAAAGATTGTTTATCAAACAAATATGATATCTATCTCTTGCAAATTTGAGAGTCTTCTTCTCTACTGCTTCCATCCTACTCAACGCAGAGATCCCGGATCCGGCAGAGAGGATGACCTTGCGTTGCAAGACGACAACCTGCTACTCTACCGTCTCAACTTCAACTCTACCATCTCAACTTCAAGAGCCACATTTATAACTCTAATTTTCTAATTTCATTGAATTTGGGTTGAATTCAAGAGCCACAATTATAACCCTAATTTTCTAATTTCATTGAATTTGGGTTAAATCCAAGTTAAGATGCCTCCTAGAATGATAATAAACAGTGGGGTTTGGCTGAGAAATGTCCTTCAAAAAACTGAACACAACAAACCTCACCGACGACATCGAATTAACCAAAAATGCATTTAACGCAATCCGAGATCCACCCGTAAACCAATCAACACCAGGTTCTACCGGGCCGAATCAAACAAACCAGGCCTAGAAAAACAACCTGGACGGAGGAAAGAGCCCTAGCCCTGAGCGGCAGAGACCAAGTGCAACGATAGAGCATGGAAAGAAGGAGCGATGGCCGACGGAGCCCTAGCCCTGAGTGGTTACGAAGCGATGGAGTATAAGGAGCGGATGGAGTAAACGGGAGAAGAGCGTCGAGCAAAAAGATTGAGAATCTAATTGAAATTTAATCTTGTTAATGTTTTTTAAATTTTCTTTCTATTTTCTTTCTTCTTTTAGTTTTACCTTTTTTTAAAATGAAACATACGGAATGTTTGGTTGGTTGAAAGAATTTGGGCAAAATTTGAAAAAACTCTTGTCACGTGTCCTTATCGTAATTTTTTTAAGCCCAAACTCTTTTTTAATCTAGTAATACCTCTTTAATAATATAAACTAAAACAAATTAAAAAAACAAATTTATTTAAAAAATTATTAAAATATCTAATAATATCTCTTACCAATATAATTTAAATTTTAAAATCAAATACTTTTTTCATCACAAAATTTTTTTAATTCAATAATATCCCTCTTCAACCGTATAAATTAAAAATTTTTAAAATTGAAATATTAATATTTTTTTTCAAATATCCATTAATATTTTTCAACAATATAAATTTAAAAATATGAAATTTAAAAATATTTTTTTTAGATATTCAGTAAAAATAGTCTACCAAATTATTTAAATAAATTTTGTTAAATATCAAGTTTTAATTTCACGTTATTTATTTTCTCAGTCCAAACCTTTTTTTTAACCTCTTTATAAATAAAACTGATATAACCTACATTCAAATTATATTTAACTTATCGGTTGAAGTTTCAAAATCTCATTTGTAAAATTAATTGTGTTTTTTTGTTTGTCATTGTCGTAGTTCCATTTAATCAAAATTTGTAATAAGTGAAAAAATTATAAAATTTTAATGAATTTGATAATATTCCTAAAAATATTAATATTCTTATAAAAACGTTAAATTATGTTTTTACTAAGTATTAAAACACAAATACAATAAAATTTATAGAATGTAATAATATTTATTATAAAATAAAGTTTAAAAACACAAACCCACACCTTGTGCGGGTAGTACACTAGTAACTAAAGGAGTGAGTTTCACAAATGTGATGTCACGATTAAAAACGATAAAAATGAAATTAGTTTTTGCAAAATAAAAAAATGTATATAAATCAAAGACGATTATACCCTTGGATATTGCTAATTTTCTACCATTTTAGGGCTAGGGTTCTTCAATTTCTGGTTCGAACACAAATCTGTTCCTTTCTCTCCGTCTCTCTATCGTTACGAAAATGGCGATGAGAAAATTCTTCAACGAGATGAGGGGTTTGAAGGTCAAGGAGGTACCAGATCGCGTGAAGCCAATGCTCTCCGTTAGCAAGGCGAAAAACGCATTTGAGAGGTGGCTCGAAAATTATCACGCAAAATACATCGAAACGAACTCGATCACACCCCTCTACCATGTCTGCTTCGGAGGAATGGCTTTCTCGTACCTTGTCGCTCTCCCCGAGGAGCGCCGTCACCTTGAGCACCAGCAGCACGCCAAGGAGAACGGCGGGAAGCATTGATTTCGCTTCACCCTCTCTATACTCAGGTTGTCGAATTGGAACCATCTGTTTGAGACTCTATTTTATCTTATCTTATCGGGTTTGTGTTGTATGCAATGTTGAATCTTGTTTGTTTTGTTTGGTTTTTGTTAATATGATTTTCTATCGTTTGTTTTTATTTGACCTAGGCTAGTGTTAATATGTTGTTTCTAATTTTTTCAGTTTGAGAATCTCTCTGAAATTGACTGGTAATTTGAGATCTCCCAACCGCTTTATGTAACACTGCGATTCATGGGAAGTGATTATATCATCCTAACAACCTTAAACCAGTGGTTTTTACTTTAGATTCAAGGATTTGTAGCTTTTTAAACAGCTGTTATGATAAAAACGAGCTTGTATTTACTGTTCCTAGTTATCCCTGTGCTTTCCAAATCACTTGCAAAAGTATTCAAATGTTATGTGCAGGCTTGCAGAACATTATTTGAGAGATAGTAGGCATAAATAGGAGTCTTAACTCTTAAGTAAATTGAAATTTCATCCTTTTGTGAGGGTTTTAAAGACTTTCTCCATTGACTAATCCTCTAGGGGAAAAAAGGATCAGAGAAAGGTTGCAGTGGCCAGAATTTTGTTTAGGGATTGTTTGTATCATAATTGATGATGTAATATATTGCATTAGATACAGGATTATGTATTGTGATCCAAACGTACTCTTAGTTAAGTTATTGTTGTTTATTGAGGATAGGTAACTTACATTGGAATAGTATAATCCACGTTTGGCTTTATGATTTCTTCTTACAGAACCAAAAGATCCTGGTAATTTCTATTTCCTGAAAGCAGACAAAATATCTTACCTAATCATGTAATTTGAAATGTCTTGAGAAATTTATTATACACTGAACAAATTGAATGTTTGTACTTCCTGAAAGTTTTACTTGAGAAATTTGGTGATACTACTTCTGTGTTGTAATTGAAAAGGGAGATTTGTAAGTTTCTGAGGAAATTTCCATCCTCACAAAAACAAGAGACTTGCTAATCTCTATTAGTCTAGAACTCCTAGAAGCATGGTAATTTTTCTTAGGAGCCCTAGGAAAGCAACCTCCTATATTTTGCAATTGAAAAAGGGTGACATGTAAGTTTCTGAAGAAATTTCCATCCGCACAAAAACAAGATGACTTACTAACCTCTAGGATTCTAGAAGCATGGTAATTTTTCTTAGGAGTCCTAGATAAGCAACCTCCTATTTTTTGCTGGAATAGTAATTTAGTCAGAAACTTACAATCCATTATACGTAAATATTGTGAATGAAAAAAGATGGCATCATCCTTTTTCTTTGAATGTTCTATATATCATGGTATCATCCTATTTCTTTGAAAGTTTGCATCCTTTCTGTTGTCAACTAAATGTGCTTGAAATATTTTATAGGAATATTTGCTATCTAATGCAAGATTTGTCAGCTTTATAACAAAATAGGGCCGTCCATCCCTTTCTATCACTTTCAAATTAGTAATGTGGATGGCAACAGGCGATGGAATATCCTTGCATTACTCCCTCATCATTCATCAACCTATGTCGTGTTTTATAAAACCAGCTTTTTGGATGGTTGTATCTTTTTATTTATTGTTTTTGTCAGAGTTTTCAATAGTTTTGTAAAATATAAAAATCTAATGAAATATCTAATAAGTGTTCACGAGTAGATTTGTTGGTAAATTTTGCATGGTGAATTTACCGAAATGGAGAAATATTGAATATAATATTAAAAAAATGCAAATGGATCGAAAGTGAGAGTTATAAATAATGAAAAACTCCTTAAAGCAGCCCTCTTGAATAAACTACTATGATGAAACACTAACTACATGATTTTGCTTTCTCATAATAAATACCCCCTTACTTTCATTTGAGGAGTTTATTCCTTGGATTTTGTTGCTAGCCTCTTCAAGCTTTTCCCGTCGTTTGCTACATAGTAATCTGATTGTTAATCTCGGTTTTGCATGTTCTTTTCCGCTTGAATTAATATGTTCTAAACAACATTCTCGTACTATATCTAATTTCGTGGTTCTTTATATATTCCAAGAATGTGAAAGTACTCAGAGAGTTCAGTCCCATTGTAGTGTTGGGTTAATGCATATATTTTATATGTTATGACAGTTGATTATTCTAATAGTTAAGTTATAAATCAGAACTTATAAGCCGGGACTGAATATGTTTGTATTCACTTGTGTGCAGGGTCTGAATACTTGCAGCTTGAGTTTCTGAACTTTCGATGTTATTGTTGGGCAACATTTGACTGGCATAAAAGAATAAGTTTAGGTTGTGGAAAAACTGTTGTGTTTTGGCCTCCATAACGGATGATGACGAAATGAATCATTCCCTTTATGAAGTCTGTGATTTCTTGTTCTTTAAAAGCTATATTATTGCTTGGTATTTATATTGGCGTAACAGATAATGGTATTGTATTCGTGAGCTATATACAGTTCTTGTATATGCTTAGGTACTCTGCCGATTCAAACATAACGTTGAACTGTATCCATTACATAGAGAAACAATGTGTGGGCTTTATGTTCACAAAAATATCTAACAGGTATTTTTTTATAAATATATAAATTCTTGTATTTAGTGGTTAGTTTATGCTATTTACCCCTAAAATGGTAAAAATAATTACCGTCTCTAATCCTATTGGTAAAGAAGAGTAGATGTTGATCGGGCTCATCTTGTTCACAAAACAGGACCGACTTTTATGATTCTTCGTTATTGTCTTGACCCGATCCGAACTTGTATTTATTTTCTGGACAAAGCGACATTTCTTCTGGAAAGGTGTGCGGTTGAAAATTTGTATTTGTATATGTTATTTATTGGAGCACCAAGCACCGATTTCCTTTACCAAAAAAATCATGAAAACCCAATTTCAGATAGTCAAAGGCTTTTAAACTCAAACCTTCACGTGAGGTTTTGCTTATGGATTCAAATGCGCAAAAGTTAGTTCTCCTCTCGACCTTGGAAGATGACGTAGATCTATGACAAATATTTTGTAGTTTGATTGTGCATCGAACATGTTTTTCCCATCAATTTTGGTTTGCGGGTCGAGATAATTTGATGCGCATTTGACCTCCGCATCATACTATATAACGAAGAATAATCGAAATTCGTAATGTGTTGTATAAAGAAAAAAAGTGTTGACACGTAGTGGTCTCTACAATCGAAATTCGTAATGTGTTGTATAAAGAAAAAAAGTGTTGACACGTAGTGGTCTCTACGTCATGGCGACATGTAGTGGTTTGTACGTCAACATGTTTTTTTCCATCAATTTTGATTTGTGTGTCGAATTAAATTTGACGCGCACTTGACCTCCGTATTGGACTTTATAACAACAAATCTATGTTGCACGGAAATGGACACGGATACGGGAAACGAACACGGCGAGAAACGGGGAAGCGGCACTCCTAAAAATCATAGGAAACATGGACACAGAGAAAAAAATATAAATAATATATCATTTTAAAACTCTTGCGAAGAAAAATTTATATATAATAAGAAGAGACGCACATATGATATAACAAATGACACATGAATGTGTCATTAGTTGTAGAATTATTGATAAATAAGAATATTAGTTGCGTTAATTAATATTGAGGTATTAGTTATGAATGTCTCATTGATCTGTAGTTCCAAAAAACAAACAAAACGTAACGGTCATGTATATGTTATTCATCTCTTTTGTATCTCTCTTTGATCCCACATTGAACCGTCATTCATGATCATGGTTTGGATGTGGCCGCCTTATTCCCAATGTTGGAAACGTGTCTTGACCGTGTCCTCACTATTTTGACCATGTTCGAGAAGTTTTCAAAAGCTTTCAAGTTTCTAACACGAAATGACACATAAAACGACACTTTTTAGATGTTTCCGTGCATCGTAGCAACAAATTGAAATTTGTAATGTACCACCCTGGTCACCCTGTCGTAGATTTAGCAATCTCGGAATTGAATCAAATGATACAAGTATTACCATGCTTTTTGACTTTTTGAAATATGAAACGGAATACAATGACGGCTATAGGCTTATCTGTATGGGGAAAAAATGGTTATAAAAATACGAAACCCAATTATATATAGATTCCTGCATTTGCAAAGTGGATAGCGTACGTCTAGATTCATCCCTTCTTCTACCTTCTTCTCCAAGCAGTGAATATCGATGGCAATATCCCTGACACGTGTCACATCCTCTTTCCCACTTCTCCTCTCCGCTGCTCGCAACTTCTCAGCCCGACCCAATACTTCCTCTAACCGGGTAGGATTCGAATCCACCGAACCAGAACCGGATCCGGATCGGACTTCCATCCAGAAGCTAGAAGACGCCGTCCACCGGGTTGTCGTAATGAGGTCTCAGCCCGATTGGCTGCCCTTTCGACCCGGTTCTTCTTACTGGGTCCCACCTAAGTCTCAGGCACGTGGTTTCGCTCATGTCATGACTCAGCTAGCTAATTCCGTCGCTGCTGACCCCGCCCTCGCCGTCGTCTCTGCTCGCGGCTGGCCTTCTTCCGACTACTTTATTTCAGGTTTCTCTCCCTTAATCTTCTAATTAGGGTTTTCCAATAGTGATATTCAATTCAAGCTGTTACTTTATTGTTAGATCATGATGACGATGCTTGAATTACAGTTAGCCAATTGATTATTGAGTTAATTTTCGCAGCTCGTAATTATGGCCTTATTATTTACAGTGTAATTTATCCTGAATGATATTCCTCTTCTGTTTGTTTCAGAGTCGAATCGTTACAGCTGGAAACTGTAGCAAATTTATTCATCTTCACACACAAATTTGTTCATAAATCATAATTATGTTTATTTCCCCCAAATTTTCAGCTAGTTGCATTTCTCCTCTATGTTTTTATTTACTTATCTTAGTTGCGAATTGATTATTGAAATGGAATTATGGAACTGAGTATTACACAAACTGTATTGTTATTAGATTCTTGCGTTCAGATTTTCTCTTTATACAGTTTCTGTGAGTAATGTTTTGTGATTGACAATTATGATGTTGAACTGCAGAGTCAGCTCCATCAAAAACAGAGTTAGAGACTATATCTACGCTCACAACTCAATCCGAGGATGACGAGGGTTGAGATGATCTGAGATCTCTCAATTTGGTACCAGTGGAAAGCTTCATTAGGTGAGTTTCGATTTCGCTATCTGCATAAACAAATACAGGTTTTCCGCCTTTTGTAAATGTTCATCTGTGGAGAACACCGTAGATTGGACACAGATGATGGCTTCTTATCTTCACTGGCAAAGAGAGAAAACAGAAAGATTAGCATTCACTAGCTATGAAGCTGTAAATACTTAAACTAGGTTGACTTTATAAAGTCTTTTATGATAAATGTTGTTTTTTTTAGGGACTATTTTGTACTTCTTACGTTTGAGACCTTTTTATAATATGAGCATTCTTCAATAATGCAATACGCCATAAGCTTTTGGTTCAATGCTTTGCTACTCGTTACACCTGTTTCCTCTAACAATTTAGATGGACAATAATATATAGTTTGATTGATAAACTACGTACGTCGGTAGAGGTTTTCCGTTAGATTATCGGTGAATTTTGAAAATTTTGTAATTTAATGGGGTTTGTTATACGAATATTTTTGTGAAATTATAATTTTAGTAGATTTTTGGAAATTATGCGACAGTTTTTTTTTAATAAAGTTTTTAATTAGCTTCTAGTTATTTTAGCTTATTTTGTGTGTGTGAAGGCTATTTAATTATTTTAGTAAAAATGTAGTTCTAACCTATTTTTATGATTTTTTAAAATTATTTTTTAACTTGACATGTTTAGTAAATTTTTCACAAAAAATCTAACCAATAGTCTATCTTGTCTAACAATTGTTGAATTTTTCATTAGATTTTCATAATTTTTACAAAACTCTACCCAACATACTAAAACTACTATAAAAAAAAAAGAAGCAATTTTAACGAACACCAAATTGTATTCGGATGCCGAAATTCTTGTAAGAAAATTTGTTAAATTCTCAATCATTAAATTAGGGTGTTTTTTTTCTTCCTTAGAAATAGGACCACCTAACACCATATAAATATATATATATATATATATATATATATATATATATATATATATATATATATATATATATATATATTAAAGGAAGAGCCTCTATTGCCACGTGTCGCGTCCACGTTTCTCGAAGCAAAAAAAAAAAATAAAAAAAAAATATCAAATTGGTATTTAAAAAACTAATTTATTTACAAAAATTATTAAAATACCAAACAATATCTCTTCACCAAAATAATTAAAATTTTAAAAATCAAATATTTTCTCAACACAATTTTTTTATTCAATAATATCTTTTTAGCAATATAAATTTTTTTTAAAAATAAAAATCAAAATATTATTACAAAATTGTTCAAAATTTTTATTCAATAATATCTTTTCAACAATATTAATTTTAAAAAATCATCATCATATCATATCATATATCTATTAAATGAGGAGCCTCTATTGCCACGTGTCACGCCCACGTTTCTCGAAGCCCAAAAAAATAGAAAAAGTATATATCAAATTGGTATTTAAAAAACTAATTTCTTTAAAAAAAATTTAAAATACCCAACAATATCTCTTCACCAAAATAATTAAAATTTTAAAAATCAAATATTTTCTCAGCACAATTTTTTTTATTCAAGTATATATTCAAATTGGTTTTTAAAATAAATTTAGCTAGTCATATCTCACGTTTTTTATTTGATTACAACTAAAAAAATAATTGGTTTTTAAAATAAATTTAGCTGGCCATATATCACGTTTTTTATTTGATTACAGCTAAAAAAATTAGAAAATGATTAAATCTTATCGGTTTTATATTTTAACCAATTTATAATAATTTGAACGTTTTAATTAAAATCATATAACGTTTTAATTGTAATCCCTTTATGTTAATTTTTAAAATTAAGATTTTACAATTAAAAATAAAACCAAAAATCATATTATATAACCGAATCCGAAATGTCATTTAAATATATAATTCAAAACCGAAAATTTTACAAGAATTTTGTATTTCGAGTTTAACGTGGTTATGGATTTAAAATTAGGTAATTATTTTAGAGTATTAAAAATAAATAAAATATATATTTTTTTTTTATGTATTTTTGTATATATAATTTATTTAAGAAGATAATCATGGGTACAATCTTGAGATTGAACCCGACTTTGGTTTATTTGTATTCTAATTTATAAGATAATTTACTGAACTATATTATCATGATTTTTTTTATATTCAATTTAAATTATTGAATTATTAATCACCTATAGTTACAATCAGATTTATCAACCAATCGTGCATATAAATTATATAATGTTAAAAAATATATCCAACATTTCTTTTAATTAAACTACAAAATCGTACTTATATAGTGTTTGTTTTCTTAAACGATTATTTGAATTATAAATTTACTAATATTTTATCAATTGACAAATTATTTTCTAATTGTAAAATTTTCTACCTAACAAATTTATATTTTCACTTTTTCGATCTATAAATATTATTTAAAGTTTGTCCAATTTTCATTGGAACTAATCAATAATTACTTAATAATTCATTTATATATAAAAAAAATATATATGTAAATATAAAACAAAATAATGTCAATATATTTAATAGCACACTAATAGATCTAACCTATTGTTGTTATTCAAAACCCGCATAAGATGCGGGTATTACACTAGTGTGATCTTAAAGCTTAAATTTTCATCTCATTTTTTTATTGTTTTTATTTTAAAAAATGAAATAAAACTGAATATATATTAAAAGTATGTTGTCAATTGTCAAACATTTATTTGACCTAGTACGTGGATTTACCTAGTATGTAGATTTTTATGAACCTTGATCAATCAATTAAGATGTTTCTATTCAACCTGAAACCAATCAATATCTTTTATAAATATGAAGGTTTATTCCCAAAAATAGAAGATCTTAAAGACATTGCTATGAATAATTCATGCTTTGAATTTAACTTAAATGTTTTAACTCATTGCAATATTATGTTCTTTGGTCGAACATGATTTCATTCCAATATCATTGTTTTATTATTGAGTCATGCTCTTGGGTTATAGTTAATGATTCATATTTGTAGTAACAACATCTAAACCCAACTTACATTTCTTAACCCTAAAATCTAAATCATAATCCCCAATTCCTAAATCTTGAATCATCTAACGGTGAACAATTTCGTTGGTATAACCCAAAGACACATTACCTTTAAAAATTAACGAGTTCAAACTGAACTTTTTTCAAATCGAATCCTCACCGAAAAGAAAATAATCATCGAAAAGAACTTTTTCGATGGTATAACCCAAAGATAAGCGTAACAATATTGTACCTATCGAGTCAAGTTTTGGCATGCACAATCTCAACTTGCTTAAAATGACAGAGACTGGACCATAATTTTAAACGAGGTTTAAAAATTAACGAGTTCAAACTGAATTTTTTTCAAATCGAACCCTAACCGAACCTAAATTTTAATCAAATTTACACATATTCGATTTTCAAACAAATCGTTGAAATGATACCCGATCAACTCAAATCACATGGCCATTTCAAAAGAGAATATGATTAAACTTATATTATGGTTACAAATGTCTCCATTTTGATTTCAATCAACCTTATTGTGGGTGCGTATTTCAAAAGCGCTGTGCGAATTGGATATCGCTTTCGAATACGCACGAGCTCCTTTCCGAATGCAATGTGACATATGCATATATTGGTTAAGAGGAGTAAATAGCAAATTAGCAATCTTGTTAATAATACTCGGGAATCCGGATAAACTAATCTTGGTATAATGGTAAACTAGTGTAATACCTGCACCTTGTGCGGGTTTGATATAATAACGGGTTATATGTACAATGTGTTATTATATGTTTTTGTTGTATTAATTTCATATGTATATAAATGATTTGATAAATAATTATATATTAGTTCAAGTGAAAAGTTAAACAAACTTTAGATAATATTTGTAGGTAAAAAAGTGAAGATATAGTATTGTTCAAAAAATGTGAACATTTTTGATTAAGTAAATAATTTGCCGATTGATAAAATATTTCTAAATTAAATGATAATATTAAATCTGCAATTGTTTTTCTATCCGATTAAATAATTTGCAATTGTTTTTCTATCCGATTATTATATATATATATGAAGGTTGTAAAGTCCGGAAAATTTAAAAATAAAAATATAACAATGATCGAGAATTTTAGAAATAATTAGCGTTTATTCTCTTTCCGTACACTATGTCACGGAGATGTTCGGTAATTAATTCCGTAAATTATTATTACGGAAAGGTCCGAGAATTTATTCCGACCGTAACGTCCGTTACGGAATAATTTTTACGAGTCCGATCCCGATCCTTATTTCTTTCTTTTCTTTCCCCCTCTCCTTCTTTTTCCACGTGAGCAACGGGCCCCACTTGCCACGTTGGCAGCCTTCTTAGCTTTCTTCTTTCCCCACTTCTTCACGCCAAGAGTAGCTCCTGCCCAAGCTAGCTGGCCCTCCTGCGCTCTAGCCCTGCAGCTGCTCCTCCACGCTACCTCTGCAGCCAGCCGACCCCTCGCTCCTCCCTTCTCCCTGCCTTCACTCTCCTCGGCAACACCGAGCTCCCACTCTCCTCTCATCCTCTTCTCTATACTCCCCGGATCACCTCCACCCTCTGCAGCCCCGACGGACCAGCAGACCCGAGCCCTAGCGCGAGCCACGACCTCCTTCTTCTCCTCCCTGCGCGAGCCGTCATTGCTCAAGTCCACCGGATCTGTGCCCCCTCCTCTGCTCGCGCCGCCCTTGTCCGCCACCACCTTCTGACTCCTCCTCAGGAACCACAACCGCCAGCACGAGGAGCCACTGCAGTCCCGCCGGCCACCAAGCGCAGCACCACCACGGGGGCACCACTGCAGCCAGCTCCTGAACCCTTGCGCAGACTCACGCCGAGGCTGCTTGCCATGCTGCTGCCTCACCACCGCCGGAGCCACCACGCCACTGCCGGCCTAGCTGCCCCAGCACACGCCGGAGGTCTTGCCCCTGCCTCCCCGCGCTTGTGCCTCCCTGCCGCTGCCGCCGAGGACTGGAACAGCCGTATGGCTGTTTGAGATCGAGCCCGGATCTCGAGTTTTCCTCGTGTGCAAATCCCCGACTTCGGACCTCGTTTCGGTACGTTTTAATCACTTTCAACGGCTGATTTTCGGATAAATTGTAGATGGCATAGCAGTTTATAACATGTTAAAATTCTAGGACGATCCAACGGTTGGATCAATAGTTATGACCTTGGAAAGTTAGAAGAAAATCGGTTTCCTAGAACTCGCATGTTAGGATTGAGACCTTGATGATTTTGTGCGGTTTAGTTGTTGTGGATTTGGGAAGTACTGATGCTTCTCTTATGTTGTAGTCACGGCCTATTATGCGTAGGAATTATTTCGGAATTGTTGAAGAATGTTTGACGTGGTTAAATCGAGGACAAAGTATCGAGAAGTCTAGGTGACGCTTAATACCTTCTTAAGGATTTTCTTCTCGAACCGGAAGTTCGGAAATATTTAGTAACCGACTAGAGTCGTTTAATTGATAATAAATGTAGTTAAATATTATCCGAAAGTTTAGAGGCCCGTTTGACCATTTTAGGATTTTAAAGAAATTCAGGGTCAAAACCGTATTTTCCTTAAAAGTTAGATTTTCGGACTTTAGGAAAACGTGATAGACGTGCTAGACCCCGTGGACTTTTATAAGTGTTGGATTATGAGCATGATAGATTCTAGGATGTGACTCTAGAATGGGAATCAAATGATCTTGTATATATCATTTGGGTAGAAGTCCTAGACTTCTCGAGTGAACGAGTTTTGATATATGTATCTTGCGATGAGCATGTTTTGTGTTCTTCCCGAGGGAAGCAGGAGTGTCTTGAGAGTTAGCGTTGGGACGAAGTAAGTCTCCGGACTTACTTAGCGCGTATTCTATGTATTAGCATGATGCGTGTTTGGTGGTGTGTGTTTACGTATTTGTCATAATCATTAAACCGGTAAAATAGGACCACTGACTTTTATAAGTAATTTTGGCCCAAGTGTATGATAACGGGCGGTGACATCATCTGCCCAACTCTTGCGAGAGTGGGAGGTTCTCGGCGACTAGCCGTGCGGGTGAGACGGACGGATACATCCTTACCGTGCCTTGCCGGAAATAGGGACCGGGGCGAGACCATTGGGGTCTCGCGTCACAACCGAAGTTGAATTAGAACGGGATACGAGTTAAGAAAATTAAAGATAATAAACTGGACTTGCGTGATTTATGTTTTGTGATTCTTATGTGTGTTTGTGCCTTTCCCATTATTCTAATGCTTAGAATGCGAGCTAACGGTTTTAAACCGTTTATGTAGTTGACTTGCAGGTTAGGGACGCCGCCGAGTAAGGCGGAGGAGTGGACAGCCGGGGTCCCCGTACATCTTAGGACGGGGATGGTTTTTACCTTGTTGTTTATTGGATGTTGACGCACTTTAACTTTGTATCGTATTATGTGGTTTTGAGGACTCGGCTGAGTTTCCCAGTTGTACTTTTACATTTCGCTTTCCGCATACATTAAACATGTTTTCGAGTTTTCTGCCTTTATTCCGTGCCGTTGTTGAAAGGTTCAGAGAAATTGTTGTCAGGCTAAAGGTCGGGACCCACTGTGCGGTCTCGCCCGTAGCACTCCGAGTCCCGCGGATTTTGGGTGTTACAAAGGTTGAGCTTACAATTAGAGGAAACATATATATATATTAAAAATAGTAATAATAATAATAATAATAAAAATAATTTTTATTAAAAACATCCAATTATGTAAACCCATAAAATAATTTTTATTAAAAACATCCAATTATTTACACTTTTTTTTAATAATCTAGATAAATAACTTTTTAAAAAGATTTTGTTGGGCTTTGATAATAATTTATATTAACAACTTAAAATAATAATCTTTTTAAAATATTTTTTTTATGTTGCGTTAAATCTGGTGCTGACACGTGGCAAAGAAGGGCTCTCCTTTAATACATACTAGCTCTCAAGCTCATCACAGCATCCAACATCATCAGCATCATCAACCTTCCCAACAAAACACTTCCAAGCTTAAGAACACTCACACACAAGATCAAAGAAGATGAAGGAGAAGCAAGAAGGATGTAGGGTCTAGAATGGGAAATGAAAGTGAAACCCTTGCTCAACAAGGTAAGAAGGAGATAAAGAAAAGAGGGTATAGCACGGGTCAAATAAGTCAACAAAACCGGCCGCAGCCGCCGGAAACCGCATGGGCGGTTCCCTGAGCCGCGGGAGCGGAAAACCGCAGGGGCGACAGACATGCCCGCGGGTGGGGCAAGACCAATCTCGGCTAAGGACAAAACTCGGTCCGAAAGACTAGGGCTCTTACACTTACTGGTTTTTTTGAAAATAATATAGATGATGTACAGTATGTGGAGGTCGGAGCCATGGAATTGTGACGATGGACAATACATGGAGGCCAAAACTATATAGGTGTGTTTTGCAAGGATATGCTCATAACTATTTATAGAAGATTTGATTAGCTAAAAAAGATTTGGAAGATCTTCCATTTTTTGAAAATACCAAAATTACCTTTTATTTTGAAAATGATACGCTTGATTTGAATTAACTATTTGAAAATAGATTCGGCTTTTTAAAAGTAGAAAATGTTTTTTGTTTTACTGGTTTTAAATAGGATGAGGATCAGTTCGTTATGATTATATAATACCAACAAACTAAAATAATTAACTAAATAAGGATTATTTGTTAAAACTAAAAAAGAAGTCTGATTAACCTTTTTACTAGTTTTAAATTACGTAATTAACTACAAATTATTATTTAAAATCATTTGTAATTGCTCTTAACTGCGTTTGGAAATTTTTTATACGAAATATAAAAAGATAGTAGATAAAAGTTGTTAACTCTATTTTTAATGTTTTATCCAAATGAAGAAAAAGCAGCATTTCAATCTTATCGTAACAATAAAAATTAGGTTTCATTATTTACTTACATATTTAAAAATAGAATCTTGATTACTGATTACAAAACTTATCAATATTCTAATTCTATTTTTTATTGATTTATTTTAAGAAAATTTTAGTTGAAATTATTAAAGAGGAAACAAATTTATGATTGGTAAATCAGGTTTAAATTACGTATTTTAAAAAAGTAATTTTTTTAATGATTATAATATTTATCATTATTATTATAAATAGCTATTATTTTTTAATTTTTGCACTATAAAATCTATTAGTTTGTTAAGTAGTCAACAAATCTTTTTTTTAATCCGATTTAAACAATAATGAGTTGAATTACGTAATTATAATTTTCTTGACGTTAAATCTGGGAGCGACACGTGGCAACAGAGGCCTGTAAAATTTCCGTTGGGCTGAGAAAAATCCTGAGGCGACACGTGGCAATAGATGCCTTTGCTTTAATATATACTAGTGTATTACTTACACCTTGTGCGGGTTGAGTTTTAAAAGATGTGATAAAAAATGCCTCTTTTAATATGCATAACATTAGTTTGACACATTTTAAATCCTTACAAAAATACGGAATATTATAAAAAATGATATTTTATATTAATAATAAGGTGCGGGTATTAAAATGGGTCATTTAAAAATCACTTTCGCAAAAACAAAATAAATTATTTTTCTTAACCATTTTTATTTTTGGTTGAAATTGTATTGTTATTATTTTTAAATTTTTGATTCAAAATTAAAACTAAAAATTCCAAAAGAAAATATATATCCTCTGTAAAACAATTCGATGTTATCTATAATTCATAGATTTGTTATGAATGTTAATTATAGGTTTTTTTAATACTTGGAATTAGTTCACGTATTTTAACAAATTACTTATAAAAAAGATATCAATATTATGATTCAAAATTTGACCTTTACCTATTATTCATAAATTCAGAATTTTCCAAAAAGAATTGTAGTTATCATTTTTTACAAAATAATTTTGAATTCAAAATTTTAATTAGAAATAATTACAACAAAATAATTCGATATAATGATGATATAACCTTGTATTCAAAAACTTTTTTTGTTGAAATTTGATGTTAGTTCACGTATTTCTTATTCAAATTTGATTTTTTTTTAAAACTTTTTTAATTTTAAAACTTTACTTTAACTTGTTTGAGGAGATTTTTTTTACCATCTTTTTAGAAACTGATTTGAAATAATTTTTTAAAATATTTAATTTTGTTTAATTAAGAGATATTTTGCTGGAATTAAAATTAGTTTAAAAATCAAAATCCTATCATAAATTCTTTATTTAAATTACGTATTTAAAAAAAATGTTTAGACTGACGTTAAATCTGGAGGCGACACGTGGCAGCAGAGGCCTGTAAAATCACGTGGCAGCAGAGGCTTGTAAAATTTTCGTTGGACTGAGAAAAATCCTGGAGGAGACACGTGGCAATAGAGACTTCTGCTTTAATATATACTAGTGTAATACCCGCACCTTGTGCGGATTTTTTAAAAATAATATGTTATATGTATGTATATTAGTTTCGATTTAAATTGGACAAATATTGTATGATATTTATAAGTAAAAAGTGGAGATATAATGTTATTTTACAAATATCAGAACATTTATTGAAAATAAATACATTATTTTAAAGAGTGATTTTCATAAGTTTTTATAATATAGATCTTTACTTATTTATGGAAGAAACTTTTTTTATGATATCGTAGGTGCTTATATTATTATAATAATATTAAGGATAGATTATTTGTTGATTGAGAGATTAAGTAATAACATTAACAAGAGTTTTTGTTATAAATTTGTATTATAGTTTGATAACGAATTTTGTTCAAATTTATATATTTTTTTTAAAATAATTTATAGTATTTAAGATAACTAAATTGTAAAAGAGTTAACAATGTTTAATATGAACCCAACAACATCTCTTTATTAATTAGAAATTAATTTAAATTATTGAAAACAAATTTTTGATTTTAAAAAAAATATTCTAATTATTAATTAACTTAATTAACGTTGTTAAATTTTCTAATTATTAGTTAACTTAATTAAAATATTAAAATATTAAAAAAAATTAACAAAGTTAATCTTAATTTTTATGATTAACTTTTTAAATGTTCTAAT
The DNA here is from genome assembly GCA_002319775.1 of Fagopyrum tataricum. NCBI lineage: Eukaryota > Viridiplantae > Streptophyta > Magnoliopsida > Caryophyllales > Polygonaceae > Fagopyrum > Fagopyrum tataricum. Next base: position 17,202,108 of record CM008286.1, read on the forward strand.
TATTAAATAACTTAATTAAGATATAAATAATTGATAATATTAGGAGAGATTTTAGGGATTTTAGGATAAGTTGGTTTGGATAGAGACTTTTCACATTTTGATCATGTCGTTCATGCTATTCGTTTCTCACTAAAACATTTTTTCCATCGATTTAACACCCATATTAATTAATTTCTTTTTGTTAATTACGTATCACCGTTGAGATTTTTTTTTATTTGACCAATATTAAATTAACCGAATTTGTATGAATTTTTTGTTTTAACAATTTAAATATTAAATATTTACGGTTTAAGGTCTTAAAATATTTTTTTAAAAATAAATGTTTCGATTTACTCATATTTTAACAATTATATTTAAATAAAAAAATATCAATCTTCTAAATCAAATCTAGTTAGGAAAATTTTTACTATTTTTAAAAACTTGCTGATTTATTTTTCTTTAGTAATTTAATGATTAAATTTCAAAGTCTCGTTTGTTAAAACTTCAAATTCAGAAATATGAAACTAAATTGTGAAGATAAATATGAAGCCACATTAATCGGTTTATGATTTTAATTTTTTAAAAAATCTCCAATTTAAAAAAATATATTTAAATTGTATAATGGATTTGGTTAGTGGACTTAGTTTTTTTTGTTAGATTTTCAATTACAAAATATTTATATAAATTTCGTGATCAAAATTTTTGATGAACTTAAAATAATCCTAAAAATTAGTAAGATTTAAAATTGATTTTTTAATATTTAATTATAAATAAACTAAATAATTATTTTTTAAAATATTTTGGGAGCTACATGAATTATAGGGTTGACACGTGACAAAAAAATTCTATAAAATAATAATTTTTATTAACAACTTTTGGTTTACGTGAACCCATTACTTAATAATCTACATAATTAACTTTTTAATAGATTTTTTAGGCTTCGATAATAATTTTTATTAACAACTTCTAAACTCATTACTTAATAATCTAGAAAATCAACTTTTTAAAATATTTTTTTAAAAGAACCGGACAATTTGTGGATTAAAAGAACTCAATCAGTTAAGATTTACACGGATTTTATAATTCTCAATTAAAATAATTGATTATAATTGGGTTTAAATTATGTGAAATAGAAAATATTGATTTAATTTATATGATTTAGAATTCCGAATTTTAATTTTTTTTTTGGCGGAGGGAAAATCTTGGCGGCGACACGTGGCAATAAGTGCGGCCGGTTTAATATATACTAGTGTATTACCCGCACCTTGTGCGAATTTTGAGTTTTAATAAATACTAAATATTATAATAATGTATAAGGGGAAATATATAAACATAAACATAAATAATATATTATATTCAATATTAATTTAGGACGAATTGAATTCGGTCGTGCTTAATTTTATCCAATCAAACTAAGACATCTAATTAAATCACATTTCATAAGATTTTTCGAAACAAATAAAATAGGTAAAAAAAATCCTGTTAAAATTAACTTAGGATTTGGTTTAAAAAATTTTGATTAATATTTCAATTAACAATTAGCTTTTTAAATTGATTTTTGGACTGCTCAATTAAGGCTTCTCGGCATTGTTCAATTGACAGGTTACTTAAAGGAACAAAATAATATTTTTATTCAATTGATTTACAATTGTAACCATATTTTTTATTGATAAATTAGGTTTAAATGGTAGTCGGTTTTTTACTGGTTTTAAATAGTTTAATTAAATTGCTGAATTTAAAAGAGGTTTTGATGGCGGCAAATTTTGACTTTTTTTAACAATTTTTTTAATGATTATAATATTTATTATTTTTATAAATAGTTATTTATTTATTTGTTTTTTGCCTATAAAATCTAGTTTGTTAAGTAGTCGACAAACATTTTTTAATTCGATTTAAAAAATAATGATTTGAATTACGTAATTATAATTTTCTTTAGGCTGACGTTAAATCTGGGAGCGACACGTGGCAGTAGAGACCTGTAACATTTTCGTTCAGCTGAGGTTAATTCTCGGAGCGACACGTGGCAATAGAGGCCTCTGCTTTAATATATACTAGTGTAATACCCGTGCCTTGCACGAGATTTTCTATAAAGAGTTTGATATAACAATTACAATTATAAATAAAAAAGGTATATTGTATAGTATTTTTAATTTTCATAAACATATTTTATTTTTGTGTGAAGAAAAAATTTTAAACAATAATATAAATTTGATTTTTATTTCTTTTTGCTTTTGTAAATAATTGAAAAAAAGTATACTTTCATATATATATATGTAACACCCCAAATCCACAGGACTTGGGGCGCTACGGGCGAGACCGCACAATGGGTCCCGACCCTCAACCTTACAACAATTTCACTGGGCCTTTCAACAATAGCACAAAATAAAGGCGGAAAACTTAAATACGTTTTTAATGTATGCGGGACGAAAAGTAAAGTACAACTGGGAAACTCAGCCGAGTCCTTAAAACAACATAATACGGTGCAAAAATCTAACATATGACACAATCCATAAATATAACATAAAAGCCATGACTAAAAACCATCCCCGTCCTAAGATGTACGGAAACCCCGGCTGTCCACTCCTCCACCTTACTCGGCGGCGTCCCTAACCTGCAAGTCAACTACATAACCGGTTTAAACCCGTTAGCTAGCATTCTAAGCATTAAAATAATGGGAAAGGCACAAACACACATAAGAATCACAAAACATAAATCACGCAAGTCCGGTTTATTATCTTTAATTTCCTTAACTCGTATCCCGTTCTAATTCAACTTCGGTTGTGACACGAGACCCCAATGGTCTCGCCCCGGTCCCTATTTCCGGCAAGGCACGGTAAGGATGTATCCTTCCGTCTCACCCGCACGGCTAGTCGCCGAGAACCTCCCACTCTCGCAAGAGTTGGGCAGATGATGTCACCGCCCGTTATCATACACTTGGGCCAACATTACTTATAAAAGTCGGTGGTCCTATTTTACCGGTTTAATGATTATGACAAATACGTAAACACACACCACCAAACACGCTTCATGCTAATACATAGAATACGCGCTAAGTAAGTCCGGAGACTTACCTCGTCCCAAATGCTATCTCACAAACGCTCTCCCTTCCCTTGGGAAGGAATACACAACCTGTCCACAGCAAGGTACTCGTAAAGATCCGCTCAACTTGAGAAGTCTAGGACTTCTACACAAATGACCTATACAAGATCATTTGATTCACATTCCAAAATCACATCCTAGAATCTATCATGCTCGTAACTCAACTCTTATAAACGTCCACGGGGTCTAGCACGTCTATCACATTTTCCTAAAGATTTCCCAAGCCACTACTTGGCATTTCCACCAAGTCATTCCAATTCCATCCTAACATGATACTAAGTTATAACTCGTTCCCCAACCTACGTTAAAAATTCCTCAATTCCAATCTACGGGTAAAACCCGCTAACGCATTGCCGACAATTTCTATACTTCCCAACGTATATTCTAAATTATATTAATTAAAGACGAGGGGGTTTAATCGTAATTATACCGAACACGAGGGAGGCCGACCGGAAGTACGCCCCCGGACTTCCGAGCCTGCTGCGGTGGCGGGGACGGCAGAATCTCGGCCGGGATGCAGATGGCTCGACCGAGATGCAATCTTGGCTCGGCCGAGATCACGGACAGGCTCGGCCGAGATCACGGACAGGGTCGGCCGAGATTATAGAGGGTCTCGGCCGCGGTTACAGAGGGGGGGCTCGGCCGAGATTGCGGACTCGGGGCCGAGATTGCAGAGGGGGAACGTGTGAGCCGCTGCTCACTTCAAGCCCGAAGGGGACGGCGACAGGGCGGCGCTGGTGCTCCTCGGTTGTCCAAGACGGCGAGGCGGCGGTGGCGTGGCTCCGGCAGGCGAGGGCGGCTCCAGTGGGCGAGGGCTGCAGGGCAAGATCTCGGCCGGAGGAGGAGGCGAGATCTGTTCTCGCCCGTGGTGCAGAATCTCGGCCGAGGAAAGGGTGTCTCGGCCGGGGTGTAGGAAAGCGCGGCCGAGGTTGCAGAAGCTCGGCCGAGGTTGCAGCGCTGCAGCGTGGACCTGTGGCGTGGCTACCTTCGTCCGACGGCGGCGGCTTCACGGTGGCGACTCAAGAGGAAGAGCGTGAGGGTGGCTGGACGTGGGAGACAAAACCAAGAGAGAGAGAGAGAGGAAGAGGTGGACGGGACGGCTGGCACGGTGGCGTGAGGGCAGCAGGAGAGGCTGCGTGAGGGAGAAGGGAGGGAGATGGCTGCGTGAGAGGGGAGTGGAGTGGGGAGTGAGGTGTGCAGCTCGGGTGTAGGAGTGTGGAGCGGGACCGAGGGCTCGGCCTAGGCTGTAGGCGCCAGAGACAGGGAGTGGTGCAGAGGGAGGTTGCAGGCTAGGCGGGAGTAGGTTGGGCGGCACGCTAGGCTGGGCGGCCTGCTCCAGCTGGGCCTCGGTCTCGGCCGGGATAGGCAGGCCGAGCTTGTCTCGGCCGGGATTTTCCCAAGAGGAGGGAAGGACGATGAATACGGTTACAGGTCGGAATAAATTTCCGAACATTTCCGTAAAATATTTTACGGAAAGAGAATAAAAAGATAATTTATTCCTAAAATTCTCGATCATTGTTATATCTTTAATTACTGAAAATTCCGGACTTTACAACTAACACTCCTAAAAAGAAGTTTCGTTACAACTAACACTCCTAAAAAGAAGTTTCGTCCCGAAACTTGCTAGACCCCATCACTCTCCACATACCCGTTTCGTAACCCCGCGAAACTCTATCGGTTCTAAACCAAGTCTACGCATAACAATCATATCACGACCTCGCAAAGTACTCATAAATCAAGCAAAATCACATAACAATAAAGCAATAATAAAGATCTCGGGACTAACCCGAGGTCCTATCGATGTAGCAAGGCCGCATAAAACTCAGGATAGTTTTCTCCGGATACTATCCTCCGTCTCCCATGTAGCCTCATCGGCTCCTCTCCTCGACCACTGTACTCGCAGCATCGGTATCTCCTTCGATCGAAGGCGTCTCGTGCTCCGCTCTAAGACCGCTATCGGGTGCTCCACGAAAGTGTGGTCCGGCTCGACCACTAGGTCTCCGTGACTAACGATGTGTCTCGGATCATGGATGTACTCTCTCAGCTGAGAGACATGAAAGACCGGGTGTATACCCTCCAACCGCGCGGTGGCAAGGCTAACCGGTATGCCACCTCACCGACTCTTTCTAAGATCTCAAATGGTCCGACATATCGGGGGCTTAACTTCCCCTTAATGCCGAATCGTCTAACGCCTCGTGACGGTGACACTCTCAACCAGACCTGAGCTCCTACCCTGAACTCGAGGGGTCTACGCCTCCTATCCGCATACGACCTCTGACGGCTCTGCGCAGCCAACATCCTCTCCCGAATCAAAAGCGACTCTCGCCATGTCGTCTGTACCTGATCCGGTGCTACAACGCTAGAGCTCCGGGCTCGTCCCAACACAAGGAGTACGGCATCTCCGTCCATACAATGCCTTATACGGTGCCATCCCAATCAAAGCGTGCCAGCTGTTATTATACGAAAACTCGACCAACGGGAGATGATCTGGCCATACCTGACCCCAGTCTAGTACACACGCTCGGAGCATATCCTCTAGAGTCTGAATAGTCCGCTCAGACTGGCCGTCGGTCTGGGGATGGTATACGGTGGTGAAATGGAGACTCGAACCTAGGGCGGCGTGTACCTGCTGCCAGAACCTCGAGGTAAAACGCCCGTCCCTGTCCGAGATGATGGTCCTCGGGACTCCATGTAGTCTCACAATCTGACGGGTAAACTCCTCGGCTAAAAACTCACCGGCCACGTTTCCCGTATAGGAATGAAACGTGCGGTCTTCGTCAACCGGTCCACTACCACCCATATCGCGTCAAAGCTCCTACTAGGTCTCAGGCCGGTCACGAAGTCCATAGATATGTCCTCCCACTTCCACTGCGGCACGGGCAGTGGGTTTAGCTCTCCTCCGGGTCTATGGTGGTCGATCTTGACCTGCTGGCAGGTCGCGCATCGGGCCACATATCTAGCTACATCGGGCTTTAACCCGCCCCACCAATAGATCTCCTAAGGTCCTGGTACATCTTACTCGCGCCTGGTGCACTGAGTAAGGTGTGGAATGGGCCTCACGCAAGATCCGCTCTCTCAGCTCCGGATCCGACGGTACACAAATACGTCCCTGACGTCTCAAGAGTCCTGTCTGCTCCTATGACAAACTGCGGTGCCTCTCCTCGGGACATCCTGTCCCGGATCCTCATCCAAAAGGGCAGCTCTCCTGCTTCTGCAGGATCTCACCGGACAGGTCAGGCAACGCCTCTAACTCGGACAAACGACCGTCCGTACCCTGAAATCGGATATCCAACTCTAAGCCCATCAAATCCCTCTGTAGCTGAGGGCTGAACCGTAAGCCGAGCTATCACCTCTTCCCGAGGTGTCCTCCTACTCAAGCATCGGCGACTACGTTCGCCTTCCCGGGATGATATAAAATCTGTAGATCAAAGTCCTTAATCAGCTCCAACCATCTCCTCTGGCGGTTATTCAACTCCCGCTGAGTGAATATATACTTCAGACTCTTATGGTCCGTGAAGATCTGGCAGGTAGTTCCGTACAAGTAGTGTCGCCAGATCTTCAGGGCGTGAATCACCGCCGCTAGCTCGAGATCATGGGTAGGGTAGTTCTCCTCGTACGGCTTCAGCTGCCGAGAAGCGTACGCAATAACCCTACCCCTCTGCATCAAGACGCACCCCAAGCCTAGCTTGGAGGCGTCGCTATATACTACAAAGTCCTCTATGCCCTCAGGCTGGGCTAACACAGGAGCGGAGGTCAACCTCCTCTTCAGCTCCTCAAAGCTGCGCTGGCAAGGCTCAGACCAGACGAACCTGGTAGACTTCCTCAACAAGGAAGTGAGTGGCGCAATCACGGAGAAACCCTCGACAAAACGGCGGTAGTATCCCGCTAAGCCCAAGAAACTGCGCACCTCCTTGACCGTCCTAGGAGGCGGCCATGAGGAAACAGACTCAATCTTCGCCGGGTCGACCATGACACCCTCGGCGGAAACTATATGTCCCAAAAATGCCACCTCGGACATCCAAAACTCACACTTAGAGAGCTTAGCGTAAAGCTCTCTATCCTGGAGGACTCGAAGTACCGTCCTCAAGTGCCCCTCATGCTCCTCTCTACTCCGGAGTAGACTAAGATATCGTCAATGAATACCACCACGAACTGGTCCAAGAAGTCGATGAAGACGCGTTCATCAACTCCATGAAGACGGCAGGTGCATTCGTGAGCCGAATGGCATCACGACAAACTCGAATGCCGTCTTCGTATGTCTCGTAAATGCCGTCTTCGATGTCTCATCTCTCACCCTAAGCTGATGGTATCCCGACCTCAAGTCGTTACGAGAAAATACGGAAGCTCCCTGCAACTGGTCCAACAAATCATCAATGCGCGTAAAGGGTACTTGTTCTTGATGGTGACTTTGTTCAACTCCGGTAGTCGATACAAAGCCTCAAAGATCCGTCCTTCTTCTTCACGAAGAGGACCGGTGCACCCCAAGGGGAAACGCTCGGCGTATGAAACCCCTATCAGCTAACTCCTCGAGCTGCTTCTTCAGCTCCAGCAACTCAATCGGCGCCATGCGGTATGGAGCCTTGGAGATCGGCCGGGTGCCGGGCTCCAACTCAATAGTGAAGTCAACGCTCCTCTGCGGTGGTAGCCCAGGTGGCTCCCCGAATACGTCCTCGAACTCGCATGCCACAGGGATCTCCTCCAGTGATGGTCCCGTCTCCTCCTCCTTCATGCATAACACCAGAAGGCCTCACATCCCTGCCCGATAAGTCTAGCGGCTCGAACGGCGCTAATGACTGTACCGGCCTTCCGAGGTCCCAACCTCGAAAATCACCTCCTGCCGTCTCTGTGGAAATCGTCACGGTCCTCCGCTGATGTCCAAAACGGCATGATGGCGGTCCATCCAATCCATACCCAAGATGACTTCTTCATGCACTAAGTGCATGACAAAGAAGTCGGCTAACCAATCTCGGTTCCCAAACGAATGGGGCAACCGTGTACCTCTCGGGTACCCCTAACCCTACCTCCATCGGGTAACCCTATAGTAAAGGGTCTCCCCTCTATCGTAGCTAAGGACAATCTAGCTACACAATCATCGGATATAAACGAGTGTGTGCACCCGTATCAAATAAAACTCGGACCGAAAAACCGTGAATCTGAATAGTACCTGGGCTGCTGGTGCTGGGGATCAACAGCGCTCCTCAACTCAAATACTCTGGCCTGTGTGCCTCGAGTCTCCTGAGTACCTCCACCTCGGCCCTGTCCTGAGCTGATCCCTGTGTACGAGTCTGACCCTGTCCCTGACCCTGACTCCTCTGCTGAGAGCCCTGAGACTGATACTGAGGCGGCCTCTGACTGCCTCCTGCTCTGCCAGCAGGCGAAGAACCCTGCTGAGACTGGGACTTGCCCTGACGGCAAAAAGCTGCTCGGTGGCCCATCTGGCCACAAGTGAAGCAAGCCACTGGCGGTCTCCTGCACTCATTCTTTATGTGTCCATACTCCCCACAACCATAGCACTGTCGTGCCTGTCTGATGCCTGCCTCTGAGTCTGAGGACCTGAACGTCCCTGGGTCTGGCTACGCCCTGACCTGCTACTCCTGTCCCTGAACCAGATGGGGTTGTCCTCTGTCTCTTGTCCGGCCCTCCGGACTGTGTCGCCTCCTATGTCCAGGGCGGTCTCTCTCATAAGCCGAAGCTCTGTCCTGGTACTCCGCCAGGGATGTACAACGGAATCCCGCAAGGTAAGCGCGGGTGGACTCCCTCAGTCTCCGGGAAAAGAGGTAAGACATGTTGGTCCGCTGGAGGTGCGGGAAGGTCCAGCAAGGCCAACTCCGCCCGGAATCGTCTGATCGCCTCTATAATGGGGACATCCTCAAATCCTGCCTCGAGGAAGTCCTGAACCTTGTCGCTCCTCAGGAAGCTGAGCAAAAAAGTCTCCCTAACAAGGCTCAATAGCTGCTCCATCCGGGTCACACCGCCTCTAACTGTCCTCGACCAGAAATGGGCCTGCTCACGGAACAAGGTCTGGACTATCTCGACCTGTCTCTCCTCTGGGCGGATCGCCTCCAGTGCTGACTCTACGTGCCCAATCCAATGCTCCACCTCTAACCCTACCTTCCCGTCGAAGTAGGGTACATGCTGCTGGTTGAAAGCCTTCAACCATGAATCAGGTCTCGGAGACCTCAGCTCGTCTCTCGGCCTGACAATCTCCACAACTGGCTCGGTGCTGGCTCGGTGCAACAACTGCTGGTGCAACTATCTCCGGTGCAGCCCGAATCTAGGTCACCCTCTGTGTGACCTTAGCTGATCTCGCTGGTGCAGGCACTGGTGGTGCGGGAGGTGGTGCTCTTGTCCTAAATGCCTCCTCTACCCGACGTACGTAATCTCCAAAAACAGTAGCTGCCACGGACGCCCCCGGTCCTGGTAGATGAAGAACCCTGAACTCCTGACCTAACCACGGTCCTATCCCTAGCCTCGGGAATAGCGCTCTCTGCGACCTCCTCTACTGGGGCCTCTGTTGCTGGTGCACCCACAACTGGTGGGTCCGCAACGGGATGCGTCCCCGACCTCTACCTCTCGTACCGGGAGGTCTCCCTACTCGTCCCCGTCCTCTCGGGGCGGTAGGGGGAAGTACCGGTAAACCCCTAGCGGGTCCTACATACGCGGTGGCTCTCGTGCGTGCCATTTGGTTTCGGAAGACGTTTTATTTAATTACGATACTCAAGTACTTATTCATGGTTTAATCCGTTAATTCGCATATCATAAGGTAAATAATAACATATTACATCCAAGGCGTAAATGCCCACACATCCTAAGGTCATATACGTAACAAAATACATGTAATTCCACAACATCTTGAGGTCATAAATACATATATATACAACTATGTAATAATAATACCTACTTCTAATCCAGAGATCTATGTCGCCGAGGTTTGTGGAAGGAGCGGTGGTCCCGTACATTCTAACCCAAACCCGACTCATGCATATGATTTTGAAAACGAAAAGTCAGAACCCGTGTGGGTTCTGTTTTATACCACATTCGGCCTTTAAAAGGTTGCGAGTGCCATTGTTGTCAACCTAGGGCTCTGATACCACTTTTGTAACACCCCAAATCCGCGGGACTCGGGGCGCTACGGGCGAAACCGCACAATGGGTCCCGACCCTCAGCCTGACAACATTTTCACTGGACCTTTCAACAATAGAACAGAATAAAGGCGGAAAACTTAAATACGTTTTTAATGTATGCGGGACAAAAAGTAAAGTACAATTGGGAAACTCAGCCGAGTCCTGAAAACAACATAATACGGTGCAAAAATCTAACATATGACACAATCCATAAAGATAACATAAAAGCCATGACTAAAAATCATCCCCGTCCTAAGATGTACGGAGACCCCGGCTGTCCACTCCTCCGCCTTACTCGGCGGCGTCCCTAACCTGCAAGTCAACTACATAACCGGTTCAAAACCGTTAGCTAGCATTCTAAGCATTAAAATAATGGGAAAGGCACAAACACACATAAGAACCACAAAACATAAATCACGCAAGTCCGGTTTATTATCTTTAATTTCCTTAACTCGTATCCCGTTCTAATTCAACTTCGGTTGTGACACGAGACCCCAATGGTCTCGCCCCGGTCCCTATTTCCGGCAAGGCACGGTAAGGATGTATCCTTCCGTCTAACCCGCACGGCTAGTCGCCGAGAACCTCCCACTCTCGCAAGAGTTGGGCAGATGATGTCACCGCCCGTTATCATACACTTGGGCCAACATTACTTATAAAAGTCGGTGGTCCTATTTTACCGGTTTAATGATTATGACAAATACGTAAACACACACCACCAAACACGCATCATGCTAATACATAGAATACGCGCTAAGTAAGTCCGGAGACTTACCTCGTCCCAAATGCTATCTCACAAACGCTCTCCCTTCCCTTGGGAAGGAATACACAACCTGTCCACAGCAAGGTACTCGTAAAGATCTGCTTAACTCGAGAAATCTAGGACTTCTACACAAATGACCTATACAAGATCATTTGATTCACATTCCAAAATCACATCCTAGAATCTATCATGCTCGTAACTCAACTCTTATAAACGTCCACGGGGTCTAGCACGTCTATCACATTTTCCTAAAGATTTCCCAAGCCACTACTTGGCATTTCCACCAAGTCATTCCAATTCCATCCTAACATGATACTAAGTTATAACTCGTTCCCCAACCTACGTTAAAAATTCCTCAATTCCAATCTACGGGTAAAACCCGCTAACGCATTGCCGACAATTTCTATACTTCCCAACGTATATTCTAAATTATATTAATTAATCGTAATTATACCGAACACGAGGGAGGCCGACCGGAAGTACGCCCCCGGACTTCCGAGCCTGCTGCGGTGGCGGGGACGGCAGAATCTCGGCCGGGATGCAGATGGCTCGACCGAGATGCAATCTTGGCTCGGCCGAGATCACGGACAGGCTCGGCCGAGATCACGGACAGGCTCGGCCGAGATCACAGAGAGGTCGGCCGAGATTATAGAGGGTCTCGGCCGCGGTTACAGAGGCTCTCGGCCGCGGTTACAGGGGGGGCTCGGCCGAGATTGTGGACTCGGGGCCGAGATTGCAGAGGGGGAACGTGTGAGCCGCTGCTCACTTCAAGCCCGAAGGGGGACGGCGACAGGGCGGCGCTGGTGCTCCTCGGTTGTCCAAGACGGCGAGGCGGCGGTGGCGTGGCTCCGGCAGGCGAGGGCGGCTCCAGTGGGCGAGGGCTGCAGGGCAAGATCTCGGCCAGAGGAGGAGGCGAGATCTGTTCTCGCTCGTGGTGCAGAATCTTCAACAATTCCGAAATAATTCCTACGCATACTAGGCCATGACTACAACATAGGGAAGCATCAGTACTTCCAAATCCACAACAACTAAACCGCACAAAATCATCAAGGTCTCAATCCTAACATGCGAGTTCTAGGAAACCGATTTTCTTCTAACTTTCCAAGGTCATAACTATTGATCCAACCGTTGGATCGTCCTAGAATTTTAACATGTTATAAACTGCTATGCCATCTGCAATATATCCAAAAATCAGCCGTAGAATGTTATTAAAACGTACCGAAACGAGTTCCGAAGTCGGGGATTCGCACACGAGGAAAAGTCGAGATCCGGGCTCGATCTCAAACAGCCATACGGCTGTTCCAGTCCTCGGCGGCAGCGGCAGGGAGGCATAGACGCGGGGCGGCAGGGCAAGACCTCCGGCGTGTGCTGGGGAAGCTAGGCCGGCAATGGCGTGGTGGCTCCGGCGGTGGTGAGGCAGCAGCGTGGCAAGCAGCCTCGGCGTGAGTCTACGCAAGGGTGCAGGAGCTGGCTGCAGTGGTGCCCCCGTGGTGGTGCTGCGCTTGGTGGCCGGCGGGACTGCAGTGGCTAGCGGCTTCAGGCGAGGGCGGCCGGCTTCTCCGGCTCGCTGGGTTGGTGGCGGCTGCCCTTGGTGGTTCTCCGTGGTGGCGCGGGGCTGTAGAGAGCAAAACGAGAGAGAGGAGTGAGGGGGTGCAGTGAGGGAGACGACTAGAGTGAGGCTGCGTGAGTGAAGCAAGGGAAAGGAGAGCCGCGAGAACGAGGGGCCGGGCTGCAGGCTAGCTTGTAGCTGAGCGGGCGCAGGACTGGCGTGTTGCAAGAGGGAAGAAGAAGACCGAGGAGTCGGCCAGCTTGGCAGGTGGGGCCCGTTGCTCACGTGGAAAAGAAGGAGAGGGGGAAAGAAAAGAAAGAAATAATGATCGGGATCAGACTCGTAAAAATTATTCCGTAACGGACGTTACGGTCGGAATAAATTCTCGGACCTTTCCGTAATAATAATTTACGGAATTAATTACCGAACATCTCCGTGGCATAGTGTACGGAAAGAGAATAAACGCTAATTATTTCTAAAATTCTCGATCATTGTTATATTTTTATTTTTAAATTTTCCGGACTTTACAAACTATTTTTCTGTCATTAAATAGAGTAGATAATAAGCAATAAATATATAATACATTAATAAATATCTAACTGTATAATAATTTATATTTTGATTTTTTCCCCTTATTATATTGATTAATATATTAATAAATTTTTTTTTTTTAATTCTTTTTTTTACTGCTAAATTTTTTTTTTATTGCTAAAATTTTTATGATTAACTTTTTAAATGTTCTAATTATTAATTAACTTAATTAAGATATAAATAATTGATAATATTAGGAGAGATTTTAGGGATTTTAGGATTAGTTGGTTTGGATAGAGACTTTTCACATTTCGATCATGTCGTTCATGCTATTCGTTTCTCACTAAAACATTTTTTTCATAAACATATTTTATTTTTGTGTGAAGAAAAAATATTAAACAATAATATAAATTTGATTTTTATTTCTTTTTGCTTTTGTAAATAATTGAAAAAAAGTATACTTTCACACCCACATATATATATATATATATAGTTAATTGTGCAATATTATTCCGGCATTCAATTCGATTATAATGATTTCCGAATATAAATCTTGATTTTAATTAGGTAATTAGACAATGCTCTATTGGGATTTTAGAATAAATTTATTCCAAATTTAAAATATATTGGCTAAATTTGAGGATTGATAACCGAATTGTAAATATTTTAGGATTAAAAATTAAAACCCAAAATAATAAAAATGATTAGTTAACTAAATTTACCAAATTTAGTTATTAATTAAAAAAATATGGATTTAGGTAGATGGTACGGATTTTTTTGTTAATAATTTTAATTGTAAATTCCTTTTATAAATTACTTAATTAAAAAAAAGAGGCTGAGGTTAAATATTAGTGCGACACGTGGCAATTAGTGATTTTCTGGTACGACACATGGCAAGAAGTGTTACTCTTATAATATATATAAGATAAGACTAGTGTATTACCCGTGCCTTGCACGGGATTTTGATAAAAATATTATTTGTTATTATATTTCTTTAAGGGATTATATAAACTATTTTTCTGTCATTAAATAGAGTAGATAATAAGCAATAAATATATAATACATTAATAAATATCTAACCGTATAATAATTTATATTTTGATTTTTCTCCCCCTATTATACTGATTAATATATTAATAGAAATAGTACACTAGTAGCATGTGGTGTTAAATTAATTGTTATATATAAATTAATTGTTAAAAGTGGATTTAATTAATTCTTTTTTTTTTTACTGCTAAAGTTTGTTATGGATGTGATTCTAATCTGTTATACATATATCAGGTAACAAAAAAGTAATTGGAATGAATGAATTTAATTAAGATTTAATTTTAATATTTCGTTAAATAATTTTATAATGAATAAACTTAATTAATATTTTAACGTGCTGTGGTTAAATATTAAAATGACACGTGACAGTGAATTTTTTTCTGCGTGACACGTGGAAGGAGGGTTCCTCCATGCAAAACCCAACCATAAATCACTTCAGCCCCCTAATCTAATTAACAAAATTTACCCAATTTGTGAAACCTGAAATTCGCAGTATAGAAAAATCACAGCTTCATATAGTTCATACTCACTCTTTGCCCATTTTTACCCTTCTCTTTCGTCTGTGCCATGGGAGCCCTATCAAGCTCCATTTTCCTCTCTAAAGTGCCAGGAAAGTATCATGGTGTTACCCAATCTCCCCATTCACCCCTCAATTTGTCGAATAATCAGGTCGCTTTCTCCAAATCCAACGACACTTGTCTCGGGTCTCCTATTTGGTGCCCAACAGCTTCAAACTCTAGACTTCTCGCCGTTTCTCGCAATCGCAACGATGTATCTGGGGATGGTGTTGAAAATCCCTCGCCTAAGAGTAACGATATCGCCTTCACTACGCCTCTGGTATATAAATTACAGTTTCTTTCGTTGTGTTACTCCTCTGGTTTTATTTATTACGCTTTGATTCTAATCTTCTTCTTTTTTTTAATTTTTCCGCTGCAATTATTTGTTTTATGATTATGCGGTCTGTTATAGTTGAGTTTGTTATGGATTCAAGAGAAGATTGTATGCTTGGTAGTGTGATTGTGAACGCCTATTTAGCTTTTCTCTTGTACTGAGCTCTATATGGACATCCACTCTCAGCTAATAAATAGTACTTGCTCTCCTATCATTAGGTGCTTGGCTGAAATTTTGGCATCTGATTAGAGTTAGGATTCAGGTTTTGGATCTATTTGGTATCTATATGAAGGATCAGATTTCTGTAATGTTATGAGGTATGACTTATGAGGTGTCAAGATATCCTAGGTTATCCTCTTTTCCATCATTTCCATAAGCTATCAAAACACTACTCGCAAACAGACCCCAAGTTTGATACTGGGTATGTACGAGTGATACCACTATTTATTTGCAGTTATAACACGTTCTTAATTCTTGATATGGGTGATATCTACGCTGATATCAGGATATATGCACACTAGTTATCATACAAAGCACCAAGTATTTTTATATCCCGATATCTTCCTGAAGAAATCAGGTTAGAATTTAATTGCTGATTGGGATGTTTGTCTGTTTGGTTGATTTTTAAGAGTCAATAGAGTGAGAGTCACAGGAATGAACCAAACCTGAGGTAAAACTTAGGTATGTATGAGAAGTTGATACCTGGGGTTTTGGGGAATTTGATTGAATAGAATTGAAGATATGTAACCAAATATAAAGAACCCTGGTTCCTGATATTCCCCAACCAAACACTACCTAAATATTCTGAGAGAAGACATATGCCCCATTTGTATAATATCTTTCAAGAAGTAACTAGAACAATCATACTAATGTACAAAAAGCAGCATGCTCTACGCAGTGGGATATGGCTAAATTCAGTTTTGCCATTCAGTACACATTGAATCTTCAATTTAGGTTGTTACAGTGAACTCAGTGGATGATGTGTCGAATGCTTTATACTTGTTTTACACAGGTAAAACGAACCAAATCTGTCTTTTTTCAATCGGTGACATCTCTGCTAGAAGGCTTACCCTAACTGAAGCTGAAAATTGTATCTTTTGAATTGCGTTTACTTTTTTATGTTGTGTGATTTTCAATGTGGTTTCTTTACCTGGGCCAGTCCTGTTGTTGAACATAAATTTGGTTTAGCATTGTCTAGATTGGATATACTGTTTCATCTCTGTTGTAATCGAGACTTTCATTTTTTTGAAGGGTAACATAGATCAAGCTAAAAATGTTATAAAGACTTCAGATGATACATCAAAGACAACTACCCCTCCAACTGTTGGAATGGGAAGTGGGACGGTGAGTGGAAACAGGGCCGGATTATTCCGAACACCCATATCAGGGGGAGTGCAAAGTGCTACATCTGCACATGGTTTGCCCAGACCAGCACTGGCTGTACGCAATCTAATGGAACAGGTTAAACCCTTTTTATTTTTTATTTTTGTTACTTGAATACACTACTTCTTGTTACTGATCAGCTTTAATGTTTCTTGATTGTATGGTAAAGGCCAGATTTGCTCATTTGTGCACCATTATGTCTCGTATGCATCATAGACGAGAGGGATTTCCATTTGGTTCCCTAGTGGATTTTGCACCTGATTCGATGGGACGTGAGTGTCAAAACTTCTATCTCTGACTATTGTTTAATCATTTTCTTCAAAATAGATAATGTCTTGTTCAGATGATATTGATCTAAAATTCTAAATAGTAAATATCGTTTAAGTATATTGAGCACAACTACCCAAAAGGAGAACTTGTTTCATCCTTTTTATTCTGACTTGTTCTAGGATATGAGAGACACGAGATAGGCCTTAGAGTTGATAGTAAAGTACAACTTAGAGAAAACACGGAAGTGCAAAAAAAAAAATCTATGAACAATATACTTTTTAGTGCATAAGAGGGAGTGCTGTGTTCCTTTATTTTATGATCCCTAGTTTTGACATATTTAAATCTTTAGTGCATAAGAGGCAGTGTTTAATCTTCGTTTGCAGATCCAATTTTTTCATTTTCACCATTAGCAATCCACACGAGAAATTTGCTAGCAGACCCACGCTGTACACTTGTAGTACAGGTTAGTCTTTTAGTTAGTATACCACTATACCTGTATACCCTCTACTTTTATTTTTTTACTTCTATTTCTCCCTTTGTGAAATTTCTGACCGTTCGGCTTCGTAGATTCCTGGATGGAGTGGTTTGTCAAATGCAAGAGTAACAATTTTCGGCGACGTCTATCCTCTCCCAGAGAACCAACAGGTGATTGCATATAATACATTTACTGGAAAGCTGTCATTGTAGAATTGCTAAAACTATTCTCCGCCAAACACTTTTGTTTAATTTGCATTGAATGAGATCATCGTTATTCTAAAAACTATTCTCCCTTCAAAACTCTTGTTGAATTTACATTTCACATGTCGCACTGCTGTCCCACTTGTCATATCCTAATGGCTCCATATTTGTTGTCTAATCATCAGGAATGGGCACATAAGCAGTATATGGCAAAACATCAGCAAGGACCTTCCCAACAGTGGGGAAATTTTTACTATTTTAGGATGCAAAACATAAGGTACTAATCTTAAATTCTGCCCTAAAAAGTATCAATTATTTTGTGGTTTTACATTTACCCAGTGGCAAACGCAGATCTTTGTTTTAGAGAGAGAGCGAAGTTTCTTTAATACTACACATTCAAATAAAGTACTAAAAAAATCACTTTAATAATGTAACAAATAATGTTATTTAAGAAATTAATTGTCGAAATATTAATATTTAAAGAAAAATGAAAATGCTAGGAAGGGAGGTGAGACTTTTGGAAATATAAAGATAAGTGTAAAGTAGGAAATATAAGTTAGTTTATGGGTTGAACAAAAAAAAAATTAGAAAAGAAAACAAATAACGGGAGAGTGGGAATAGTGGCATTGTTTGGCATGCGAGGCTCGAACGCCCACCTACATGAATCAGTAATGTGGGCAATGATCATGCTATTAGGTTAGTCTTGTACATGTCGGTTTTTATGTGACACACGATTGCAAGTTGCTTGGTTGTCTTTACGGGGGCTGTTAATTAGCCTAACAAGCTTTCCAAATCTTCATGTTTATTGGTTTCTGAAAGGCCATTAGCATGTGTAAGTAGACTTTTAGAAACGACATGGATTTTGCTCTTTTCTTAATCCTTGGACTATTAAGAAGCTGAATAATGTTTCTTGGAAACAAGCTTTGAGACCTTTTTCTGCTATTAGTTCAAGTCTCTCACAGCCTTCAATATTAGGGATATATATTTCATTGGCGGCTTTGGCACCGTTGCTTGGGTTGATGTCAAGGAATACGAGGATCTCACCCCTGACAAGATTGCAGCTGAAGGCGGGGAGCAATATCTAAAGGTCAGCTGAAAATTAACAATAATGGCAAATCACTTTCTTTCAACTAGCTTAGCATATTGGATGATGTACAGGAACTCAATGCTATCTTCTCAAAGCCCTTGAAAGAGCTCTTGTCGGCTGAATCTGAGGTAGATGATGCTGCACTGATATCCATAGATAGCAAAGGAACTGATGTCCGTGTTCGTCAGGGTGCACAGGTCCCTTTTCTTTGCTCTTACATCGAGGGGTGGACAAAACTAATTTGATCCAAGAAATCCGATTATCCAATCTGAAAAAACCCTCTGATATTTTCCTATATCATCGGATCATATACAGATCTCTTTTTTTTTTTGCTGAACGGATATCTATTATAAATAACTCTAATAAAAGTCATTTTTGGATCAGATGGATCCATCTGCCCACCCCTACATACATCTCATGTCCTCTA
Source organism: Fagopyrum tataricum (assembly GCA_002319775.1). Lineage (NCBI taxonomy): Eukaryota > Viridiplantae > Streptophyta > Magnoliopsida > Caryophyllales > Polygonaceae > Fagopyrum > Fagopyrum tataricum. The sequence goes on from CM008286.1 coordinate 17,220,933, forward strand.
AATGATACAATTTTTGAAAAAGTTGTTCTATTTCTGTGGTTTCAGTTTAATGTACAAAGGATATCATTCGAGGAAGGGCAGACGATTGAGACGCTAGAGCAAGCCAAGGCGGCTCTTGGGAGGCTGATAGACAAAGGCAGGGTGTCCGGTGTGCACAAGTGAATGTCTTTTACATTTCATTTCATCTCTAAGAGGTTATAGGTGACAACATTTTGAGTTTTGAGCTTGCTTTATTAGTGATTTCCAGTGACGGCCTAGCGTTTGTACCATAAAAATAAGTTGAATGGGTACAAAATTGCCTGAGGTTTCGGTTTTAACCCTTGTGATGTTTGTCGGGTTGAAATAAGAAATACGGTTAGCCGGTTAGGGTTACGAGACTCGAGTCTGGATAGTTTGATGGTTGGAGCAATTAGATTCAAAATCTGAAAAGACATTAACCAACAATGAACATGATTAAGACTTGCCTCTCCGTGCAAGTTGAAAATGTTATGATTGGAGTTTGAAGATTCCCGACTTTAGAGTGAAAGAGAAAGTGCAAATTGCGATTTATATTGAATTTCAGAAATTAGAATGTGGACTTTGGAGGTTATAATGGAAAAGGATGATTGAACATCTACCGTAATGATTGCATGTATTTATATGTTAGATATTCAATCTAAATAATTGTTACAGAATCCGATCTAATCCAATTTATTTACAGAAGCTCAAACCAATGTTTTTTAAAATGGTTCGATGGACTAACAAGTAACGGACTACTTTCCGGAAATCTAAAAAGAACATATTAACATTTGATTAATCGTGGAAAAATCAGTAATGCTAACCAAGTTATAGCTAACCGAGATAAATAATATGAGTAATAGTATGGCAATACCATGAACCAAATTAACGTTGGTAAACCTAAGACTAATTAACTAAGGGCGCGTTCTATAAAATGAGTTTTTTTTGGATAGTTTAAACTTTTTGAATGATTTTAGTTTTTTTTGCTAGATTTATTTTAGAGCTTTAAAGAGTTTTGTAGTTAGAAAAATCTATTTAAAAGAATAATTAAAGATAGCTTTAAGGATAAATTATAAATAATATAGATAAAATATATCCAAATATATAAGGAAAGCGATTACAAGTTGAACAAAAAATATGATGAAAAGTTTAATTTGTAAAATCTATGTAAACATAACGAAGTAGAAGAACTCAAAAGTTTTTTGAATTAGTACTTTTTTATTAAATTATTTTATTATTAATCTAGTAATTATTATTATTTTTGCTTAATATCCGCACAAGATGCAATCACTAAATTAAGGGTGTGTTTAGTTTGAGTTTATTGGAGGTTATTTTAGTTTATTTTTCATGAGGCTATAATTTGTAGGTGTTTAGTTTTAGATTATTAAAATAACATGGGTGATTTATTTGAGTTTATAAATCCCGAAATATAACATTCTATCCCCCAATGTTATACGAGGTTATATTTTGATATGTGTCTTTTTACAAAAAAATAATCCCCAAAAAATACACAACTAAACACCAAATAACAAATAACCTCATTTAGATTAAAAACTCAAATATAAGCTATAACCTCAAATAACCTCATTTAGATTAAAAATCCTAAAATAAGCCCATCTACAACTAAACACACCCTAATACCCTACTTTAAAAAATATCAATCAACTTTCATTATTTTCAAACTTCTTAAAAATTTCTGAACTAACCCTAAATTTCATTGATTGTGTCCGTTCTATTGGACCAGTACAAATCCTTTGTCCCACTCCCATATCCGAACTCCCAAATTCCTATAAAACAAAGAATTTATACGGTCACCAAACCCTATAAACATGAATGAATCGTGTGGATGGACATTGAAGCTTATAAAACGACTACTTATTTCTATTAGATTTACCTCATTAGTTAAGCCATCCTAAACCCTAGTTACTTTCGGGTGTATAAAAAACATTGATTTGGACAATTGGACGAGGATAAATGAAACATACTGTAGTAAATTTGTACATATTAATAGTGGATAAGTATACATATGTCATGTTCATAATACTCTTATAACAGTACGTTTATTTGGGGGTCAAACTAGTACTACTAAATTTTGGACGCAACTCGCAAGCGTCAAATACAAAATACAAACTCAATTATTTCGATCCAATTCCAAACCCAACCCACTTGCACAAACCATTCGATATTCCAAATTCCAGATCTTCCTTCCTTCCATGGCTCAATCAACTGCCTACCATGGATCTCCAATCTCCCAAATAGCTCAAGACCATCTCTTCTCTATCCTTCTTCTTCTTCCTATTAACTCAATCCTTTCATTCTCCACCACTTGCAAGAGATTCAACGCTCTCGCTTCTTCAGATGCTTTATGGGAAGCTGTTTGTAGAAGAGATTGGGGCTCCACTCGTGTGGACGCCATCAAATTATCTTATGATGCTAATGTCAAATCGAATGATTTGCTGCAGATTCCATGGATGAAACTCTACAAGCAGGTTTCTCAGCTCGGAAATGTTTCTTGTAGTAAATTGATTTGCTCGGTTACTGATGATAAGCTGTTTCCTTACCCTAGAGCTTCTCACTCACTCAATTTTGTTTCCGATTGCTTGGTTTTGTTTGGTGGAGGCTGCGATGGAGGTAATTCAATTCCCCCGGCTCGTGTTTTCTAGGGTTTCTTTTTTTTTTTTACTTGATTTTTTTTGCATATTCATTTTCTGTTCGACGAGACTTTGAGTGTTCTTATCTGTTGATTTTGTCTAGATGATTACAATGAGCTCAATTGGTGGATTGTTTGTGAAGGTGAAATATTCAACTAGTTGAGAATTAGGGTTCCTAGTATCGTTGAAATCCTCTGTTACACTTCCTAAACAATTGTTATTTGTTTTGATTAGCCGTTGACTTTCTTATAAAATACAGCATATGTTCGCTTTTGTGTATGTTGGATCTTTTTTAATATAAAATTAGACTTTACAAACCCTGTAATAAAAAATACAAATGTTTTCTTAACGAATTAGGGTTTTGGCTTCTGACTTTGCCCTCATAGCTTCAACGGGCTGATCTTCAGTTTTCTTAAATATTCTTTCTAATTTTGTAGATACAGCTGCCTGAACTGGTAAGTTGTACTTTTGTAGGCCTCAATGGCTCTATGCTCTTAATTTAGCTAATGCTACAAATAGGTGTGCTTTCTACGTTTAGTGCAATTTATGATCTAGATTCTCAACCTTTAATGCCTGCCCTTGTTAATGGATTACTACAGAGCTCAATAGACTCTAGATACTCATCTAGTGTTAGATGTCGGACTTTTATTGCATTTAGAATCTAAAAAGAAAAGGTGAGAAGCTCCAGCATTGAGTTGTTCATTGCAATGACGTTTATGCCTTGAGAATCATATACATGTTTCAGTCCTTTCTTTTACTCTTGATAATTTAAGTGAATCTTCCATTTTTGACACTAGGACGTCACCTTGAATCTTCAGTTTTCTTAGATATTCTTTCTAATTTTGTAGATCAGCTGCCTGAAATGGTAAGTTGTACTTTTGTAGGCCTCAATGTCTCTATGCTCTTAATTTAGCTAATGCTACAAATGGGTGTGCTTTCTAAGTTTAATGCAATTTATGATCTAGATTCTCAACCTTCAATGCCTGCCCTTGTTAATGGATCCCTAGAGAGATAATAGACTCTAGATACTCATCTAGTGTTAGATGTCGGACTTTTATTGCATTTAGAATCTAAAAGAAAAGATGAGAAGCTCCAGCATTGAGTTGTTCATTGCAATGATGTTTATGCCTTGAGAATCATGGACATGTTTCAGTCCTTTCTTGTACTCTTGGTAATTTAAGTGAATCTTCCATTTTTGACACTAGGGCGTCACCTTGAATCTTCAGTTTTCTTAGATATTCTTTCTAATTTTGTAGATCAGCTGCCTGAATTGGTAAGTTGTACTTTTGTAGGCCTCAATGGCTCTATGCTCTAAGTTTAGCTAATGCTAAAATAGGTGTGCTTTCTAAGTTTAATGCAATTTATGATCTAAATTCTCAACCTTCAATGCCTGCCCTTGTTAATGGATCACTACAGAGCCCAATAGACCCTTACTCTCTTAGATACTCATCTAATGTTAGATGTCGGACTATTATTGCATTTAGAATCTAAAAGAAAAGGTGAGAAGCTCCAGCATTGAGTTGTTCATTGCAATGATGTTTATGCCTTGAGAATTGATAATTTAAGTGAATCTTCCAATTTTGACACTAGGGCGCCACCTTGATGATACATGGGTTGCATACACAGACGACACTAAGAAGGTACTAAAATGGCATAAAGTGAATTCAGGTACTCCTAGTGGGCGATTTGGTCACACATGTACAGTAGTTGGTGATTGCCTCGTGCTTTTTGGAGGGATCAATGATCATGGTATCCGCCAAAATGATACATGGGTTGGTCGAATTACACAATGTGGGATCAATGGCAGGACACTAACATGGATGCTTCTAGATGTGGGTTCTGTTGCTCCGCCTCCACGTGGGGCCCACGCTGGATGTTGCATTGACAACAGTAGAATGCTCATCTGTGGAGGAATTGGCCATAACGGTCTTCGTTTAGGAGACACATGGATCTTACATCTTTCGGAAGACCTTCAACTTGGAACTTGGCATGAAATCGTTACTTACCCATCACCGCCTGCGCGTTCTGGACACACGTTAACGTACATTGATAATGCAAAAACAGTTCTCTTTGGAGGACGGGGTTTAGGTTACGAGGTTCTAAATGATGTATGGTTGTTTGACACTTCATCAGGTAACCTCAGATGGGAACAAATAGTTTTTGACTTGAGAACTATTCCTGGTGGAATTTCGCTTCCTCGAGTTGGTCATTCTGCTACACTTACACTAGGTGGACAAATCTTGATATACGGCGGGGAAGACTCTCATAGGCACAGGAAAAATGATATATGGCTATTGGATGTGAATTCAGTTCCTGCTATCCAAATGCACTATCCTCCTTTCTTGACAAACTCAATGGCATCATTGACGAGGTTGTGGAAGAGGTTAAAGACCAACGGATACAAACCCTACCCTCGCTCATTTCATGCAGCCTGTGCTGACCATTCTGGTCTTTTTCTGTATGTGTTTGGAGGAATGGTTGATGGAGATGTTCTGCCTGCAGAATCAAACGGGTTGAGATTTGACGGAGATTTCTTCCGTGTCGAACTTCAGCTCATGTAAGTATGTAACAACTATGACGTTTCTTCGTGTCTGTTTTTGTTCATCTGTTTTTGTTTTCATGTAAGTATGTAACAAAGGTTACAATGCTGGGAATTTGTACATAAAGCTTATTTACCAGGCCAATTATGTGAAATTGCAGGTTGTAATGTAAATGGCAACTCTTTTTGTTCAAGTTTTTAGATTGGTTTTGAAGTTTTGCTTTGTTATGTTTGTATTAGGACTCAGCAGGCTACTTTGTAACATACTTTTTATAAAAGCTGCTTAAACAAATATCTGTCCTCAATTGGAAAATGGCAATTGTTGTTCCTCTATCTTCATAATATAGTAGAGTTACCATTCAACAGAAAATTGTGATTTGGGGTTTACCATAATGGTTGAGGTCACTGTGGACTCAGAAGTTTCAATGTTCTATGTTGATTTTTCTAGGGATATTTAGGTAAATAACTTATTATGTCGAAATGATTCTGGTGTTTGTTGACTTCAATAAATTTATAAAAAAATCCTATTTCTATAAATTTAGTACAACAAATAATATTCTCATCAGAACTCTAAGCCTATTATGCATTTGGGCTAAGGCCCACTCTCACTCAAACAAAAATATATTTTGACAAATCTTTTTTTTTTTCGTGCTTAATTTTTCCTTCAGTTTGGTTGCACAAGTGTCGTTGGAACGAGCGTTACTCTTATGGACTAGTTGACATCGAGATATGAGATATAAGGTCACTTCTTCGATTCGGAACAATGGTGGTGGAGGAGTGTGAAGCCAACTTGGGAAGGGAACAATGGTTGGCCGCGAGAGTCGAGTTGTTGCAAATAGATCGATCTTTCTTTCCCACAGACAAACAAAGTGGTGACCGTGTATTAAATATTTTCTAATAGACTTCAATAGAATAAGGTTCCATTTGATTTTATCTCCGAAAATAAAAATGAATCTAGTTCATATATGCATATCGTTTGCTCATGAAATTTTTTGGAATCATTCCTTGTGATTTAAGTAATTGTAGTGGGATTTGATTATTTTTGATACACTATAACCTATAGGGAAATAAAATGGGAAAACAAATGCATTTTGCATAAAACCACAAGAAATGATTCCTAAAACTTTCATAACTAAGGTAAATAAATGGACTAGATACATTTTCATTCATTTTCCGTTGTCGGAGTTATAACCAAACGGGAGCTAAAACTATGTTGAGAAAAACACTCTCTTCTTACTAAAACTATGTTAGGAAAAACGCTCTCTTCTTACTAACCCTAAAAAGCGAATTGTTAGGGAAGTTAATTGTCTCTCTGATGAGCGTATGTGTTTTCCGATGGGGGTGGATCCACCGCCTTTAGTTCCGGCTTCTAATACTATTGTTTATGATGATGTTGTGATGGTTAACCCTACTACTTCTGGTGATATTCAGCCGGTTGGGGAGGAGGAGTCACCCTTTCAATCACCACCTCTCACTACTAAATTTGTGTGTGCGAACATGGACTCCATGAGGTTTATAGTTGGTTCTACGTCTGTTGAGTCCACGCTGATCGTGTAAGTTTTACCGTAATAAACTATATTCCCCACAAGGATACAAGATCACTTATAGTATACAGGTTATCGAGCTCAAGGACTATGTCTGTTTTGATTAAACAAATAAACAGATAGACTGAGATAAAAGAAGGAGAAACGGTCAATAGTTGTTTGGTAACGTAACAAGATAATATGTAAAAGATCGCGGATATATGATTTAGCAAGCGATCTAAGGATATATGTATCCCACTATGATATACATTCATAGCAACCACATATGTCAATAACATGAACTTCAATAAGCAATTATGTATGTAACCATCTAAAGTAGCCTTGTGTATAGACTAACCCAGACCGTGCTTCCAACTCGTGTAGCCCTCAATCCGGCAGTTCAACAAGAATAGGAAAACCAAAAAGCATTTAGAAATTCGGAAAATACGTAAATAAACCTTCTCAAATAAGGTTCATCATTTTATAAAGCTGCAAAGACCGGACGGTGATTAAGAATCCTAGAAGCTTTGATAAAGCGCTACTCTCAAAACCAAGTTCTTTTCAAAACATCCAATAAAATAAAATTGTTTGACTCTTCACTTTGTTTTATCTAAACCAATTAAGAATGCCACTTCGGTAAACAATGGTAATTGAAAATAATGGAAATGAAAACTCCATGAACCTTGATGTGACTAAAGACATTGCCAAAGACATGCATGAGGCAATAGGTCAATATGATACAAAGGACGAGCCGTCAATCACTCAAATGGGGATTGGGCCCAAGCTACTAACCACAAGCGGAAAGCTTGTGGCTTTTCTTGTGCAGGCTTCAGAGATAAATCCCAAAGAACTTTCTTGCCATCGTAATGATATTCTTTCAAACAAGAATGGGCCGGCCATCAACAACACGTCAAGGGAAGAAAATCTCGATGAGGCACCAAAGTTAAGGATGACTATAAGATGGACAAGCAAAGGCTTATGTCGAGCAACAGTGTAAAACAAAGGCGTTGCCCGGGAGACAACCCAAAAGATCTAGAAAAGGGAGGCAACCCGAAAGAGAAAAAAGAAGGAGGCAAAGCATCGGAGGACTTGACGCCACAGGTGCGGCAAGCCATGACCGCACCCGTAGTGAAAGTTCCAAGGTCTGGAAAAAAGTTTTGGAAGGAAGTTCCGGATTTGGAAAGTGAGATACACACTTTCCAAAACCTTTCTCATTATTACACTATAAGTATCGGCCCAAACCGTTGGACGATAAAACATCCTCCAACACAATCGTCAACCACCTCCTAAAGAATTTCGAAACTTTCACTTCAATTTATACAACAACCATCACAAATTGTCACATAAACCTCCACTTTCACCACCACAACCACTTCCATAAGACCTACACCACCACTCAAACACGTCACACCTCACCAATTCTCTAAAATTGTTCGTCGGGAACCACTCAACTTGAAGCAAGTCTGCCACCGCAGCCGCGGCCGTGTCACTACGCACCGGTGGATCCACATCACTCCCGAGGCCCCGAGGCACCTTGTTCACGCACCCGTGGTTGTGCACCAAAAATTCTGCCGTCGTTCATCGATAAGCATCTTTGAGTCTTTCCAAATTCTTACACTCAAAGTTATCACCATTGACAGACCAAGGAAGAGCAAGATGACCGAGAAAGACCTGGAAGTTTACAAAATTACCAAACAAAGTAAGGTCCGTCCTCTCCACAAAATTCTTTGATAAATATACGTTAGATAAACTTGGCATCCTCGACTTTACTAAATTGGGAATTGAGAATGTTGGATTGAGAAATTTCTTTGAGAGACAGGCCCTTCCATTTGAAAATCTATGTTGGCAATTCATAGCGACTTTTCAGTGTTACTTTGTGGACCATGTTTTGAATTCCTTGAATTTTCAAGTATCATGACAAGGACTATGTGCTTAGTGTTGAGCAGCTAAGGACTGCTTTCGGTGTCACTAAACCACCTAATACAGGATGGAGACGGGGTGTTGGTAATGAGGTGCTACATGAGTTTTGGTCCAATGTTACAAGAAGTAGATTTTGCTCCAAAAGCGAGTATAACAACAAGCTCACTCATCCATGCTTAAGGTTGATTTACAAAGTACTGATGAGCACCTTTTGCAGCCATAAGGAGGACAACAAGGTGGTTTTGCGAGACTTACGTTTACTATACTCTACCTTACCTCAAGCGAAGGTTGTTCCGGACTGGGTCCACTTCTTCTTGTCATCGCTCAAGAGAATCAAGAAAGGTGAAAGCCAAGATATTGTGGGATTAGGTTTTTATAACTCTTATTGCAGGACAAGTGATGACGTTATCTGTCGTTGAACAACCGATTGCTGCCTCTCTTTTTACGGTGAAATTGCTGACAAGATGTCTGATGCTAAAGACGATCGAGAGGCAACATTATTGGTGTTCTAACCATGATATGTGTCATGTCCAAGCTCTTCCCCGACATCTATCTTATGGAAGGAATTTGAGCGATCTCTACCTTCCTTTGTACCCAACATTTGTGAATAAGGACTACCTCTTGTGGAGTATGTTGATGAGAACTTTGGTGGTCAGACAAACGGTCACACCTTCCTTAAGGAGCCGAGTAGGCAGATTGAGGAGCTGAGGAGCATTGTTGGGAACTTCTAGAGGGAGGTTTCTGATAGGCTGGATGATCAAGGCGGCAAGATTGCATCGCTGAGGCAGCGCAAGGATCATTTCTCTATGCTCACGCGGGCCGTCGAGACACCCTACGTAGTGATTTGGTTTTCTGTCCCTTCTTCCTAACATTATCATTGTCTTCTATTTTTACACTTTATGGGCAATGTGTGATTTAAGCGCGCGCGGGGGGGGGGGGGGGGGGGGATTATGTTGTACATATTTCTAAAAAAAGGCCAAAAATAGTGAAAAAGGCAATAAACTTGGGGTAAGTCAAAAGCCCGAAAGGACGGCTTAAGCAAAAAGTAGGTAATCCGTCCAACAATATGTTGGTGCAAAAATGGTTTCGAGTGACGTGAGATTTGTGAGACCATCTATGAAAGAAAAGTGAGGCATGGTGAAAACCCGAAAGGGCATTGTGGAAAAATAAGTGAAAGTGTTTTGGATATATCATTTACGACGCCAATGACATAAGAAGAAAAGATACAAAGAGGATTCGGGTAGGCCACTCTTGGAGCAATAAGGAGCTAGATGGTAGTATATTCTTGTTTATTCACATCACTTAATAGGAATCCATTATGCATGCTTTTGACTATTGTTTTTGTTTCACCATACTTCCTGAGAGCTTTGATGAACAATTGTTGATTTTAGTTTACTCGGGATGAGTAAAAGTCTAAGCATGGGAAAATTTAATAGGTGATAGAATCACTGTTACAAAGACGTATTCTAAGCATGTTTTCTAGTCATGTTACTGTATACTGGTGCTATCTCTATGAATCTAGATGAAGGAGAAAATGTTGAATAAATCAAGGGATTTAGTAGAGATCGGGGAAGTGAAGGAACCAAAGGAAAGATTAAGGAGGAACGTACACTCCGGGAAGCACCACCGTACCTGCGGCGGCACCACATTCCATCACTACAACCACACCCGCGGCCTCAACCCAGCCAGTCACGACGCTTCACCTTCACGCACCTGCGGGACATCCAAGCCGCACCCGCACCTTTCCTAGTCCAAAGACGAAGAGTCGTATTTGTTTCAAGTCGGTTAACCTATCCCGCACCCGCGGCTAGCACCATCCACACTCGTGGTGGCCGGAAAAGTTGAAGCGTCTGCCACTCTTTACCAAGTGCCCGCACCAGCGGCCAGCTATCCTGAATAAAGACAACAGTTTCAAACGTGGGCTTCAAGGCTCATTATGGGGTTGTTTTGTCTCTTTGTTTTTCCTAGTCTTAATGCATTTTCTAATATAAATTGATGTGCTTAGTTGTGTTAGAAATTATCTGACTCTACCTCATAATCATCACTTCTTATCCCTCAATATCATCTCATTCCATCTCTCTCTCTCTCTCACACACACACACACACACCATGAACACCTCTTCTTGTTTTTGTTTTTTTTTTGTTCTTCACGGAGGGCTAATCAATTTAGGTTTGCTTGACACTTGAAACTCTCGACATGGTTTGACTGTAAGTTTTCTTATAATAAAGTATTGTTATTCCATATAAAGTTTGTGTTATTTTCTTGTACTTAACTTCTCGATTGTGTTTCACCATTTTATTTAGTTTTTCAACCAGGTTCTAGAGTCTTATACAAATTGTCATGACTTGTCAGTTCTGGGTTCAGGTCGTTCTTCTAGTGGCAAACACATTTTACATGAGCGGGTTGCGAGTGTTCTTTGTGAGTGGGATTTAACCATATGTCTTTAGTAACGGGTTGTTTATAATGCATGTGTCTCACTAATGTTTGTTTAATTTGAATGCTATTATTTTACCTGATTTTGTAGGTTTACGAGTTGGATTTAATAATAAGTAATATCGGGGTTGGTTGAACTGATATTTACATATGATCGAGATGAGAACAAACTATGGATAAACTTCATGAAAACAATGATCAACATTTACCTTTTGTTGAAGTGGATAGTTGTCAAGTACAACATCGTTCTATCTTTGATTTAATCCTTTTTATTGCTTTGTTTCTTGCTTCCTCCCCCCCCTCTGCTTACTTAGGAAGTTGCTAGCTTGAAATTGCACAATAATCACGTCCCTCTCTTAGGTTCGACCCTTTACTTGTCCATCATACTCGTTTTAGTGAATTGTTTTGGATAATTACTTTGATTGGCATAAAACAATGATCAACCCTTACTTGTCCACTATACTCTTTCAAAAACTCTAGAGTTCATAATCTTATGTTATTTTATTTGTCTTTATGACCTTGTCAACACTACAAATTGTCATGTTCCATGAATCTTAAGGGTAAATTTGTTTTTAAAACATACAAAAATATTTTTACTAAAGAAGACGAGTCAAATAGAGTGTTAACTTTGAGATTATGATGATAGTTGAAGACAACTTTGTGTAATACTACTTGTTTTAATGATTTCGATTTTTTCACTTTTGGTTCATTCTATATTTTGGAGTTATGTAAGATATTTCGGATTTTTATTTTTATTCCAAGAATGTTAATTGTTAAGCTTAAACCGAATTAAATCGTATATTTAATTTGATCTTGCAGAATTTCACTATGTTTAAATTTTTAGTTGAATATTAGCTTAAGAAAACGGGTCAAATTTCTACCCGAAAAAACCCGATCTACCTGTTCACCCGACTGGTACTGGTATGAGTGGCAAAAGTTACGGTTCAGGGGATAAATCAAATGAAGGTTTTATGTGAAGGATCGGGTGACGGAAGTGGTGCATCCACCCATCACCCAACCTATTTTCATCTTGTTTTATCCTTAAACATGTCAAGTTAAAATCCTAGTGATTGTAATTGGACTTACAAGTGTGCGGTCCAAAAGTTGTTTTGAGTTAGTTGCCAATATAAACATGTTTGAATGTTTAGTTGGTATGAATTTAAAAACGTGTGATTAAAGTTAGGTATCAATCTTGAATTGGGATCACATATATTGAGTTGATTGTTGATACATATTGTATAGGTTAAGCTATGGTTAGATTTATGAACCAAATGGAAGGGAAATAACCACAAGATTGCTACAAAAGCACTAGCTATCTACATGGTAGATACGATTGCGTAATAGTATTCATATATTGAACTTTAGATACCAACCACAAGGTCCACAACCATATTTGAGATTCAAGTAATCAATCAACATTACATAGCAGCCACAATCTTCATATTCGTGCTTGCGTGTCATTGTCTTTTCAATCCCCACTTTACTATTCTAGTATTCTTACTCTACCAAAATATCTTGCTTGTGATATATATTTTAACTTTTTTTTTTATTATTATCGAAGTCTATCGATCGGGTCGGTTTGAGCCCGTCACATAGGCAGTGCTTCCGCATGTTTAAACGCAAGAACAATATTAAAAGATTAGTTCACCGACCTTATATATTAGGTTGCAAGTTTGTTTATTATCGATACGAGACAATTCTATTTTCACACATTCCCTCAAGTTGAATCATTTGACTCGACACTTGATTATGTGTAAAAAGGTCGGGTAGACCAATCGGATGTGATACGCATGGTTCATGTTCTCAATCATTGTCTTAAGACCAACAAACCCAATTTACTACGATCCAAGATTGATTCGATTTGAGTTTATTTTATTACAAATCGGATCGTTTACATAGAAATAATACGAATTCTCCGATTCTAATAAGTCTAGCTATGCGTAGATGTAATAAGGTTTCATTTTAAAGTAAATTATAATAAAGTGAATAGATCATCATATGCTATATACTTGCTCCATTTATGTAATAGGCGTAGATACACGTCTCACCACATTTAATTACAAAATCTAATCTTTTTTTTTTTTGAAAAAGTCTTTTTGTATATTATAAGATTTAAGATAGGTTACATACAATACTCGAAATATAATAATGTTTTGGATAGGTGCCAATGTGCCATACTAACATAGCTTGTCAATCATTCCCGATTATTTTATTAAAAAAGAAAAAATCAAATTAAAAACTAGCTTGATAGGCTAGCCACCAGTACCAGCATATATTCTGTAAAATAATAGTGTTGGCATAGCCCGAAACAAATGATCTACAAAGTTAGATATGTGGACCATATCAACTCACGACAGCTTATAAATTAAACAAATGTAGATGATTAATTAAACCAACTATTCTTATTACATGAACGTTTCAGCTTTAAGACGTTATTTTATACTAAAACATCATGATCCATTCATTATAAAAAATCACAGTGAACGTATTTGTATTTATGTCAGTCAGATTTTTTCGTCCATAAAGAATATATATATATATATATACAATGTGTAAAGTAGATTTTCTGATAATAAATATATATAGATTAAGAATTGTAATTTAAAATACATTTGTTAGAATTTTTTTTAAATTTTTTTGGTTTTATTTTTCTTGCTTAGATTTATTCATTCGTATATTTTCAGAATAGTTTTGAGCACAAAAATGACCCAACGTGGCAAAATTTTCTTTTGGGAGCGGCGGGGGTAATTTATATGGTTTATGGGATGTTTTGGGAATGAAAATTTCTTTATTCTCATGAAAATTATAGAATTATAAAAAAAAAATATGAGTTTTTTTTTTTTTTGTAATTCGTTATAAAATTACGAACAAATTCTAAAAATTATGTTTTTTTTTTTTGGTGAAGATCATAAGAATTATGTTCGATTTTATAGTATGATAATCCTAAATTTTCTTGAGGCTCACAGTGGCACAATATCATTATGAAGGTAGGTTTGGGAGTCAAGAAAGCTCTATGAAGTCGTCACAACCTTGATGTAAGAAAGTCCTAGTTTTTAACTATTGTGTTTACTTGATGTTAAGATTATAAGTAAAATTGTATACGACTTCAAGAAAGCAAGTAAACTGAATTTATTATCGATTGATTTTATAAAGAAAAACATTAATATGTTATGAAACTTTCCATTCAATATTTCCGCAAAAGTTTTCACCGGTTACTCTTCATTTCATGGATTGTTATATGACATAATTCAATTTAGTTATAGTAGGTTGCAATGAGTCTTTTTTCCCCATATTTTGTATATTAGTTTTAGATCCACCTAGAATCATTTGCTCGAATAGATCCAAAACAACTTGTAGGAAATTCGTCATAAATTGATGAAACATGAATTTCATGTCCTATGAAGTAATCACGTATTCACAGGACAAAATAAGGACTCGTTTAGAAATGCTAGGAATTATTTTCGGTAATAAAATAATTTCGAGTTGATTTAATTTATATTTGTTTAGAGGTTTTTTAACAAAAAAGTAATTTAACCATTTTCATTTCTTCTAATTTTCCTTAACCAATTTCATTCCGTTTTTATTTCACTAACTTATAAATCAAAGCATACAACATCATTCTTAATGGAACAAAAATGTCAACAAAGATGCACAATCTCTTTCTTACTGGTTCGCCAAACTTTTAAACGTATATGTATACGTATTCAACTCAATAAGTTCATGCAACGTGTAATGAACTTGAATCTGACAAAAAATGCGCAACAAAACAATCCATTTCTAACAATATTGCACAAATTCACCATTCAAGCTGCTGATATTGCACAAGTTAACCATCGGAGGATACATTGTACATATATGATACACCAAACTATATATACTACCTAGTTGTATCAATTTTTTGCATCATCCTCAGTCAAAAGTATTTGAAATATCGCCCATGTTCTTCAGTTTTAGATTTGAACAAAAGGAGAGAAGATTTACCGGCTAACGAATCCCTAATTCACTATGGAAGAAGATTTATGTTCATCTAAACACCGATTTAGCACTCGGCCCATCCTTCTTTGTAATCGGACTCTCTCGCTGCTGGTCTACGAGTTTTCGCCACGCGCCCTAGCTTCCCCTCAACGGCCAAGATCAACTTAGCTGGCACTCCAGTGATCTTCACTACTCGTATGAGATTCCGACACGTATCAACCTTCTTGTCCCCACAAAATCTCACGCCACACCAAAACGACGTCGCTAGGGCTACCCGCAATGGAGCAACGCACCTCAACCTCCGGAACACCGAAGAAGCCGTTTCCACAACAACCTTTGCGGAATTCCCTTCCAACTCTAGTCTCATGCACCAATTTACCAAAATGCCATCAACTCTTACCTCCGCCTTCTTCCTCCGCATAGCCGACGACACCTCAGCGGAACAATCCTTCTCCCGCCGTCCAGCAACGCTAGATTCCGTCGTAGACAAGCAAACCGAAGACAGAGAAGACGACTCCACGTCATCATCCGGTTCCTGGATGCACGATCCGCACAGATCGCGATCGGATTGGAAGAATCCATCACCGGAAAACTGTTTCCCGGCGAGATCGCCACATCGGAGACAAAGAGAAGATCGAACGTGACGAGCGACGAGGAAATTAGCAGAGTGTACGGTGGAATCACAGTTGTTACAGAGATACGCTGAATCTGAAGGGCAATAGATGGTAGCAATATTGCTACAAAGCTCACAATTCCTCCTAGATTCCATATGCATTTGCAGAGAGATGCAGTGCTAGATTTTAGTAAACTGAGAGAAGAAGAAGAAAGTAGATCTAAATATAGATGAACAAATATTGAAATCAAAAATGGAAAAATGAAATAAAAGGGAGACAATGAGGCAATAAATAGAACGGTGGTTTTGAATAAAGGAATGGACGATTGGACGGAGGAAGAGAGATGTGGTGTAAGGAAGAAGGAAACAAATGTGTGGTTAGTTTTTTTGAATTTTACAAGCCTTATTTGTCGCTTCTTTAGTACCCTCATATATTCAATTTTTTAATATTCTTCCTTTACTTGACATTATTTTACTGCAGATATTTTGATTAATCAATTGGTTTATGGGAGATAAGCTATACTACAATATCTGCTCCTTATTCCAGTTAGCAAGTATTTGTGAAAGGAGGGATGTATTTCAAACCTAACTATTTATACCAGTATTCTGCACACGGGTTTTTGTTATAATAAGTAAACGATTTACATACGTGGTTAATGACCCACCTAGTATGTCACGACTAATATGAATAAATATTGTATTTGATCTCAGTCAAAAAGGTTAAAATGTATCATTTGTTTATTCTTTAAACTTTCTAATCGTATTTATACAAATTTGCAAAATGTACTCCTTACTTGCTAAGCGACGTGGATAGGAAAATCAATGAAAATATGGCCTAATAAAAAAATTGTGTATGGCAAATGATTTTTAAAATAATTATGAGAAAAAGATATTTATGTTTTAATAAAAGTAAAGATTCTACGTAAAAAATAAATTGTGATATATCTAAAATTGAGCTTTATCGTTATATATCATGAGGATGATTCAAATCTTTTACAACATAATTATGGTTTAGTAAAAAGATTTAATGGTTTATTTATAGAACTATTAAAAAAATATTTTGCAAGAAAAACTGTGAGGTCACCACGTCAATATTAGTGTCGATTATTTTATCATACGTATATAGATAAGCATTTCATATGAGTTATCACTAGTACTTTTTGTAGTTTATTAAGCTAATTTTTGTAGTTAGTTTTTTGTCCTAAAATTACACGGTGTGTATTTATACTTTGTTTATATATGAGATATACAAAAGTAGATTCAAATTCGATTAATATATTTTTAATCGGTTAAAATAAATAGGAAACAATCCTATTTAACGGCACATATTTCTAAATTAACGTTTCACATTATTCTCTTGCTTCTTCTCTCCCATGTCTACGTTTTACATAATTCTCTCTCGGATAATTTCTTCTCTACATAATTACTTCTTGGTGGGAGTGTCGCCGCCGCCACTTATCGTCGGGATTGCCTCGCCACCGCGGTTTTTGAACAAAATGTTGTTTTTTATGGGATGAAGATTGGGTATTTCGAAAATTAGTTATTATGAAAATTGAGTATAGTAAAATATTACGTATTACGATGATTATGTATTACAAATACTGGGCATTACAAAAATTAGTTAATGTGAAAATTAGATAATTAAAATAGGTAATTAAGAGTATTCGATTTGGAGTAATTAATATTGGGCATTAACGTTAAGATTTAAGCATAAATCTATCAAGTATAAACTAGGTTTTGTTCTCATATATATTGTAGGGTTCCCTTTGTCCCTGATTATCTGTTAATTTGTTAACCTGAATAATAAGGTAATTTGAGATAACTTAGTTATCATCTCTTTATCCTTTTATTCGTATTTAGAAATTCCTCAATAAACTCTATATGGAAAGTGGGTGTTTTGGTTGAACCAAGATATACCTATGTGTGTTGTCTTTTGTGTTTGTTGAATTATGTTCTTTTTCAGTGATTCCGTACAACAAACTGTTATAAGAACTTTTGGTTCTTTAATTTTTATAATCCCGGAGAAAGATGTCTTTTTCAACGTTAAGATCGACAATTCACAGGGAGGAACATTTTCAGTGTGTGACAAATCAAGATGCGACTGTTGTTGAAACAACAAGGCTTATGGGGGGCGTTGTAAAGGAAGAAATTAATCAGATAAGGAAAAAGGCGATGTTGCTGAGGTGGCCACTCAGGAGGATAAGGCGCGTTTGACCATCATGTTTGTGTCTCGCATATGATGTCTTATGTAAGGTTTCAAATCAGGATACCGCAACCAAACTGTGGTTGAATTCGGAAAGCCTCTACATGACGAAGTCTCCCACCAACAAGTTGCTTCTAAAGCAATATCAGTTCAGCTTGCGAATGTAGGAAGGTACGCAACTTCGTGAGCACTTAGATCAGTTGAACACAATTCTTCTAGATTTGCGTAATATTGATGTTAAGATTGAGGACGAGGATGTTGCGTTGTTTCTATTGATATCTTTGCCGTTATCATATGAAAACTTTGTTCAATCATTTGTTTTTGGAAAATATACTATTACCCTGGAAGACGTCATGTATGCCCTTTATACAAGGAAATTATGCCACAAGGTGAATAAAAGTGGTGTAGGTAGATATGGTCAAGTATCTGGTCTATATACAAGTGGAGGCAAGGGACAAGGAAAACCAAGGAAGAAGGACAATAAGCCGTCTTCTTCAAAAGGTCATAAGTCTGATGATGTCTACAACTAATATAATAAGAAAGGTCATTGGAAGAACGAATGTCCTAAGAAGAAGAAACCACAGGATTCCCGGTTTTGCAACTATTGCAGAAGATTATTTTAAATCAGATGAAGATATAGCGTTGGTTGCTAGTGGACACACGTATTAGGATAATATGTGAGTTCTTGATTCCGGAGCTTCATATCATATATGTTTTAACAAATAGTGGTTCGAAACTTACAAGCAGTTAGATGGTGGCAGTATTTCCATGGCCAACAAGTCTGTTTGCAAGACGATTGGAATTGGCTCGATTAAAATTAGAACACGTGAAGGAAGATTATGTACATTAAACGAGGTCATACATGTTTCACTTATTACTAAGAATTTGATATCCTTGAGTATGTTGGATAGTAAGGGTTTTGTTTCAAAGGTGATGGTGGAGTTCTGAATGTATGTAAGGGTTCTAATGTTATTCTAAGAGGTGTCAAAAGGGGCAATTATATTTCTTGTAGGGTTTTACTGCTTCTAGGTTTGTGTCTGTTGTATCTTCAGAGGTTGACAAGTATGATATGACTTGAAGAGATCTTAAAGAGATATAAGCCGATGAGTTCTGATGGTGAGATAGAAATACCGCATATTTTCACAAGAAAGCCAATGGAAGATTGAGGTGAAATAAGATTACGAAGCTGAGTGATGACAACGAGTGCGTGGAGATCTGAAGGTACAATGGAATTGCAGATGAATACTATAATAATTTATTCACCTCAGAAGGACAGACAATTGATCCAGACAATATAGGCACGATTGCCACCATCAGTGAAAGGGATTATGTGGAGTTACTCAAGGAGTGTACGGATATGGAGGTAAAATAAGCTCTCTTCCAAATGCATCCTTCAAAGGCTCCCGAACCCGATGGCTTACCGGCGTTATTCTTCTAGAAAAATTGGAACATTGTTGGTAATAGTGTCATTCATCTAGTAAAAATTTGTTTAATGGCATGGGATTCCCTCACAAACTTAGCCATACTTTCTTTTCATTAATTCCAAAGGTCAATGTCCCCTACAAAATGACGGAGTTACGACCCATTAGCTTATGGAATGTTGTATATAAAATATAAGCCAAAGTTCTTGCAAACAGGTTGAAGAGATGCTTAGGGAGCTTGGTATCATGCAATCAAAGCACCTTTATTCCGGGAAGGTTAATTTCGGATAAGTTTTTGCGGCTTTCGAGATCTTTCATCATAAGAAAACTAGGAAGGGAAAGAAGGGACATTTAACGTTAAAGCTGGATATGGCAAAGGTCAACGATAGAGTTGAGTGATCATATCTAGAGCTTTGCATCCGGAAGATGGGTTTTGATGACCGATGGATATGTCTAATCATGAAATGTGTATCAATTGTTTCATTCTCGGACCTGTTTCATGGTATTTCGTTGTCGGAATTCACCCCTGGTCGCGGAATACATCAAGGTGACCCTCTATCTCCGTTTCTATTTTTGATATGTGCTGAGGGACTCACAAGTTTGATCAAAAGGAGTGACATTGTTGGTCGTTTACAAGGAATAAAGATTGCGCCTACAACTCCTTGCATTTCACATCTATTTTTCGCTGATGATAGTGTCATTTTTGCTAAGGCTACTTGTCAACAAAGCTTAGAATAGGTAGATATACTCCTTAGATATGGAGAGGTATCGGGACAACAGGTCAACCTTGTAAAATCTGAATTGTCTTTTAGTCCTCACGTGAATGTTGATACGAAGAACACAATTGGAGGAATTATTGGGGTGAGGGAGGTAACTAAGCATGAAAAATATATTGGCTTACCCACAATGATTGGCAGATCGAATAAATTGATTTTTGCAGATTTACGAGAACGGGTTTGGAAAAAACTCAATGGTTGGAAAGAGAGTTTTTTAGTGGGTCCGGAAAAGAGGTTTTACTCAAGTTTGTGGTACAAGTCATTCCGACATACACTATGTCTTGTTTCTATTTACCTGATTCGATTTGCGAGGATATCGAGTGGTTAATGTCTAAGTATTGGTGGGGAAGTACAAAGCAAAAAAGGAAAATACACTAGATGAAGTGGAAGTGGTTATGCAGATCTAAAGAATGTGGAGGCCTTGGTTTCAGAGATATGAAGGCTTTTAATATGGCGTTCATCGCAAAACAAAGATAGATAATTCTTTCAGAGCCGAATTCTTTAATTGCAAGACTGCTCCAATCAAGATATTTTCCAAGAGGTACTTTCCTAAACACGTCGGAAGGTTATCGGCCTAGCTATTCGTGGCGTAGTATCCTGAAAGGAAGGGAAATTCTCAACATGGGTGTTACTGGAATGTCGGGAATGTTGAAGAAATTTTGCATGGAGAGATTGTTGGTTACCAAGACCAGTAACGTTCCAACCAATTGTTACGCCGCTAGATATTGACCCTACCCTTAGAGTATGCGAGTTCATTATCTGGGAGCTAGGATGTTAGAGAGAAGAGGAGGTTTGAGGAACCTTCCATACACTTGGTACATACGTCATTCTTGACATCCACCTAACAGATTACTGTTGTAGAGATTCGTTGACATGACATCATTCATCGAATGGGATTTACAGTGTGAAATCTGGTTATCAGTTGGCGATGGAGCTAATCAACATGAAGGAGGGGAGTGTTGGACCCTCTAATGGAATGAATGGATCTTTCTAGAAGAAAATATGGAGTATTGATGCCATTCCGGCGATTAAATGTACTGTATGGAGGTTCTGTCGTGGAATATATCATTCGGATCGAAAAACAATTGGTGATGAAAAAGGCCATTTTGGACTCCAAGTGCGAGGTATGTGGAAAAGTGGAGGATGATCTTCATTTCCTTATACGATGTCTTGTGACGGCTACGGTACAGGATCTTGTTCCCTTTTCGATCCTAGACCCAGATTTTTGAGCACAATGGTGGACTAGGTGAAAAATTTTATTGAAAGAAGCTCTTCGAAAATGTGGGCGAGGTTGTATGGAGTATTTGGAGGATCAGGAATATGAGATTGCTTGAAGGTAAGATCACCTATCCAAGTATTGTGCACTCTAAAGCCGTTGGTATAGTTCAAGAGTTCAAAAAAGCTGCCAAATGTGGTTTTGGAATGAGCTACATGGACTATAAGATGTCGAGTGACACCTCACAAACGTGGTCACGGCCACCATAAGGAACCATTGAGATGAATTCCGACGTGTCGGTTGGGGGTGATGGATCGATATGTGTTGGAATTTTGGCAAGGGATGTCATAGGTTCGGCTTTACTTGCAGCGTCCAATACCCTTGACGGAAAGCTTTCGGGGATGGCGGCAGAGACGAAGGCTATTGTGTGGGCGATGGAATGGGCAACACAGTTCGGATGGAGACGGGTGATCATTGAATCCGATTCCAAGGAGATGATTTGATTGCTGAATTGTTGTATCCATTCATCCTGGTATTGTTGACGATATTATGAGAACTGCATGGGACAGAAGAAGACTCTTCCATGAGGTATCATGGTCCTTCATACGCATAAGGAAAAATGCACATGCTAATTGGTTGGCTTCCGATCATTCTTTCTTGTTTATTTACTTTATCTTTTTGTAGTGGTTTTCCTAAGGAGCTATGTAAGTTGATTAAGGATGATTACTATGGTGATTAATATTTTTATTCTGAAAAGATAAAGTCATTGGGTCAAATACTATTAAATGTCATCGGATATATGTTTCTATCCGTTTTTGTTTCTTAACCGGTTAATTCAATGTGATTTCATTTATTTATTATTTTTGGTGATAAAATTTGAATATTGTTTCAAAAATATTAAACTTTTATTTATTTATAAATAAACAAAAAAAAATCTATAATATAAAAAATTATAACTTAAAATAAGGTATTTTTTTAAAATTATTTATTAAAATAAAATCATAACAAGATATTTTAAAAATAATGTAGTACTCATCTTAAATTAATAAAATAGGCATATGTTTTACATGTATTTTTTAGAAAAAAAATTATTTTAATAAAAATATGACGAAGTGAAACCACACTTATTAATATAATATTGTTGTTAACCGGTTAAGAAATGTCACAACAAATGTAAGATTCTAGACTTTGAAATTTACCTTAGAAATTTCCAAGGTCACCAAATGGCAAATAAAAATCGGTTAAAATGAACGGATTATTTTTTCAACATTAAATGTCGATACATCAATTTATCAATGTGACGACCGGTTAAAATCGAATCGTGTGAAGTTGATTATGTGTTTTTAAAATTCGTAGAGAGAAGTTGAATTGGTAAAATAAAGAAGAGAGAATATAGAGGAAAATAAAAGTAGTACGGAGGAGTCGTGTCAATTAGGTGGAATCCGAGAGGAGGAGAATGTGGTAGCTATGAAGAGAAAAAGTAGCGGGTTTGACGATACACGCATCATCTAGTGGCCTCAATTCACCACACAAATCCAACAAACAGATGCCCTGCACAAGACCCTTTAATCCTACAAAATATCTTCCACACTAACATTGCACTATTCTTTTTCTTTTCTTTTCTTTTTTTTTATTTTATGAGAAGACGTTGTAGTGTTGTACTACTACTTACCTACTCTAAATAAACTTTAGGTAACTTATCTAAGTTGTCCTTATATTTAGTTTTTTACGAATTATTTCCAATAGTTTTTTTATTTTATGTATTATGTCCATAAATCTTATAATTTTTTGAAATATACCCTTGATCATTTATGAATTAAAACTTTGTGAACTAATAATAATAAATATAATTATTTGTTATTATAAATAGCTATTTGAATGTCTTTTCCTCAAAATTTAACAAAATAACTTATGGGTATTGAAGATTTCAAGTTATTCTTTAAAAATTAAAAATAAAAATTTGTAAGTGAAGATAATAAGTTTTTACATATAACCGGAGGAAAAAAAATTTTTTAAGAAAATATGAAGAAAGTGAAGATAATAAGTTTTTTACAATCTACTTTATTTTTACAAAACTTTAACATGATACCCATTCATAACCTTTAACTACACCGTCTTATATTGTCATTTGATTTTAGGACGAAACTCACCTCTCTACGGTCTATATGTATCGGACTTTAACTGTAAATATTTCGCGAACAAGATACATTCTGATTTTTTTCCTAAATAATAAATACTTCAACTTAAATAAAATTGGTATATATTCAATTACTACTTCTTATTTTCATAATAGTTATTGTTTTAGACTTCAAATTTACTATATATATATATATATATATATATATATATATATATATATATATATATATATATTAGCACATTATTTGTCGTTTTAGGTCTTGACATAATTTTTAAGAAAAATATTAAATAAAATAGGTTTCACAAGAATTTTCTATATGTTATCACTTATTTAATACTCAACATTCTTTTGAACTAATAAGAAAAATACTTTTTGACCTAAAGTAACCAATAAAATCATTTTCAAGACATAACTGTTGTGTATTTATGACCTAGAAAACTTAAAATGAATAATTGTGATCAAATTTTAAAGTTAAAAAGACATTTATTTAGGATCGGAGGGGTATACTTTTAGAAAAAATTCTTTTGTTAAATTTGTAATATAATTGGTATGTTTATTTTATATACTAAATAACTGTGTTTAAATTTATAAATATTACGTATATAATCAAAATATGAAATATTTGAAGCACATATACTTATAGTTTTTTTTTTTATATCAGAAAGTATGAACTAAATATCAAATATGTAATATATTTATAAATTTTTTATTGGAAAAAATAAATGGACAAAAATAGAAAGAGTATAATGAAGTTGTTCGCCCCACAGCCACAAAATGCAAAAACGAACCGCAAACGAACGACACGAAATCCACGCCGGCGAAGGAGCGCCACGTGGAGGTCATCTAATGGTGTGTTTGGTAGTAAAGCAATACAAGGGAATACGCGTCGCAAAAGGAAAGGAAAAGACTGAGTGATGGAGATAGGGGCGGGCCCACCGCAGGTCAGTCACCAGCAAGCGGCATGTCAGCGTGGTTTTCGTCTTTTTTACGCTCTCCTTCATCCTTCTCTTCTTCGACTTTGATGGGCTTTGCTTTCTGTTTTCTTGCTATTCGCTTTTGAGGGTGTAACGAGAGCCACACATCCTTCTTTTTTTCCTGCTTCTTCTTATTAAAGCTGGAAGGTAACTTCATTTTCATGGCGTCTTTACTGAAGACTTTGAAATTAACCGTATGGAAAATTACTATATAAGGATGAATAATTTCTCTTGGTTATAAGAGTTCCATGTGGTTAATAAACAGTAAATTTATAAAATCACTCTCAAACTGTATTGTTTACGTTTCTATTTCAGTTAACTATTTTTAAAAATTATTTTGACAATGAAATGTATTTTATTTTAATTTTCTTTCAAACCGAAAGATATTTGATAATTAACGATTTAGGTGAACGTGGAGTATTATGTTCCACGTCGACAATAGTGGGATAATAAGTCTTAGGGCTTGTTCGGTGGAGCGAGATTTTTCGGTAGTTTAAACTTTTTGTGTAGTTTAAGCTTTTTCGGTAGATTTTTTGGTAGAGTATTGAGTAGCTTTATAAAATATGAAAATCAAATGAAAAAGCTAAAAAGTGTTTGGTATGTGGAGATTTAAGGGTAGATTTTTGTGGTAAAATTACTAAAAAGGATAAGTATTAAAAATAATAATAAAACATACATATATATATTTAAGGGTAAATTGGACCAAAATTATAGAAAGCTAATGAAAAAGCTCTCTCACAAAGGTTTTAAAAAACTACTCAAAAAGCTACACGAAAAACTACTAAAATTCTAATCTCCACAAAAATCTCCTGCTACCAAACACCTATTAGTTTTCAAAATTCTCAAAGCTCTCCAATAATCTAGCGAAAAAGCTCTAACGAGCAGGGCCTTAGTGTCCTCCTATTGTCAATCTATTTTAGGATGAAACCTGTTGGACTTGGGCCCAACGCGCATATGCGCTTGGACGTGCGATAGATCTCACGTCATATCTGATTCAACGAAATCTATCATGATATCAGAGCAACTTGTATAATATATAAGGTTGGTGGTTACTTCTCATATTGTCAATTGATTTTAGGATGAAACGTCTTAAATATTTAATACCAGTAAGACAAATAAAAGAAGTTTGAAGAAAAAGAACGTGGCATGAACCTAAATTGAGTTGAACACTGAACACTACATACAATGTACTCATGTGGTTAATTATCTTCTAATTGGACTCGACCCATGAACATTGGGATGTAATGATGCAATCACATACACGATTCTTCTATGCACAAGTCTTATGGTGAATCTAGAAATGGCTGAACTCACAAATCTTTGATAATTAACGATTGCATCGTGAAAAATGAATATTATCAATTCATATTCCCATACCTAAACTTTTAGGTTATCACAAAATGTCACCATTCTATAAACACAAACCTTTACATGTATTATCATCAAACAATTTATCGACTCAAACGTAATAATTGGTGTGATGTTTATAATGTAATAAAATGTCATAACAAAAAGTTATCCAATACTAAATTAAAATGAAAGTTACAGTACTAAAAACAAAAGGCGCAATACAAATTTACTATAAATTATAAATTTTGACTTATAGCTTGTTATATCCATATCGACTCTCAACATGACATCTAATGTAAAAATAAATATGTACATTGACTCTCAATGCAAAATTTTTGTATGCATACTCCCAACGTGAAATTTTTTTATTTTCACAATGACTTCTAATGTAAAAACATTGTTTTCACATTGACTTACAACATGAAAAAAAAAGAAGAGCAGTCATGCGCAACGAAAGCGCGTTGTTTTCACATTGACCTCTGATGTGAGTAAAATTTAACGTGTTCAACATTTCAATATAGTAAATTTCCCTCTTTTTTATAAACATTAAAAATAATCGTCTATCGGACAAAATTATTGTCTAAATAACACTAATTCGTGCATTCTTAACATATTTAAAGCTGTAATTCACAAAAAAAAAACCCTCAAAATTAACAAAATTGAAATTTCATAGGTTCAACTAAAATCCTAAATACCGAAAAATAAAAATTATCGTGATTCTGAATCTTTTATTTTTATTTAAAAACATTGACATTGAAAAATATAGATCCTTCAATTACTGATTTGAACCTTCAAACACCGAATTTGATCGGTATTTAAGCCAGATAATTTATTAATTTATAATCGAAG
Source organism: Fagopyrum tataricum (assembly GCA_002319775.1). Lineage (NCBI taxonomy): Eukaryota > Viridiplantae > Streptophyta > Magnoliopsida > Caryophyllales > Polygonaceae > Fagopyrum > Fagopyrum tataricum. The sequence continues at coordinate 17,247,514 of CM008286.1, forward strand.
ATTGAGAAATTTGAAAGACATGAGAATATAGTGACAACAAATGGGGAGGAAATTGAATTATTATTTATTTATTTATTTAGTATTTTGCAATTTTCAATATCACTATTTAGTCTAGGTTGCGACTTTTGCCAATTTTATGTCCGATAAATTTCAAATCGTTTGAAATAAGAGGATTTATTTATAAAAAATAATTCGTAAAAAGAGGTTATATAATAGCCACGTGTTTGAAGAATAAAGTTTTGATAGACATAAATAGAAGTAAACCTAAAATGCGACAAATTGATACAAGTAGAGACGAATTTTGCCCACACGAAGCCAAGAAAAAAGAGGAAAAGAAGAAAGAGGGGAAGTATCTTCGAACGTAATTGCGACGAAAGCCAACCATTCAGGACAATTATAATATTCGAATTGAAAGCAACATCTCATGTATATATTGACACCTTTCTAGTTTCTATGTATGCCCTTAACAATATCGACATGTTGCGATGGGAATGAACCGAGATTGTTATTGGGCCTTATTGGGCTGGTTAGCCCAATACAAATTCGGGTATGCAGAGCCTAATCATGACCCACTTCTTCAGCCTGACTTTCCTCTTTCCGCAACAAGTACACTTTTCAAATTAAATCCATTAATTTCATATAGGTTAACCCTTATACACAAACACAGTGTTGAAGTTATTAGATTGTTTAATTGAGGTTTGGTTTAAATTTTATTAGATTGTTTAATTGAAATATATATAGTTGATTCAACATAGTTATTATTTTTGATCTCAAATAGTGTTTTAAGAAGGATAAAATTACTATAAGTATAAATATCACTAATTTTATGTTCACACTCTATACAATTTTTTTTAATAATAGAAAGCGGTTCGAAACACTAGATGACACGCCGTTTAGTAGATCGAAAGGTCGAAAAAGATCGACATACGGACTAACCGTCATGAATAACAACAAAAGAAGGAAAAAAACACACAAAAATACATCAAGAAAACTCGAAAGCAAAGCGATCTTCAAAAGAATGTAGGATGAACTAGTCAACAGGAAGCATCGAACACAACGTTCTTTTCGAAGAAAGTACATATGTAGGAAGCTTGGGAAACAACTGTTGACACCTTAGATTTGGACTCGCTACAAAACCATCAGAAGTCGATCACAAATTCACGCCCCCTCCTAGACAAAACGCTCGAAACGCCACCAAAACACAACATTAAAATAAGAATACAACACTCCAAAACACGAGGACTTCACATATAAAAGTATAATTTTTAATGGTCAATGATTAGAGATTTACAAGGAGAAAATTGTTTATAAAAACATCGTTGGAGAGATTTGAGATCATCGGAGTTTAGAGGTGCCTCGTCCTTTGCTCCAATAAAGATGTTGTACTAGGGGTTTTACCCCATTTTGATTATTCTCCCTTACGGTTTTAGTGTATGTTATAATGTTGGATATTAACATATCGAGTATCAGATTTTGGTATTAACATATTAAATATCACACTTAAATATTAACATATTAAGTATTACGGTTGTATATTGATATATTGAGTACTACACTTGAGTATTAAGATACGTTGGGTATTAACATATTAGGTATTACGTTGGATATTAACATATTTTGTATCAGACTTGAGTATTACGTTGTGTATTAAAATGTTGGATATTAAGATATTAGGCATTACGTTGAGTATTATCATATCGAGTATCATACTTGGATATTAACATATTGAGTATTATGATTGTAATATATTGTATTAAGATATTAGGTAACAAAATGAAAGATTGTTTTTTCTTTTTTCTAGGATTATTAAAAATATTATTTAACTAAACTATTTTTTACCTTTATACTTTTTCCTAGAATTATTTCAAAACAACCTTATTTATAAAAGTGTATACATGGTACACATTGTAACAAAAGTGCATATTTTATACGCACTATAACAAAATACCTGAAAAAAATAAAAAATTATGCGATATGTTTCAATTGTGAATTTTACCGATACTTAGAAACCAATGCTTTATAACTTCAATTACTTTTAAAAATTCGTGAAATATTGTAAAGTGGATTTTGGCAAAGTGTCTTGAAAAAAGTCTTTATCGAATAGAGACTAGTCTTAAGAAAAGAATTTAATGAACTATTTATCAATCAAGCCTCTTAGTTCATATCAATGAAATATCGTAAAAGATACGACATTAAATATAGCTTACCTTTAATGCATATACTTACAAGTACATATTAATCTTAATTACCTATTTTAGTCTCATTTTCACTTTTTTTTTGAAATTGATTCACATTTTAGTTCTGTTCGATTGGAGGTGGTTCATAGGTATTAACTCTTTTATGAAGTAATTTATGTATTTTTTTTCAACTAACTAGTTATAGATTATGAATTTATGGAAGATTGAAGGGTATTTTATTTAAAGTATTACTAATAACCTAACAATGTCTATATACCATTACTCTTAATTTTTATTTTTTTTATACTATACGGTAAGCAATTAGGATGGATCATCTCCTCGAGACAATCCATCCTAGGGCATCCTTCCGGATGAGAAAATCCACCAGAGGTGCGGGTGAGGACAAAAGCTGCGGAGAGTCGTGACCGGAACCGCAAGCAAAACAACGACACTAAAGACTTCCCATAAGACATGATGGACCATGACTAGGGAAGTGAAGTGAGAACTCCAAGAAGACAAAACAGGTGATAAACGAGCCAAGCACTGCCGAAGTAGCACCGTCAGAAGCAGGTACAACAGGAAACGATATCCCGGGGAAGTGAAAGCCCAAACTCCAAGGAAGCAATTTCCAACAAAAGGAGCAGTCAAGAAACACACTACCACGACCGCGATCAAAACACGACTCAAAACACACCCTATCATCAACCAAAGAACAAAAGAGCTCGCAAAGTTTTTTCAAAAGATTTCACAACATAATGGTTATTACCCAATTTTTAATTATTTTATTGATAAAATTAGATAGGAAGAGTAGTCATAAGCAAAACGGGTTGAGCGATACAAGAGCAAAACCTCCCCGAGAGATGTCCATTCTTCCATGTTCTTGATTCATTTTTCGAACTTCCATTTGTTCTTGAGACATTTTTTCGAAAATTATAAGATGTAAAAAAAACTAATACAAATTACATAATAATAAGAAAAACAAAACACAAATTGTTCACATATTCAGGACATATCTTAATTTTGAGATTTGATTTATGAAAAACCCCCATCCAGAAGATTGACCTCAACCAACAAGGATTGACCAATGTTCAAGGGCTTTACAAAACAGCAGAAACCCCAAACAAAATGCAATTTCAGGTTTAAGAAGAAAATAGGGAGAATAATCAGATTTAGGAAGAGAAACATTCCACAATTGTTGATGTGCCAATGGCATATTGATTGTTCAAAGGGTGGCCAAAAGCCACAGTTCAGAATTTTGACACATATATATTTTTAGAGGATGGCCAAAAGCCACGGTTCATAGTCATAGAGAGTAGCCACAAAAACAGAGCAAGCTGGAACCAAGCAAACGGAGACAAGAACCACGAAAGACCCGTGCTCCAGACCGCCGCTTGGTTAAAGCTCCTTTGGGAGGGACTATAGAAGAATCCCGGATATGGGATGTGGGCGACGGAAAAGTGAAGTCCAGAATCTTCCGAAAACGAAAGAGGAAGATCGGTGGAAAGGATTATAGGGTTTCAATTTTTCGTGTGGTTTTGGAGAAGAAGGCAAGGACAGCGGTGAAAGTCATGGAATTAAAAGAGAGTGTTTTAGGGTTTCACATTCTCGATATAATTGCCGAACTTGGGCCGAACTTGTCAATGAACAATTATGGAATCATTACTCTTAATATTGCTTGATTCACCTCTCATTTTATTCAAAAATATCTTTTATTTCATGTAGTATTTTTTTTTAAAAAAAATAAGGTCTGGTCAATATCTAATACTACACCATCCTATGTTATCCTTTCGGATGAGGTTAATGACTTCATATGGAATGACATCTCCTGCTGCAGAGCTGTCTTGGCCTAGAGTTGCGAGTTTGCCCGCAACGTCATTGACTTCTTTGAAAATGTGGCTAACTTTCACCTGCATAAAACCAGACAACAGAATTGAAATATTCGAAATAATCGGTTTAATTTCCTATGGTAATTTTTATACTTTGTTTATTGCGCTTTGTTAAGTTGTCTCTTTCAATTTTTATGCTTTTTATTTTCATTTCTATTGTTTTAATTTATTTCATGCGATATGTTTCAATGTTTATGTTGATCGAATTTATTTACTCTTATCATAATTTACCAGTAGTAATGTCATAATTCAATTTGGTCGTTTGTTGACTTGGTTTCCTGTCCCCTTTCTCTTCTCTCTATCCCTTATGTCACGTTAGCTTGAACGTCTTCATCCTCTTGTTTCCTCGTACACACAGATTCTCAACCTATTGATACCGGAAATAATCATCTCATATCCTTCATTTTATCTCTCTCATCTCTATCCCAAACCACGGTTACACGCGGCATCAATTTCTCCGCGAATGCGTCGAATTCTTGAACCTTTTTACACCAATAGATCTACGAATTGGGATTAAACGCTGCCATATTGGAGCTAGTAACGCTTGTTTATTGAGCTAATTGACAATGGCGAGGATCAGATCCTCTTCCACTGGATTGAAGTATCTCAATCCCGCGTATTATCTCAAGCGTCCCAAACGACTCGCTCTCATCTTCTTCCTGTTTGTGTTCGTTTCCTTTATGGTTTGGGATCGCCAGACTCTTGTCACCGAACACGAGGTACCTTTTCTTCTTCTGTAATATACTGTTCCTCTTATGCTTGAGATTTTTTCATAGAACTGCGCATTAGACGATCAGCATATACTATGGACCTTGGATCTAGTGTATTTCTATCGGATCAAGCTCGTTACTTGCTAGTTGTTTCAAGACTACAAATACATCAATTTGGTTACCTGCATTTAATGTTAAATTGCTTTCTAATTAATTAATTAATTATTTTTATCAATGATCATCATACTTGTACCCGGAGGCATTTATGGTTACATGTCCTATCTCGTAGTATATGTCTGTATGTGGCTAATTTTCAGCTATGTTACTCGTGGAAGCAAGGGCATAGTTTTCAGCTACGTGAGATGATACCCCTGGGAATTTCCATATAACATAGTTTTTCGTTCGACTGTTTGTGAAACTTTTCATCAACTTCATGACATTGAGCTTCATTTGATATGTTCTTTGTTGTATAGTTTGTAGAAGTATGTTAAGAATAAAGAGCATCCTGTTGTTGTCTTTTTCTTTTTGTTGCAAAATCTTCGGATAGCACAAGCATAACAATTGTATAATCTCTATATTCCTCTCTGTACAGGTAGAGCTAAATAGCTTAGAGGCACAAATTAATCTGTTGCGTAGTCAGGTAAGCCAGCGGCACTTTTATCAATTTCATATTCGTCGTTGCATTTTTGGCTTTGTGAGTTTGTTGCTAATAAATTGGAACCGCATTTCCCTCATCAATCTATCAGCTTTATTAATTTATTTTATTGTTTTGATTATTTTGCTCATACACCTTCCAGTTTGGCACTTATTTCTCCCATCTTCTCCTTGTGCTAATATTCCCCCCATCAAATAATTTTCTTACTTATTAGCCTTTAGATTGTTCTTTCTAGCCTTTCTTTATTCTTTATATTCCTTTGTTCTAGCTGGAAGAGATGAAGAATACGAAAGGATCTGTTGGCACAGAAAAGGCTTTTGCAGATGATCCTATTGACATGCAAAGAAGAGAGAAGGTGAAGGAAGCCATGCTTCATGCCTGGAGTTCATACGAGACATATGCATGGGGCAAAGATGAACTTCAGGTATTAGTGTTGTCGTGAAAATTCTTCTTGAAAACCATTTCTCATGATCTTCTTTACTAGATAAGTTCATGTCACGTAGAAGTGGATTTAGTCTATGGACCTGCATGTTCCAAATCTTCTGAAATGTCAAGGTCAGCTTGGGGCCATTAATTTTAAATTTTGAATGCATATATGGATATGGGAAAAGTAAATTGTGAGGATATCTTCTAAAATACAACTCAACTAGTCTTTGTTTTCTTGAATAGGAATGTAACATGTGAGTGGTTTATATAGTGGTCATTCTTCATTACCTATCATGGCTTTGATATGTCTAGTGTGTCTAACCTTATCAGTTTCGCCCTTGTCTAAAACCAGCCAATAACGAAGAACGGCGTTAACAGCTTCGGAGGCCTTGGGGCAACCCTAGTTGACTCACTTGATACCTTGTATATAATGGGTCTCACTGAGCAGTTTCAGAAAGCCAGAGAGTGAGTTTTGTTTATGCTTCAGTTTGTTGATTTCAAACTAAGTTTTCTCTGCTTGTATCCTCAGAGAATTGACAAGTATAACTGAGATAAAAGATTCCTGGATATGAAGCTGTCTATATAATTATGGATCACCTGATTATGGTAGTGATGAAGAGTAAGAATTGTACGTTTAAATCTGGAGATACAACTGTATTAACCCAAAGAGCTATGTACTATTAGCCCAGACCAAGGAACCTTGCTTTTTTTCAACCTCTTTAGCTACTGCTGTGCTGTCCAGATATTTCCCTCTGTTCTGAATATCCATGTGCGTGCATTCAATTGGTTCTGAAACTGAAGTTCCTACTATTGGCAGGTGGGTTGCAAATTCACTGGATTTCAATAAGGATTACGTAGCGAGTGTTTTTGAGACAACCATAAGGTTTTTATATAAGGTTTATTGTCATGATATTTTTTTAGGCTGTGCAAAGTTTTTTGATTAGTAGAATTTGCAGTTGTCTGATACAACCTGCTTGTTTAATTTAATGACAGAGTTGTAGGCGGGCTTCTTAGTGCATATGATCTCTCTAATGATATGGTTTTCTTAGAGAAGGCAAAAGACATTGCAGATAGATTACTCCCAGCTTGGGATACACCATCTGGTGTGCCATATAATATGATCAATTTGGTTCATGGAAGGCCACACAATCCTGGATGGACAAGGGTAAGTTACAAGTTAATGCATTTCTTAAATACAAAAAGGTACCGGTGATCAAAGCTGCTGTGTTTTTGAAATGGTTTTATCTTGGCGTATTATAGGAAACTGACTTCTTAAAATTTTATGCGGAATTTAATTACTTTAATTTTTGAACTAATTAATGAGGACATTAACATACTGTAGCTCTAGCACTTTATGTGTTCTGAACAAGTAAGTCTATGGTTGGTTATTTTGAACAACCTAAACCAAATAAACTTGTTATTAGTGCAATCAGTATATACCACTTTCAAGTTCCAACCATGTGTCTATATTTCTTTCCTTTTGTTCTTATTGTGTGTATTAATTTTTTTTTTGGGTTACTACTATATATTTTTTATAAGTAACTTTCTTTCTTGAACTCAAAAAATCATCAAAATCTAGGGCTTCTTACTGGGTACACTGGAATTTTCTTTTCATCTTTAGGGTGAAAGCATCCTGGCAGATTCAGGTACAGAACAGCTTGAATTTATTGCCCTTTCACAAAGAACAGGAGACCCCAAATATCAGCAGAAGGTTGTTGTCTTTCTCTATCCATTACCTATATGTTGTGGAGATTATCTACTTCAAATTATATATCTTTGAAAATGTTTTAGACATCGATGACCTTGGGGGTGTAATTGGTTGTTCTCTGATGGATTAGGCAGAGAATGTGATAGCTGTGCTCAATAGAACATTCCCTGATGACGGTCTGCTGCCTATCTATATAAATCCTGGAACTGGACAATCATCACCTTCAACTATAACTTTTGGTGCCATGGGTGACAGGTATGTATGGATTGTTTCTGCATCACCAATGGTTTATATTTTGGTCCTTGACTCTAATAGTCAATATAGTAAAGGGTAGGGTATGTAGTCAAATGCATTAGTTAATTGTTCCATGCATCATTCTCCGTGTACTAGAGGTCACTGAATTTACCTCTAGAAGGTCCTCTACAACAGCTTTTCCGTGTCTGTGCATTTAATTCGCATTGTTACGGATCAGTAAATATGGAACCTTCTTAAACAGCTTTTCCGTGTCTGTTCATTTTGATACTGGGTGGCTGTTCCTTTTTTTCTTTTTTCCATGGGTGTGCTGAAGTTTAACTGATGATGGCTCAAAAATCTAGTTTCAATATTGTGTTTAGTATACCTGAGATCACGTTTCCACACTATGCATGGATTTCACCATTCTGCACCGACTGCTATAACCATGTTTTCTTTTTGGGAGGCGGGAGCATCAATATTTTTCCCACAAAGCTGTTAATTTATATCTTGCCAAGTTTTGTAAATTGGCAGAAGAAAAGGCAGTTGAACTTGAACACAAGATCCTTACTAATTGTTTCTTCCCCTTTCTTCTTTTGCCTCTCAAGTCTCAATCCATCCTTGTAAGGTTGAAGGAATATTTGTCAATATGCATTCTCTTCAGAGCATCTTCCATATCATTATGTCAGCCAACTTTGAACATCTGAAGCCACAAGTCGTCTAAATTTCGAAAAATTGCCCATGGTTTGCATCCTTCCTCATGGCAAGACGCTAGAATGAACTCTTTGGCCGATGAAATAACTTCCATAAAACCTCAGCTCACTCGGTGTTTTTTTTCCAGAAATTTAGTTTCATATTTGATAGTGAATGATACTCCCTCTGCTCATTTTAGAATTTTGAGTTTTGGCATCTTCTTATATATTTTCCCTTGTTATGATTAGTGGGTTGCTGAAAGAAAAACTGTATTTGCCAGAGTTGGTAGCTTTTTGTGGTTATTATAGTTTTTCTTTCAGCAAGGAGAACTCACCCATATTTTCTAAAGTTTGATATATAGATTAAGTGATATTTTCTCATTTTGCTTAATTTTGAAACCTAACTAAAAGGGATTTTGTTGCAGCTTCTATGAGTATTTACTCAAAGTCTGGATTCAGGGCAACAAGACTGCTGCAGTAAGGCCTTACAGGTGAGGCAGAGATGTGTATCGCTATTGTCAACATATTTTTAGTTTGATTTCTTTTTTACTGAGATCACTGTGTATTATATACCGGATTAAAAAAACTCTCTACATGATATGACATAAACTGTTCTCTGTCTTTGTGTTTCGAGAGTGATGTTCTTTACCCTGGCTATGTAAAAGAACATTTCAATATCATTGTAGTTTGAATCTCACCATTCAAAAGCTCAAGATAAATTTTAAATTTCTGATCTCTTTCCTTTTATCTTGGTACAATATGTTTTAGAGCAATGTGGGAGAAATCCATGGAAGGCCTGTTAAGTTTGGTACGGAGAACTACACCTTCATCATTTACGTATATTGCTGAGAAAAATGTACACTCTGTCACTGACAAGGTAACATATGGAACTAAAACTATGAATCAATGTATCTGTTTTGAGATGATTTGAGTGCATAAGTATTCTCTTCAATTATATACAGATGGATGAGTTGGCATGCTTTGCCCCCGGAATGGTGGCTTTGGGATCAATTGATTATGGCCCTGGAGATAAGGAGAAATTTCTTTCACTAGCTGAAGAGGTATTGTTGGTTCCATTCTTCTGCTGGAACGGTACACAAGTTCAAAACTAGCATTTATGTAAAAGTATACAAAAGAGTAGAAGACTTGCATTATGTAAAAGGAAAAAAAAAACGTGGGATTAAGTGGTCTTTAAATCAAGTAAGAGCCATTATACCGTAATATAGTACACACTTTACAAGATTTGTATCCTATGGAAGGTCTCCTCCCGCCTTTCAGGTTAAAAGAAACAGAAAATAAAGAAAGAAAAGTAACAGCATTTAAGCAGTAATCAAGTATAGTGATGTCTCAGCTTCCCGATCACACAGAACTGAACATATGCTAGTAATTAACAGTATGATTGTCAGAATATTCTGCTGTTACCTGAAAAAATCTAATTAATCATATAACGTTGATTGCCATTTTTGAGTTTGCGGCATTTTCTTATTGTGTAAGCATTTAGCCTAGGCAGCTCACTCATTTTTCCTCAATTTTGGCACAGCTTGCTTGGACATGCTATAACTTCTATCAATCCACACCAACAAAATTAGCAGGAGAAAATTATTTCTTCAATTCTGGGCAGGTAAGTCAGCTAAACATCATGTCACACTGCTGTTTCTATATTTAATTACATCTAATAAAATCTCGTGCTCAGGACATGAATGTGGGTACATCATGGAACATCTTGAGACCAGAGACTGTAGAATCACTCTTCTATCTGTGGCGACTAACCGGCAACAAGACATATCAAGAGTGGGGTTGGAACATATTTCAAGCATTTGAAAAGAACTCCCGCGTAGAGTCTGGATACGTGGGCCTCAAAGATGTAAGCACCAAACTGCAATATTTGCTGCTTTCCAACTTTTAGGTCTTATCATCATGAGATTGATTCCAATGAAAAGAGCATAAAAATGCACAAGTATGTGTCATAATGTGCATATTTTTTACTGACATGTGCACTATTTCAAATCCATGCATACTTTTCAAAATAGCAAAACTGCGTATTTAGGTAAGCATGTATTTTGTAATAATTGTTAGATGTGCCATTTTAAGTACAAATGTATTCACATTTTGACACATATTTATGCATTTTTACACCTCATTTTTCACTATTAGAGAGCTCTCTCACATGATCCTTTCTCCTTATATAACACTAGACAAGTTGTTACATATCTTGGATAATATATATATATATATATATATATCAAGACAGAATGATATGTTAATTCTTAAATCAGCGGGGCTTGTAATTGTTTACGAAATTAGCTAGCATGAAAGTTTTGTACTTAATATCAGGTGAACTCTGGTGAAAAAGACAACATGATGCAAAGCTTTTTTCTAGCTGAGACACTCAAGTATCTGTACCTTCTATTCTCACCCCCATCCGTAATCTCATTAGACGAATGGGTGTTCAACACAGAAGCACACCCGTTAAAGATTGTTCCCCGTCTTGGTGAAGGAGAACAACATAACAGGCCTGTCATCAGAAGACGGGGAAGGAAAGAAGGCCGATCAAGAGAGTAGTATTTGCGTGGCAATACGGAGGTTAGACAGTCAAAACTCAACAGAGTAAAATGAACTTGGATGTTTGATTTTCACTTATATACTATGATTTTTGGAGCTCCCTTGACTGTGAGAGAGGAGTTGTCAAGTGCAGAAGCCTGTAGGTTTCGAGTGCTATTTTGAAGGAAACCCACTGCAGTTATTTGAAGGATGATAGGCCCTCTCTATAAGTTTTTTTTTTATATTTTTTTTTATAGTAATGTGCTAGTTTCAGCTTAGGTTGGTCGATATTTGTTAAAAGCTCTGTATGGTTTAACAGGGCATACCTGCTAGACTTATTTACAGTTACAGGACATATCTTCAGTTTCATTAACAAAGGGAATAAGTTTTGTGCTTAAGTTAAAATCCACATCAATATAATTTTCTGATTGTTAGATAGTTTGTATAACTCTTATTATTTTGGGTTTATTATTGATAGTTGTTATTATTTTAGTTTTTTTTTTTTAAAAAATAAATGCACTCAAATCAGTAGAGACACAAAAGTTTTGTCTTTAGCAACAGAGGGAAATCAACGGACAAAGTCTAACCCTTAGAATTTGAAAGCCCTTTCCTTCTAAATATGATTCAATCCAGGAGAATATATACCATAGATAGATGACGATAAATACTTAAAATATGATTCACCACTGTGGCATTGGGCTCGTTCGAGTTTGCCTACCAGATGAAAGGGGAGCTACTGAAACAACAAGAAAATAACAAATTGCAGAAAACAAAGCAGCCTATGTGTATGTTTACACGTGAACAAAGCCTATGTAGGATGAATGGATGATTATCCGGAAGTGGCCCTACAATGGGCGATCACTAAACCATAGGTCGGTAATAATCAACCATCACATGCTATTAGACATATATCAAACACCACTCATGCATACATCCAATATAAGGATGATAGCTAAGTAAGTCCTATAGGGCCGTGACAACTTGTCCTTTCATCCCGCTGGGAGTCTGGAGGTTCTCTGCGGGCAGGTCAGATTTGGTTCAGTGGGACGGGCTTTCTCCACTCCCATAGGGTATACGGGGACGGTGACTGGATCACCACTCCAGCTGGCACCATTCCCGAGAGGCGAGGATGATATATTCCTCGTGTCACATATATTCATATACATCTATATATATACGATTTGAGTGTTGGACTTTATAAAGATAATTAACCGGGTAAATGTGTGACAACATGATTATGTGTTTATGATTTTCTTGAAGTGTGTTTGTGCTTTTGCATCTTCTATATATATGTGTATGGTTAGCTAACGGTTTTATACCGTGTTGTAGATCCTTTGCAGGTTAGGAGAACTGCAGAGTGATTCAGATGGGGTGATCCGCTGAGGGCTCCGTACACTAGGATTGTATGCGAGGGATATGGGTGATTTTATGATGTACAGTTATATGTTTTGGTTGTACTCAACGGTTCTTATGTAAACCTTTTGTTATATATATAAACAATTTGATGTTTTGGTTTTAATCTATCTGTGCCTTGTTGTAAGATCCAGTGAACTTGTTGTCAGGCTAGGGTCAAGATCCATTGTGAGATCCTAGCCCAGTAGCACCTCGAGTCCTACGGATTTAGGGTGTTACAAAGTTGGTATCAGAGCCTTAGGTTGACAACAATGATACTTGTAATCTGCGATAAAGGTCGAATAGATAAATAAATAGAACCCGAAAGGGGTCTGACTTTTCAAAAGGTTTTGATTTTGAAATGAGTACAAATGTTTTGGGATAGCGTGTACGTGAAGCCATCACCTCTCTGAAGACCTCGACAATATATATATATTATGTTGTGATTGACTTTATATATATCTATACATATGGCATATATATAGCCTTATAGGTTGGGTGTATTTACCCTGCAGATGGCTCAGACTAGAGCTGTATCTGCAGATGGACGAAGTAGGGGTAGATCCCCTCTTCCTCCAGTCGAGGTAGGACAGAGTCAGATTCCCGTTGTTGATCCACCGACAGCGGAGGAGGTTCATGAGGTTATTGTTGAGAGTGTCATTCCTGAGACTGGGAACGGTATAGCTGGGAGACATACACCACAGCGAGTCTAGTCAGATGACTCGGATTATGTCTTTATGAGGGGACCAGATTTCCGTGCGTATATCAGACAAGTTGAGGAGGCTGCTAGAGCAGGTAGACGTACCCCGGATCTGCCGGCACAGGAGGATCATCTGAGAGATCCCATGGAGTTACTCAGGTGCCAGTTGTTCCAGCATGTGCTGCTGAGATTACTCGAGTTTCAGAGGAGCATAGAAGGCCTGGGAAGAGACAGCGAACTGGGCAGACCAGTGGTGCTGGTGGAGCCGCTAGTTTAGGGCGAGGCTAGAGACGCCAAAGTTATTCCTCATCTGCACCAGTTGCAGATAAGAGACCACAATGTTACAACTGTGGTGGTTATGGACATATGCGGCCAGAGTGCACGAGGCAGACAGTGACTTGCTACATCTGTGGCAGACTAGGTCACATACATATTTTCTGTAGACGGGGTGGAGCTTCATCACAACAGAGTTCTTCCAAACCAAGGAGAAGCAAGAACAAGATCAAAGGAAGGAAAGGAGGGAAAGAAGAACGTGAGAAGCTAGAGAATGAAGACTGAAACCCTTCATCACGAGCCAAAGAAGAGGCTTAAGGAGGAAGGAAAGGAAGAGAGTAAATCACGATCAAAGGGTCAACAAAGACGGCTGCAGCCGCAGGAAACCGCAGGGGCGGCTCTAAAACCCCGCAGGGGTAGCTAGGCTAGCTCAGCTCGAAAAGACTAAGGCTCTTACATCTCACCCCCCTAAAAACAAGTTTCGTCCCGAAACTTGTAGAAATCCTCAAACCACTCGGACTCATAGGCCGAGGTACAACTCTCTCTATAACCTCAAACACGAGCATGGAGTAAATCATCATCTCCAACAACAAAATCACTATCCAAGGCATAAAGAAAATCCATCTCTAGCCAATACTATAATCACATCACCAGGGCATAGAGGAAAAACATCTCTAGCCATATCATACTCATAACAGAAGGGCATGGAGGAAAAACATCTCCAACAATACTATGTCCATCAAAAATAGCATGGAGGAATAATCATCTCCAGCTGAACCCTAATCGTATCACAATAGCATGGAGGAAAGAGCCATCTCCAGCTATAAACAATAATCGTACTAGCACAACAAGATCTAATAAGATCACACATCATATCATAGCTAGTACGAAAATAAACACATCATAGCATATAAACATATAAGCACGTAAACACAACACTCACCAAGATAGTACTAAGATCTACTCGTTGATCCTACAAGTACATCTATCTCGGCATAGAACTCTGGATAGTTCCTCTGAATACTATCCTCAGTCTCCCATGTAGCCTCATCAGGTCCTCGTCTCGACCACTGTATCCTCATCATAGGAATGTCCTTCGAACCCAGGCGTCTCATACCTCGTTCTAGGACTGCAATCGGGTGCTCAACAAAAGTGTGGTCCGGCTCCACCACCAAATCATCACAACTCACAATGTGTCTCGGATCTGGTATATACTCCCTCAGCTGAGACACGTGAAACACAAGGTGAACACCCTCTAATCTCGGAGGCAAAGCTAATCTGTATGCTGCGCTCCCAACCCGATCCAAAATCTCGAATGGTCCGACATATCGGGGGCTCAACTTCCCCTTAATGCCAAAACGTCTAACACCTCGTGTCGGAGACACCCTCAGCCACACATGGGCTCCCACTCTAAGCTCTAGGGGTCTACGCCTCCTATTTGCATAAGACTTCTGACGGCTCTGTGCAGTCAGCATCCTCTCTCTAATTAGTGCTACACGAGCCATATCATCCTGAATCTGATCAGGTGTCAACCCACTAACACTGCTCTTCTCATCCCAGCATAACGGAGTACGACATC